>OZ037788.1:556306-1116306 GCA_964035525.1 Porites cylindrica | reverse complement strand
TGATTGTATTGACCACGAACATCGTCACCTTGTTACGTGTTTCCAAACCAAGAATATACAAATGATTGAGTTATGATGGTGATAACGATGGCGATCGCGATAATGATGATGATGATGATGATGCTGTTGATGATGATAATGATGTTGATGATTCTGTTGTTGCTGCTGATGATGATGATGATGATGATGATGACGCTGTTGATGATGATGATAATGATGTTGATGATGCTGTTGATGATGATGATGATGACGCTGTTGATGATGATGATGATGATGCTGTTGATGATGATGATGATGATGATGATAATGATGATGATAATCAGTTTATGATGTTGATAATTCTATTGTTGTTGATGATGATGATGATGATGATAATGATTATTATTATTGCTATTATTATTATTATTATTATTATTATCATTATTATTATTATTATAATGACCATGTAGAGCTTTTCAACCAAGTCAACGACGGTAACAAAAACTTTAACAAACAGTTGGGTTTAGCAAAACGCTATCGGTATTTGGTACATTTCTTTGACGTCCACTGCAAGACTACGGCGTAAAATTTCCTAATGCGACGTTTCAGTCGAGGAGGTTAACAGACGACGACAAATTGTCGTGTTATTTTTCTTGAGCTCTTTCATCTTATTTTATTTAAGGTTGAGCTGTTGCTGGAGATTGAAGAATCGCTACCTAAGTGGATTTTGAGACGTGTCCAGGTCGATAAACACGAAGAATTCCCAAACAGAAGTTCTAAACTGCAGACAAAGGTCAGAAACTCCATTAGAAAATTACGTTTTAAATTTTCGCTACCCTCGTTGCCTTAACACGCCACCACCCGCAAAAAGCAAAATGCTAATCGATGCGGACGGTAAAAAAATCAACTTCGCAAGCTTCTGTGCACGGTGGTTAACAAGAGGCAACGATTAATCAGGAAAGGGGCAAACATGAAATGTTTGTAACGGTGTGCTTTCTGATGCCATTATGTATCATCAATTTGTTTGTTTATTGGTTCGGTTTCTCTTTTAGATCTACGAGAAATTCATTGGTTTTGGCAAAGCAGAAAGCACGGGAGACGATGATGGCGTCCCTCCAGCATTAGCACAGATTATTGACAAAGTCTTGGAGCAGGATTCAAAGTACAGCTGAATTATTTTCTCTTTTGCATTAATGAAAATGGGCCCGGTCTCCAAAAAAATGTTTTAGGCCCTTTGAATCCGCCAGTGACAAGTGTTCCCCAGCCCGCACTGATGCCGGGCCATACATCGTCTAAACCATTGCTCTATGGAGCGTCTTCACATGACTTCACGTCCACCGTATTAGTCTCTAAAACAATGAATTGGCGGCCATGTTGGTGTTCCAAACCGATCCTGAGGGAGTTGAACCTAATTATGTCAAAATGTTCTTTTGTTCCAATAAATTTGCGTCGCTGCTGGACACGTGACTGAAAACGCTCCATGCAGGATCGCCTCATGTAACGGAATCCAAGACAGTCTTGGATTCTGGATTCCGCACAGT
This sequence comes from Porites cylindrica, assembly GCA_964035525.1. NCBI lineage: Eukaryota > Metazoa > Cnidaria > Anthozoa > Scleractinia > Poritidae > Porites > Porites cylindrica. The sequence goes on along the minus strand of OZ037788.1, from coordinate 1,114,786 downwards.
GGAGTTCGGATTCCAGGTACTGGATTCCAGGTACTGGATTCCAGTCTTTGTCAGTGGAACTTGGATTCTGGATTCCAGTCGTTAGTGGGATTCCGGACTCCTTGTACTGTATTCCGGATTCTAAAGCCCAGGATTCCAAATTCCACGTGTACAATTTTCCCAGATTTCGGATCCCGAAAGAAAAAATTTCCGGAATCCGGAATCCCTTACACGGGGCGAACAGGAGGTGCTAAGTTTTCTCCAGCAGAGGAGGCAGGAAGTATCTGCGATATTCTAATACGGTTCTATTTTTTGTGTCAAACACAGAATTGATGAGATTCACGAGATGCTGAAGGAGCAGGCTAAGGTAGTCAATGCAATTGGACAACGTGAGGGCGTGGGAGACGCCGGTGGCCCTGGAAACAGAAAAAGCATCTTTAACTGGTTCTCGAAGAAATGATAGGCGCCTTATGAGAATCCATACGTTTTGTGCTCGTTTTCAACCCAATTCAGAGACAGTTTTTCAAACGTATATTTTCCTGTTAAGTCTGCTTAACCACTTGTTAGTTGCAGAAAAATTAGAAAGGTTGAAAGGTCGGGGGTACAGTATATATGACGCAAAATTTGATAGACAAGAGAATGAGTATTTCAAGCAATTCTAATGTAGATCGAAATTTGTGTTCACAATCCGATGTTTGTGCTCAAATATGAACAAAACACGAGAAGTAATATATCAAACATGAGACGCAGTGTTTCATCACCAGATGAAACACCGAGAAGAGAGTTGAAAATACGACGCGTAGCAGAGTATTTTTGACGAACTTCGAGGTGTTTCATCTGGTGATGAAACACTGTGTCGAATGTTTGATATTTCTTCTCAAACAAAATCATTTTTGAAGGAGAAATTAAGGATGCAAAAATGAGCAGTTTTTCATCCGATATCCAAACACTCATTAAACATTAATTTCCTTTGAATTTTCTTTATGAATTATTAATGAGTTTGAGAAGTAGTGTTTCAAGCACTTTCGAAACACCTAGAGGCTGATCGAAAGTTGTATTTACAATCTCATATTTGTGCTCAAATATAAAGGCAACGAGAACTAATGTTTGAAACCATTTCTAAACTCTTTGAAGCGAGTTGAAATAGCAAGACAGCTTCAAAGGTTTTTCAGTATCTGACGCATGGAATACTATTCCAATTGTTTGATTAATCGATTAACTATCCGTCAATTAAAAAGGTGTATAAAGAAAAGAGAGAAGAAAATAAAATATTGCTATGTAGACTTTGGTCCCGACCACACTAATGCGTTTTCGTTCGCAAACACCTACATTTCGATGCGTATAGGCGTTTCCTCCACACTACTACGTTGAGCGTTTTCATCGAAAACGAATCGAGTTGAAAACGTTCTTGACGGTGGATCAAAGCGCATACATGTCGTATTTTAGTTTGAACGGTCATAAAGGAAAACGATGACCAAAAATATCGCAGGCGCGTGTGTTGAAGCATGCGCATAGAGTTCACCTTACAACACAACGTGAAATTCTACCGTTTTCGAACATTTTCGTGTGGACAGTCGGAAACGCATCGAAACGGTAGTGTGAACACCAATCGCCACAATTTTATAGCGATCAGACAAGGATAAAATCCCTTTAAAGCGATTGAAAAAGATCGGTATGGCCTCTGAAAAACTATATCAAAACACCTTAACAGGGAAGGAAGTGTTCGCTCCGTTTACCACCTGTAAATTGCATCTCATTTAGGAGACGTTGTAATAGCATTTTAACGTTTCACATATGTGAATAAAGCTTTGATGATAGGACGGTTTGCGTAGGTAGAATTGGGATAATTTTCAGTTCGTGAACAGTTTACAAAGTATCCGCTGGATTGTTGGTGCTGAGTTTGCGTGCTGGCAGGAAATATACATGATAATGGATATATTTTATAGCTTCAGTCATTATTGAAGTGTAAGTAGCCGTATAAACCTGATAAATAATTGATAAAGAGTCAGTGGGAGAAATAGTTTAAATTAAACTTTCCTGACACGTGTTCTCGCTAAAACAAACGGTATTTTAACCCATTTTAATAAAACCGTTTATAGTTATCACCGTGACGCTTATTAATTGCGGGAAATGCAGGTGACATAATTTGTTGATAGAAGACTGGGTTATCGCGCACTTTGTCGGCAAAAGGGTACTTTAAGTACCGTCGCTGGGCCTAATGCACTTTAAATTGAAGTTACCGACTTATGGTTTCTTCGCGGCGTATTACAACATGCGGGAAGATCACTGTTTGGAAAGGAAAATATCAACTCAGGATTAGACAGACTGCCCACAATTTAAACGTAGCTTCAAGGCTTGAAGGAAAAAAGTAAAAGAAATGTATATTCATCCTTTAACCTCTAGACGGTCTCTTTTGTTTTATATTTCGCCCAAGCGTTGGTTTTAACATATCGAAATTTGCCATTGTCTACTGAACCAAAACATACAGTCATCGCTCTTTTAAGACGGAGGCCTTTGGGAACCGGTCATTGGGTGTTTAGAGAGATTTCCACTTTCTTAAGAGATAATGATTACAAATTATATATACGTCCTGAAAAACGCCAGGGACCGAGTGCTGTAAGTAGAGAGGTGTCTGCCCATGGACAGTCAACGGTGTCCAATGACCAAAATTAATACACTTTCAAATAATTTCTTGGCACCGCTCAAGCAATATTAATTTATTTATTTATATTTGATTCTGGAACTACTGGGTTAACATTAGATCGAGCTAGTTTAAACAGAGTCCTGTAAAAAAAACAACAACAACAAACAAATAAACAACAACAACTTTATTTACTTTATCTTCGACATGAAGATTTCGGTACCAAAACAATAACAAATGAAAAAAGTAAAATAAAAGTTAAGTAGGAAAGAAAGGAACAATTGAATATTATCACAAAAGAAAAAATTACTTGGCTCTGTACGGCTTATACGCTACTCGTAAGGTAAGAAAATTTAATTAGAGTTCGGATGCATAACAATTTAGAATATTTTCAATATAAGAGGCACTGATCGGAGATTTCACTGAGATCTCAGTGATAAAGATGTTTTGATCGCACATAGACATTATATATAAAAATAGTGCCTTGCAGGACATATTCGTAAAATTACTGTTTATCGGGGATAGACTCTCCAAGAAGATACCCCTTATATGAGAAAGTGATGAGTGGGTACATTTCAACAAATAGTGGAATTCATCACCAATTTCGGATCTGTTACAAAGGGGGCAAAGCTTCTCAACTCTGGGTATCTTCTTGTAGCGCCCAGATTCAACAGGTAGCAAGTGGCAAGAAATTCGCATTTTGGTTACTGCCACTCTCGTCTTAACGTTCTTCATTAAATCAAGATAATATTCAAATCTGACTTCGTTTTTCACTTCACTATAAAGATTTAATTTATTGCCAACTGAGGAGTCGAGTTTATCCTTGGTCAGACTTTTCGACCAATAAACAGATAAATGGAAAGTCAATTAAAAAAGATAAAGATCGCACCGATGAAACACAACGAAACTTGGCATAAGAGAGCTTGAAGTTTCGTTTCGTTTTGAATGATGGATGATGGAAGTCAATGGCAAGTAAGTTCCTTATCTAATGTTAGAAGTTAAGGATGTTATAAGACCTAATGATAATGTAATTTATTCAATGTTTTGATGAGAGCTTTGCTACCCCGAGGCAATCTGTTGGTCGACATTGCTTATGATTTTCCCAAACAATGATGATTGTTAAACTCCAACAGCTTGGAACTGAAAGTACTGAACTAACACTTTGCATCTTGACCTTTATAATAATAATAAGAAGAAAAAAACAGGTAGAATATAATTCTCATGAACATGTTATTGCCAAAATATCATAAAAGAACCGGGGTTTGACTGAAGATTTGAAACTTTGATTGAGTACACGAAATTCTTTCATATGTCAGCTCCAAAAACTCTTTAATTTGCTTTTCCAACCAAATAGATTCTTGCATTTAAAATTAAAGTTATATATAGCCTCTTCTTGTGGGCGCAGGCCGAACAATAGTGCACCGGTTATAAAAACAAGAATATTTATTTTTTACTTTACATTCTGCACTGTCTGTAATTGCGTGAATAAGTCGCAGCTAAGCATGGAAGAGGAAGAAGAAAACCTGATGTTGTCAGATCTAGAAAATGGCTCTCCACACAATGAAAACAATGGAGCAAAGCAGAAAAGGAAGCCTTTACTTAAAGGAGTGAGTACGGAATTTAGCCAGCACTAGTAAGATAAATTTTTCTTGGATGTTTAGAGTTATTCCTTATGATCCAGGAGTCGTACGATCAAACTCATCAAAAGCAGGTAAAAGATGTTTCTGATAGTTCCGTCGCGAAAGAGCGAAATTATACGGATCTGTTAGAGAGCATCGTTTAAACTTGGATATAAAGTTGTTCACAGTTTGATTAGCAAGCAGGAATCACTCTTCGTCTTGCAAATCCTTAGTTTCATTGATATAAGTGGCGCTCTTGCGTAATGGCAGAAAGTTCAGAAAGTTGAGCTTTTACAGTTTGGGTGTCCTTTGGTGTGCCTGAAGCCAGAACTTCGAGGCTTCTTGTGCCTCTATTAAACAGTTAATCATTTACTGTACCTCAATATAACGAACATTTTGCTTATTTTCCCAAAACTTCCTTAAATCAAAGTTTTTGATATAACGAAGCCTCGATATAACCAACAAATTTCCCCAGTCTCTGGGCACTTCGTTAAATCGAGGTTCCGCGAATTCTTCTACTAAGTTTTTATAATGGCAACTGTTGGACATTTGGCGGTAACGGTTTCGAAAATCCAGTTAGATGTACATTATTTAGATATTTCGGTTGAGCCTCCAAAACAGACGTTCTTAGGGGTTCGTCACGCGTTCCTGTCTCACTAGCGACGTTAACGGGGCTACGCATGCCCCAGCAGGCTCGACCCAAACATAGCGAAGTTCTTGATGCGAGGAATTTGAAAAGAATTGACAACCGCAATTTGCAGCGGAAAACCTGTTTGTTATCCGAGCTATTGGCCAAAAATAAAAGAAAAAATAATAATAATAATTTCAAAGAAAAAAAATATGGAGAATCCGGACATCGATCCCAGATCCTCTTACATGCTAAGCGAGCGCTCTATACCATTTGAGCTAATCCCCCGGAGACGCTAAAAATTCGTTAAAATTAGATTCATCTTCTTGTTCTTTACAAGCGTTCTGCGTCTATGCAGGGATTTTAAGTCATGGCTACTGCTAATGGCTGGAATACATTATAAAAACGGTTTAACAGTTTAAAAATTCGTAAGATAATTGTTTAAAGTGGCTTTGTTTGCCCGTTCAAGGTTGTAATTGAGCGTTTATAAACATGTACTGGCGTGCAGCGATTTGCATAACTGGAGCAAATAGCGTTACACCATTCTCTGCGCTTGACGAAAGCCAGTAACAAAGGAAAAAGGACAGTAAGAAAACAGATTACAGAAAATCTTCTTGGGTCTTTTTCTTACGAGAGCCAAGGAAAAAATTTCCTTGGGTTTCCGACTTCCGTCTAAAAATATTAGAAACCTCTCCTCGGTTTTCCGTCGTATTTTTTGGACTTTTCAAATTATTTTCTTTATTTTCAAACAGGAGCATAAGGGAGGGAAATGTGTCTTGCCTTTGAATCCCAATACTTCTCAAGAAAACTCTCAATTAATTAGTTTAGCTTTGAGAAACAGCGGAGGTCAATCCATGAATCCCTACCGGCCTTTGTTCTGGGATTTCGCAGTTTGGACACGATCCCTTAGGCCCAATTTTGATACAATATATTAAAACAAACTCACTGTCCGTATAGAAGAAGCTATTGGATACAAGAATCCGCGGCAGCAAGTTAAGGCGATTTTTTATAGCTAAGTCAACTATGGAAACGGCCCGGGAAACGGTCCTCTGAAATAATTTCGGCTTAACAGGGAAGGAAGTGTTCGCTCTGTTTACAATCTGTAAATTGCAGCTCATTTAGGAGACGTTTTAATAGCATTTTAACGTTTCGCATAGGTGAATCAAGCTTTGATGATAGGACGCTTTGCGCAGGTAGAATTTTCAGTTCGTGAACAGTGTACAAAGTGGTGCTGCGTTTGCGTGCTGGCAGGAAATATATATGATAATGGGTATATTCTATAGCTTCAGTCATTACTGAAGTTGTAAGTAGCCGTATAAACCTGATAAATAATTGATAAGGAGTCAGTGGGAGAAATAATTTAAATTTAACTTTCCTGACAGGTGTTCTCGCTAAAACAAACGGTATTATAACCCATTTTAATTAATAAAACCGTTTATAGTTTTCACGCTTATTGATTGCGGGAAATGCACGTGATATAATTTGTTGATAGAAGACTGCGTTACCGCGCACTTTGTCGCTTGGCCTAATGTACTTTAAATTGAAGTTACCGACTTATGGTTTCTTCGCTGTTATTACAACATGCGGGAAGATCACTGTTTGGAAGTGAAAATATCAACTCAGGATTGGACAGACTGGCCACAATTTAAACGTAGCTTCAAGGCTTGAAGGAAAAAAGTAAAAGAAATGTATATTCATCCTTTAACCTCTAGAAGGTCTCTTTTGTTTTATTCGCCCAAGCGTTGGTTTTAACATATCGAAATTTGCCATGGTCTACTGTACCAAAACATAGTCATCTCTCTTTTAAGACGGAGGCCTTTGGGAACCGGTCATTGGGTGTTTAGATAGATTTCCACTTTCTTAAGAGATAATGATTACAAATTATATATACGTCTGAAAAACGGCAGGCACCGAGTGCTGTAAGTAGAGAGGTGTCTGCTTAAGGACAGTCAACGGTGTCCGATGAAAAAAATTAATACACTTTCAAATAATTTCTTGGCACCGCTCATCGCAACACTAATTTATTTATTTATATTTGATTCTGGAACTACTGGGTTAGCATTAGACCGAGCTGGATATAACGGAGCCTCGACAGTAACGAACAAATTTCCCCAGTCCCTTGGCACTTCGTTAAATCGAGGTTCCACTGTAGTCTTCTTCTAAGTTTTTATAACGGCAACTTTGGAGATAGTTTTTGCCCGGAAAAAAAAAACACTGTTGGAAGTAAAAGGTCCATTTGGCGGTAACGTTTTCGAAAATCCGGCCAGATGTACGTTAGAGCGTTTACGTTTACGTTTGAGCTGAAATCAGCGATCTTAACACATGCCCCCAGTAGGTTCTACCCAAACATAGCGAAGTTCTTGATGCGAGGAATTTGAACAGGACTCTCAGCAATTTGCAACGGAAAACCTGTTTGTTATCCGAGCTATTGGCCAAAAATAAAAGAAAGAGAAAACAATAATAATTTTCGAAGAAAAAAAACGTGGAGAATCCTGGCATCGATCCCAGTACCTCTCGCATGCTAAGCGAACGCTCTACCATTTGAGCTAATGCCCCGGAAACACTAGAAATTTGTTAAAATTAGATGATTTTCTTGTTTAGTTTACAAGCGTTCTGTGTCTATGCAGGGATTTCAAGTCGTGGCTACTGCTAATGGGCTGGAACAAATTGTTAAAGTCGTAAGATAACTATTTAAAAGTGGATTTGTTTGCCCGTTCAAGGTTGTTTTTAAAAAACAGCAATTAAAAACATGTACTGGCGTGCAGCGATTTGCATAACTAGGGCAAATAGCGATACACCATATTCTCTGGGCTTGACGAATGCCACTAACAAAGGAAAAATCTCTCTGAAATCTCTTTATTTTCTTCCATTTTTAAATCCGCACAAAAATAGGTACGTGTGACCTGCAAATAGTTTGAAAAACAGTCCTTTTTTTTTTTCTCACAATCGGTTTTAAAAGGTGCCAAGTACGGACGAAGACTGTATAAAATTAACCGCTCATTTTTCGCTAGCCTCCCAGCAGACGTTCGTAGGGGTTCGTCACGCGTTCCTGCCCCACTCACGGTGGGGCAGGAAGAACGCTTACGTGGGAGGCTAATTTTTCGCCTCTTTAACCAGTCTAATTAGTTTCTTGGCCTCAGTCCAGACCTCTTCTTTGACTTCTTTGACCCTTCGCGCACGCCGTCTTTACCAAGTACCGGAATAAGACGAAGAAACGCAAAGGTGATCATGGATAAATTTGGCAGGCTTCATTTCCTTGGCGACTAGTACAAAGGTGGTGTACACAAAAGAGTCAAAATGTAGTCACGACAAAACTTAATTCCCGTATCACTCTACTTTTCCCTTACCATTCCCGCATCCCAAACCAATAAAAATAGGAAATCCCGCTCCCCCTTCTCGCTCCTGTTTTCAGCTCGCATTCCCGAGTATCACCACAAAAAATAACCAAATCCCGCATCCCGCCAAACCTATTGTGGACCCTCAAGGAAGGATTTCGTTGGGTTTCTGTCTTCCGACTTCCGAACAAAAAAAATCAGAAACCTCTCCTCGGTTTTCCGGTTTTCAAATTATTTTCGTTCAGTTTTCCAAAAAAACTTAATACACATTCAAATAATTTCTTGGCACCGCTCAAGCAGCGTTAATCTATTTATTTATATTTGATTCTGGAACTACTGGGTTAGCATTAGATCGAGCTAGTTTAAACAGAGTCCTGTAAAAAAAACAACAAACAAACAGATAAATGGAAAGGCAATTCAAAAAAATAAATATTACACAGATAAAACACAAAGAGACTTGGCACAAGAGAGCTTGAAGTTTCGTTTCGCCTGGGACTTGAATGATCGAAGTCAGTACCAAGTAAGTTCCTGATCTAATTTTGGAAGTTAAGGAAGTTCTAAGACCTAATGATAATGTAATTTATTCAATGTTTTGATTAGAGCTTTGCTACCCCGAGGCAATCTGTTGGTCGCCATTGCATATGATTTTCCCAAACAATGATGATTGTTAAACTCCAACAGCTTGGAACTGAAAGTAGATGAACTAACACTTTGAGCCGGGGTTTGACTGAAGATTTGAAACTCTTATTGAGTACATGTAATTCCGTTCATATGTCAGCTCCAAAAACTCTTTAATTTGCTTTTCCAACCAAATAGATTCTTGCATTTAAAATTAAAGTTATATATAGCCTCTTCTTGTGGGCGCATACCCAACAATAGTGTACCGGCTATTAAAACAAGAATATTTATTTTTTGCTTCACATTCTGCACTGTCTGTAATTGGGTGAATAAGGAAAATGGCTCTGCACACAGTGAAAACAATGGAGCAAAGCAGAAAAGGAAGCCTTTACTTAAAGGAGTGAGTACGGAATTTAGCCAGCACTAGTAAGATACATTTTTCTCGGGTGTTAAGAGTTATACCTCATTAAAATCTCAGGGTCGTAGTTTCCGATAGTTCCGTCGCGAAAGAGCGAAATTATAGGGGTCTGTTAGAGAGCACCTTTTAAACTTAGAAATAAAGTTGTTCACATTTTGATTAGCAAGGAGGAATCATTCTTCGTCTTGCGAATCCTTAGTTTCATTGATATCAGTCACTGGCGCTATTGCGTAATGGCAGAAAGTTCAGAAAGTTGAGCTTTTATAGTATGGGTGTCCTTTGGTGTGCTTGAAGCCAGAACTTCGAGGCTTCTTGTGCCTCTATTATACAGTTAATCATTAACTGTACCTCAATATGACGAACATTTAGCTTGTTTTCCCAAAACGTCGTTAAATCAAAGTTTTTGATATAACGAAGCCTCGATCTAACGAACAAATTTCCCCAGTCTCTTGGCACTTCGTTAAATCGAGGTTCCGCGAATTCTTCTACTAAGTTTTTATAATAGCAACTGTTGGACATTTGGCGGTAACGGTTTCGAAAATCCAGTTAGATGTACATTATTTAGATATTTCGGTTGAGCCTCCAAAACAGACGTTCTTAGGGGTTCGTCACGCGTTCCTGTCCCACTAACGACGTTAATGGGGCTACGCATGCCCCAGCAGGCTCGACCCAAACATAGCGAAGTTCTTGATGCGAGGAATTTGAAAAGAATTGACAACCGCAATTTGCAGCGGCAAACCTTTTTGTTATCCGAGCTATTGGCCAAAAATAAAAGAAAAAATAATAATAATAATTTTCAAAGAAAAAAAAATATGGAGAATCCGGACATCGATCCCAGATCCTCTTACATGCTAAGCGAGCGCTCTATACCATTTGAGCTAATCCCCCGGAGACGCTAAAAATTCGTTAAAATTAGATTCATTTTCTTGTTCTTTACAAGCGTTCTGCGTCTATGCAGGGATTTTAAGTCATGGCTACTGCTAATGGCTGGAATACATTATAAAAACGGTTTAACAGTTTAAAAATTCGTAAGATAATTATTTAAAGTGGCTTTGAGTGCCCGTTCAAGGTTTTAATTGAGCGTTTATAAACATGTACTGGCGTGCAGCGATTTGCATAACTGGAGCAAACAGCGATACACCATTCTCTGCGCTTGACGAAAGCCAGTAACAAAGGAAAAAGGACAATAAGAAAACAGATTACAGAAAATCTTCTCGAGTCTTTTTCTTACGAGAGCCAAGGAAAAAATTTCCTTGGGTTTCCGACTTCCGTCTAAAAATATTAGAAACCTCTCCTCGGTTTTCCGTCGTATTTTTTGGACTTTTCAAATTATTTCCTTTATTTTCAAACAGAGCATAAGGGAGGGAAATGTGTCTTGCCTTTGAATCCCAATACTTCTCAAGAAAACTCTCAATTAATTAGTTTAGCTTTGAGAAACAGCGGAGGTCAATCCATGAATCCCTACCGGCCTTTGTTCTGGGATTTCGCAGTTTGGACACGATCCCTTAGGCCCAATTTTGATACAATATATTAAAACAAACTCACTGTCCGTATAGAAGATGCTATTGGATACAAGAATCCGCGGCAGCAAGTTAAGGCGATTTTTTATAGCTAAGTCAACTATGGAAACGGCCCGGGAAACGGTCCTCTGAAATAATTTCGGCTTAACAGGGAAGGAAGTGTTCGCTCTGTTTACAATCTGTAAATTGCAGCTCATTTAGGAGACGTTTTAATAGCATTTTAACGTTTCGCATAGGTGAATCAAGCTTTGATGATAGGACGGTTTGCGCAGGTAGAATTGGGATAATTTTCAGTTCGTGAACAGTGTACAAAGTGGTGCTGCGTTTGCGTGCTGGCAGGAAATATATATGATAATGGGTATATTCTATAGCTTCAGTCATTACTGAAGTTGTAAGTAGCCGTATAAACCTGATAAATAATTGATAAGGAGTCAGTGGGAGAAATAATTTAAATTAAACTTTCCTGACAGGTTTTCTCCCTAAAACAAAAGGTATTATAACCCATTTTAATTAATAAAACTGTTTATAGTTTTCACGCTTATTGATTGTGGGAAATGCACATGATATAATTTGTTGATAGAAGACTGCGTTATCGCGCACTTTGTCGGCAAAAGGGTACTTTAAGTACCGTCGCTTGGCCTAATGTACTTTAAATTGAAGTTACCGACGTATGGTTTCTTCGCTGTTATTACACTGCGGGAAGATCACTGTTTGGAAGTGAAAATCAACTCAGGATTAGACAGACTGGCCTCAATTTAAACGTAGCTTCAAGGCTTGGAGGGAAAAAGTAAAAGAAATGTATATTCATCCTTTAACCTCTAGACGGTCTCGTTTGTTTTATTCGCCCAAGCGTTGGTTTTAACATATCGAAATTTGCCATGGTCTACTGTACCAAAACATACAGTCATCACTCTTTTAAGACGGAGGCCTTTGGGAACCGATCATTGGGTGTTTAGATAGATTTCCACTTTCTTAAGAGATAATGATTACGAATTATATATACGTCCTGAAAAACGCCAGGGACCGAGTGCTGTAAGTAGAGAGGTGTCTGCTCAAGGACAGTCAACGGTGTCCAATGACCAAAATTAATACACTTTCAAATAATTTCTTGGCACCGCTCATCGCAACACTAATTTATTTATTTATATTTGATTCTGGAACTACTGAGTTAGCATTAGATCGAGCTAGTTTAAACAGAGTCCTGTAAAAGAAAACAACAAAACAAATAAACAGATAAATGGAAAGTCAATTCAAAAAGATAAATATCACACTGATGAAACAAAACGAGACTTGGCACAAGAGCCTTGAAGTTTCCTTTCGCCTAGGACTTGAATGATCGAAGTCAGTGGCAAGTAAGTTCCTGATCTAATGTTGGAAGTTAAGGATGTTCTAAGACCTAATAATAATGTAATTTATTCAATATTTTGATCAGAGCTTTGCTACCCCGAGGCAATCTGTTGGTCGCCATTGCAATGCTTATGATCAGTTCCCAAACAATGATGATTGTTAAACTCCACCAGCTTGGAACTGAAAGTAGATGAATTGACACTTTGTATCTTGACCTTTATAATACTAATAAGAAGAAAAAAGCAGGCAGAATGTTATTCTCATGAACATGTTATTGCCAGAATATCATAAAAGAGCCGGGGTTTGACTGAAGATTCGAAACTTTCACTAAGTACACGAAATTCTTTCATATGTGAGCTCCAAAACTCTTTAATTTGCTTTTCCAACCAAACAGATTCTTGCATTTAAAATTAAAGTTATATATAGCCTCTTCTTGTGGGCGCATGCCGAACAATAGTGCACCGGTTATAAAAACAAGAATATTTATTTTTTGCTTTACATTTTGCACTGTCTGTAATTGCGTGAATAATTCGCATCTAAGCATGGAAGAGGAAGAAGAAAACCTCGTGTTGTCAGATCTAGAAAATGGCTCTGCACACAATGAAAACAATGGAGCAAAGCAGAAAAGAAAGTTTTTACTTAAAGGAGTGAGTACGGAATTTAGCCAGCACTAGTAAGATAACTTTTTGTTGGGTGTTTAGAGTTATTCCTTAATTATTACGATCCGGGAGTCGTACGATCAAACTCAAAAGCAGGTAAAAGATGTTTCTGATAGTTCCGTCGCGAAAGAGCGAAATTGTAGGGATCTGTTAGAGAGCATCTTTTAAACTTGGATTTAAAGTTGTTCACATTTTGATTAGCAAGCAGGAATCACTCTTTGTCTTGCAAATCCTTAGTTTCATTGATATCAATGGCGCTCTTGCGTAATGGCAGAAAGTTCAGAAAGTTGAGCTTTTACAGTTGGGTGTCCTGTAGTGTGCTTGAAGCCAGAATAGAGGGTTCTTGCGCCACTATTAAACAGTTAATCATTAACCGTACCTCGATATAACGAACATTTTGCTTGTTTTCTCAAAATTTCGTTGAATCGAGGTTTTTGATATATCGAAGCCGCGATATTACGAACAAATTTCCCTAGTCCCTTGGCACTTCGTTAAAATCGAGGTTCCCCTGAAGTCTTCTACTAAGTTTTTATAATGGCAACTTTGGAGATTTTTTTTGCCCGAAAAAAAAACTGTTGGAAGTAAAAGGTCCATTTGGCGGTAACGTAGAGTGGTTTATTTCCCATGACATGTACTTTCTTCCAAACCGCCTTCGCAGTTTGAGTCCAGATTACTTTCGTGGTCGCTATCAATTTGTTGGAAACAGCTGTTGATATACACCACCACCATTAAGATTTCGGTCTTTTCGAAAAATCGTGTCATTTCCACCAAGGATTTCCCATGAGAGAATCGAATTATCAATATGGGTCTCATTAGCATTTATAACATCTGGCTTGTATGTGGCAACCATGAGGTGGAAATCTGGCCGCTTCGAATGACTCCGCAGGCTGCAACAATTTAACGACAACACTCGTAGTGTGGAGGTACATTGTGATGCCTTTCCATTCTTTTGTGATTGAGTTGGAATAGAGCCCTTTCCATCTCTACGCGAAGTTGGCGGTTGTCTACAAGGAGTTGATGAAGCGCAAGGCTGGCCGTCGTTTGTTGTTGCGTTGAATGATGAAAATCGGGTAGTTGATGTAATATCGTCAAGGGGTGAAGAGAAGTATCTTTACGTTCAGACTCTTCGGGTGACCATCATACAGATGCCAACGGTAATGCCGCAGCACTTACTGAAACTCCTAATAAACAGGCCCGTTTTAAACACCACCAGGTAAGATATGAATTTACAGACTGCCTTAAACGATTATCAGACTTTTGCGAGGCAAGTTTATTGAAGATTGTGACATGGTGTCGTTTGAAAGAGCGTGGCATTATTGACTTTAGTATTAGCATGGGCAATCAGAGGTTTCATGCCGGTAATACATCGAATAACATGCACATATTTTCTATGAAGAGTTAATAAAGAAAATTATTGGTTGGTGGTATTGAACTTAAGGTAAGTCTCAGCCATATATTGTGCATTTTAGACAACGTTTTTTTATGAATATGAGGGCATTAAAAAAAAAACTTCCATGCAGTTCCAGAGTATAGCGCAGGGGAGGATCTAGGGGGAGGGTGCAGGGGGTGCGCACCCCCCCCCCCCCCCCCCCCCCGAGATGACCTGCGGTTTTTCTAATACAACTGGTATTCTGCAAAAAAACTATGTGGTTTATTGGTGTTGAAGTAGAGCAAGAGACGAGTGCACTCCCTCCTAAAAAAAAATCACGCCTGGATCCGCCCCTGTAGCGGGTCGGGTATGGTCGAAAATAAGTAATTTAAGATTTCATGTTCCTTTCTGCGGTCTACCCTAAATAAACAAGTTTTGCTAGTCAGTCATAAAGCTTAACGCTCTATAAATTTAAAGCCCGGCTTACGGAAAGCATTTTGCTTTATCTGAGGGTGTGTATTTGAAGGGATTTTTATTCTCTCAGATCTACAAGTACGATGCTGAACAATTACTTTGCATCTTACAGAAAACTGTTCAGATTAATCTAGTTTTTATGTTATCCATATAAACCTTAGAAACTGAAATCGTAAATGTGCCGTGTCAGGGGCGGATCTAGGGGGAGGGTGCGCACCCCTCCCCCCCACCCCCCTGAGATGACCTGCGGTTTTCTAATACAACTGGTGTTCTGCCAAAAAAAAAAAAACTATGTGGTTTATTGGTGTTGACGTAGAGCAAGAGACGAGTGCACCCCCTCCTGAAAAAAATCCTGAATCCGCCCCAGCGTGTTGTTGGACTTTCAGGTGTAACAATTCTGCAATGACGGGATGAATTTCCTTTGTTTGCAATTACGTTCCGCTAGCTTGATAGCGACATGTAATTCCACTGAAGGGCATGCAACAAGTTTAGCTATGGCTCTTAACGATATTTTCAACTTTCACAAAGTGAGACAGCTTTAACTTCTTTAAACTCCTTAATAACAAGTCGCTTTACGGAGCAATTACTGTCATAGCTACGGCTGTAGCTAGCTACTCATGAGTTTGAGTCAATAACCTGAATGAAAGGCGTCTGGACAAAGCAGGGGGAGTGTCAGCTCATACAGAGTCACTGATCAAAATTTCCTCTTTTTGCTCTTTTGCTTTTCCTCTTTTGTCATCCTCATCTCATCCCTTCGCTGCCGCTGTAGACGAACGATCATACGACACAGCTATGCCCCAGTTATTACCACTAAAGTTTTATTGAGAATTAATTACCAAAACGCGTAGCAGATTTGAAGTCGTTATGTAAAGCTTCTTTGTTTGTTTTTACCTTTAACAGAAAGCAGGCAAGGGAAACAAGCTGCAAAAATTACATCTTGCTGCTTTATCAGGAAATGAAGGAGAGGTTCAAAAATTGCTTGGAAAAGGAGTAGGTAAGAAAAGTCCAAACACTATGAAGTGAATTTAGTGTTCGAAGTTAAGGTGTTCAGTTCTTTATTGTTGTTGTCTTGTTTTGGCCGGTCTCGAAGTATCACTGAGATGTCGCACCAAACTCTCTCTGAAATGTTTCATATAGCTTCTGTAATAATCAATGATTATTAAAGAAATTCAATGCTGAAGGAAGCTTTAGTAGGCGATACCCAAACGCGCTATCCGTCATGGTTGTGGATTTTGTTTTCTATGAATTTTTTTACGGCTTATGGCCAACAATTTACTCTGACTTCCGGGTCATTGTACATCGGAGTTCTGTAAGTTCTCTAGTCATGAAAGCGAGGCACAAGGCTTTTGCTAGTTGTAACTAGAAATTTAGGAAAAATGCCTTCCCTTTCCTGCCTTTTTGCTCTATTTTTTCTTTAGGGGATGGCTTGTTTACCCTCACCTTTGTTCTTAATGTTTTTGTGTATTTCCCCAGCTTTTTATTCCTTGATTAAAAAAACGGCGACGCGAGGCAAAATTCGTTGGTTAATAGATTGCTCATTATTTGGTGTCCCAGCAAAAAGAGCTCACCCAAAGCAAGACTCCACCAACATCATCGTGTTGTTCACATTTCGCACCCTTCGTACGTCATGTCTAACTAACAAGACTCGGAATCTTTACCCTCGCAGAGCCGTAACAAGCCTTTAGAAACTTGGAGGGGGGCGGGGGCGGGGGGGAGGGGGGCACAAAGATTTTAGGTAGCTCATAGTCATTGTATTTGAAAAACAGAGGGCTTTGGGTCAGGAGGACCCCTTGGACTGGTCTCTGTATCTTAAAACCCGAAAATGTTTCACCTAGCTGCATAGACGTCATTGTGTGCTCTGGGAGATGAATTTTTATTTTCAACTTTTATGCGTGCATGTTTTGACTTTTTGAGGCAAAAAACTGGGGTGGGGGGCACGCCCCCTTCCGGCCCCTCCCCATGCTACGGCCCTGCCTCGTCATGATCATTTTCGTCATGAGTAATTTGCAATTTTTATCATTCATTCCTTGTGCAGATGTTAATGCGAAAGATACATTCGGCAAGACACCACTGCATAATGCTATTCTTGGCAAACACGTGACCATTGTTGAGCTACTTCTTAAATCAGGAGCTGATGTGAAGTGTTTGGACGAGCGCGGTGACACGCCACTGCACAATGCTGTTAGAGTGGACAGTGAAGCCATTGTGGTGGTGAGCTTTTAAAAAACCTGGTTCTCAGGGCTTTCACTCCTTGTTACTGAGAGGAAAGTCCTGGGAACCAGTTTGCTTTTAAAACTTCTTAAACACCTGAACGTTTTCCCTCATTGTTAGTCTATTATACAAACCTCTTCCTATACTCCTCTAATCTTCTCAAGTTCTGGTAATGAACGGAAACATCTGTGCTATCTTTATACTGTATCTCCAAAACCTCTTTGTAAATTATGGCGAGAAACATGAAAAAGCTTGAATGGGCCCTTTCCAGCTTGTAATTCACGTGGTACAACTCCGCCATGCCGGAAAGTAATACAAGAGACGCAATGGGAGAAGACAAAGGAAGGAAATAACAATTTTAAATAATATGAGCTCTTTGCTTGTCTTCCATCAGTGCATCTCTTACTCTTCAGCATGGTAGTTTTGTACCACGTGACTGACTAGATGCGAAGGGCTTATTGTTTAAGATAGAATGCCCTGTAATTAGCAATTTTTGAGGTTGTGCTTACTCGACTGGGTAAATTTGGTGCCAAATTGCACTTTTAAACTGTTTAAAGGGACGAACTTCGATCCAGATCTATCCTTCGCAACAGCGCAAGAGCCGGTAAAAGAAGCATTGGTATTCATATCCCCACGACAGTCCCACAGTGCATTTTGACACGACACTGACCCAGTCCCACGCTCAAAATCAAACTGGCCAATAGTATATCCAGTAGAACGGAGACTGTGATATTTTCCTCGAATTAGAGGTAATTCAATGAACGATAAACAGAAAATCCAATGAATGCTCCCTGTTGTCTGCCTTGGTTAGAGCTCGCGGAGTAACTCTATTTATTATTTTCTCTTTGAACAGCTGCTTCTAAATAACACGAAAAGTAATTCCAATGCCAAGGGATTTGGTTCGTACACACCTCTACACATTGCTGCCCAAATTGACAGCGTGGATATTTGCAAGCAACTGGTAAGTAAAAATGTATTTACATTTGGCGGAGCTAAACGTAGTGACAGTGACAGAGAATGTAAATACTTTCCTATCGGTATGAACGCACGTGAGCCGCTATGACGTTAATTGACTCTATTGTTATTAGGTATATAAGGTTTTGACAGTTGTAATGTATTCATCTCAGCTCTCGAACTATCAACTTTTATTTTTATATTTTACTTTATTCATCTATCGATTGATTTTTTACCTTTTACCCCCAGAGGCTGTGCGACCGAATCGGTTGGGGAATACGTTCCCAATTTTTTCCCGTTGGGTTTTTGGGCTTTTGTATCAGGCGGCGCACGTGAATAGTTTAGCCTGAGTGACTTTATTTAGGAATATTTGTAAACCATTCTTTAGTTATGATGTTGAACTTTGTATGTTATTTGGACGGCATTAAACACTCAGGCTCCACAGTTCGAGCTGCACACCCATTCCCGTCTCTTAGTAGTGAACATACACTCCTCTACCTTCAGACACTCTTGGTAACGACAATTGTCCGGATTCAAGTGTTTGTCACTTACGACAAGCCGACAAGAATTTCTATACTTGACTGCTCTTCTGGTCTGCCCCAGTACTACTGTATTTCCTTATTAGCTAAACCATACAGTTAAACAAGCGGAGCTACGATTAACAGTCCAGACAGCAAGTTGTAGAGCGTTTTCACATGACGTCACGGCGGCCATATTGGTGTCCCAAGACAATGAAACGGCGGCCATGTTTGTACTCCAAACCAATCGTGTAGGAGTTGAACTCTTTTCTTATGTAAAAACTTTCTTTTGTTCCAATAAATTTGCATAACGGCTGCACCGTAATTTTTAGGGAGTTATTATAACTTCAGAAATGGAGTAAAAATTTTAGGTACAGGATAAGCCTTTTTGGGGGGTTATTTTAACTCGTAATTTAACTCCGAATTTGGGGTCATTTTTACTCCTGAAAAAGAGTTCTTTTTACTCCCAGTCTGGAGTTAAAAAAACTCCGAAATGGGGTTACTTTTACTACTTCCATGGGTTGTTTTTACTCTTTTTGGGGTTAATTTAACTCTGAAAAGTGGAGTAAAAATTTTAGGTACAGGATAACTCCTTTTTTGGGGTTATTTTAACTCCTCAATATCTGGGGTCACTTTTACTCCTGAAAAAGGGTTTTTTAAACTCCTTTTTGGAGTTAAAATAACCCCCCCAAAAAATAACTCCACTGTAAGGAGTTAAATTAGCCCCACTCGAGGAGTTATTATAACTCCTTGAAAATTACTGTGTGGACACGAGGGAGAAAACGCGCTGTAAGACACGCAATCCTGGATAGAGGGCCAGACCTAATAGGTAAAAGGTGCTAACATTAAAACCAAACCTAATTTGACGTTAAAGTGTTTCGTCTTTGTTAGGTTGAACACAAAGGTGATATCAGTCAGAGAGCTGAAGATAAGATGACGCCATTTGGTATGGCAGTATCCAAGGGAGCACAATCTGTTGCTGAATACTTTGTCAGTATTTGTAAGTGTCCTAATATCACGTGATCGTGATTTTCCCGCCATTTTCAATCCTTGCCGCCTGGCGTTAGACAAATCTAACAAGGAATTGGGCCTTGTGGTAATCTATGAGTGACTAGCAAAATGGTGATGCTACAACGCATGCGTAACTAGTGTTTTTCACTTTGATGAGAGAAAGCCTCCCCAATTAACTTTCAACTATTTGATAATTTTTCATCAGTGGACGAAATACAACTTGACAAAGACAATCTCCTTTGTAATGCTGATAATGAAGGAAGCACCTTACTACATCTAGCAGTGGACAGCGGCATTCCACAGGTAAGTGCATGCGCCGCGAGTCGACGTTTTTAGACTAAACTGAGGCCCAAAGGGCCGAAAAAAAAATTTTTTTGAGACCGCTTTCCCCCACCACCACCCCCCCCCCCCCCCCCTTCTTATCTGAAGGTCTGTATCCGCCACTGTGGTAATCTTTGAGTGACTAGCAAAATGGTGATGCTACAACGCATGCGTAACTAGTGTTTTTCAGTTTGATGAGAGAAGGCCTCCCCAATTAATATTGCCAATTACGCGTCCTAATAGCTTCTGGGAATTGCGAGACAATGGAGTCGTAAAAAATGTGCAATTTTGACCCCGAAGCCTCGGAATCTTGTTAGAATTTTAATATATCCAACATGGGCTATTAGCTATGGAACTTGAGCAATCGAAATTACTTGTGAATGACAAAATAACAGCTTCCTGCAAAAACACTTGAAATATGTCTGATAAGCCTTATATCCAACGCTACAAACAACAAAAATGAACTTTGAGAAACTGTTAGGCTAGTGACACAGCTTCTTAGGCACATTAAACTATATTTCTTTCAGTTGATCTCATCAGCCTAAACCGGCTCTCCGAAAGGAAACAAGATTGCATTCTTTCAACTGAGAGTTCGCATGGTCTAACGTATCTTCGATGAAGTAAAACTGGATTTTCTATAAAGGTTAAACGTGTATTAATTGAAAATTCTTTTTCCTCAGATCGTGTCACTGTGCCTGCAAATTGGAGCAAATGTGCGTCAAAAAAAGGTAATGGCCAATTACATCAAATACTATCTTACTAGCTCAGCTTTTCCCCAGCTCAGGAATTCCATCAAAAACGTCTTTGCTTAAGCTCGCTAAAACAGGGCTGTTTCAACACAAAAATATATCCACTTTTGTAGGAGGCGGACAACAGTACAGCGTTTCATCTGGCATGCACACAAGGTTCGCTGGAGATAGTTCAGCTGCTGGTCGGAGCAGACCCTGGTTTGTGTAAAGAAGAGTTACTAGATGAGCAAGGAATGGTACCCCTTCATCGGGCAGCGCTGAACAATCACGAGTCTGTTGTCAGCTACTTAGTAGATCAGGTATGACGTGTATTTTGTCTCTATCTGACCGACGGATTGCAAACCAGCCCGTATTTTGACGTTGGTCAAAAACACGCATGCAGTCAATCAAAAGGTCGAGGGTGAAAAAGAATGAGCTACAATCAACCTGAGCATTTGTTAAAAATGTGGTACCATCTGTGGTATAAAATTCACAGCTACAAGGTGAAGCGTAAAAGGTCCTCTGGCTACCATCCTTTCTTGCTATCATTTATATAACGTGGGGGTTGACTGCTTTAACAGTCGACCTCATTGACTGTAAGACCAGCTACAGTTGGATGTGGAAAGGTCTTGATCTACCACGCAACCTCTCCCCTCCCCCAGTCCCCGCCAATTTACCACATCGTTCAACAAACGACAATTCTTTCCATTATTGTATCGACCGCCATGTGGTCCATACAAGTATGAAGTCCAACAGTACTGAAGAAAACGAGGATATGTAAGGGTAAGTTCCTTCTCTTTTCAGGGTGCTCTGGTGGATCCCCGAGACATTCAAGGTTGCACCCCCCTTTTCTTAGCTGCGTCAGCTGGTGGAACAGATACTGTTAAATTGCTAATGGACCGGGGGGCCGATGTAACACTTAAAGATGTGGAATTGCGCTCACCCTTGCACGTAGCACTTGCGGATGGAGATTCTTCCACCATGGAAGCCTTACTCAAGGTAATACGTTTGGTAATTAAGCAAAAAAATGGTTACTTACATGTTTAACCGCCTCCGGTTAGCTCAGTTGGGAGAGACGCGCTGTGATTTCAGATCTTCTCTCAGTTCAGATGTTCGTGGCATTGGGCGGTAACGTTAAGCTGTTGGCCTTATCCTCGTCATCCTTTCTTATCAGTTGCAAAGTGACGTAAAAGAAGCCACCCTGCTGTTCGAAAAGAGTAGGGGATGTATACCTGGGGATGTAGACCCCAGGGTGGTGTGATCTCACCTGAGGGAAGGGGACTGTTACGGGCCGGCAGTAAATGGCGTCATGAAGTTGAGGTGTCCCTTTCAAACTGGCGAATCAAAATAAATGAATAAATAAATGATGTAGCTGTTCGACAGAACTGGACGAAGATGTACCATATAACAAAAGTGCTCATTGTGCTTGCGCCTTAATCCTCATGAGTAAACAGCAATTTCAGCCAGAAGACGCAATTTACGCTCTTTGTTTTCAAAACATATGTGTGCGGTCTGATAAAAAAACCGTTGGCGGACCGGCGCTATGCTGTTGCTGAGAACATAGTTGGGAAAAACGTTTCCTAGAATCGCTTGATTCGCTCACCCTAGGATCGGAAGAACTAGCGCTTAAACCATCATCATTTAATTTATTTAAAATGACATATTTGCTTACCTGATTATTACAGCTACCTTTTTGTATTTGTTAACTTTTCTTATAGAGCTCTGCGGCGAAGGCGTTAGTGGTTGATAAGGACATTACTGGATACACCCCAGTGCATTACGCTGCACGGGATGGTTACTTGCAGGTAAATGTCCTTATTATCGAGGTAAGGTATTTCTAAAATTCAATTTCACATCACAAAAAGGCACGCATTACTGGCATCTCAGAGCTCTCGCAACCAATATGCTCACGACCTAACTGACAGACGATCAATAACATGGAGAATTAACTTGTCCAATCAGGTTACTAGCTAGTCGAAAATACAACAGTTGACTATACGCAATTTGCTCTGGTGACTCTGACGTTGACTTGCTTGCAAACGTCATTCACTGAACAACACTCCTATTCTGGACTACACACACGGCCAATCATATTCAATCTATTAATTTAATAATTGTTGTTTCTCTATCTGCAGCACATCGCTCTCTTCATCAAAAAGAACAAGGCGGCTGGTCAAGTGACGTCAGACTCACTGGATACCCCTCTTCATATCGTTGCTCGGTACGTTTTGCGGACCTACAAGAAAATCTGGGCGGATACCTCATAAAAGCAAATCAACGCTTCATGAAATTCACGCGATTTTTAATTTAAGTCGTATCAATTTATGTATACGTTAATTTCCGCGCCATTAATAAAGTGGAAAGTTAATTATCGCGACTTTAATTTCCATTATTTTGGCCTCAAATTCTTGATACACTTTTGACAGTCTTGACACCTATGAAAGAGGAGTACAGTGTTTTATCAGGGTAGTAGTAGTAGGGAGGAAAGCTGCTAGGAGGGAGATTTCTTTGGTTGACCCCCTTCGTACGTTTATGGGAAGCACCACGAACAAAGTTCCCATTTCGGATTATGCGTTTTATCCTTTGTTCTTGTCATCTCAACAAGTTTTGTTTCTTTGTGAAGGTTGCGTTAATTTCCTTTATGCGAAAGTCGTTTTCCATTATATTCGCGTTAATTTAAGTCGCGTTACCTTTCAATACCTTAATTTCATGGAACGTTAAATTCCTATAAGGTAAGCGCTCTGCAGACTGCAGACCTACTTAAACCTTGTGAGGACTATCACGTGATCTGAACTTGGAGAACCTAACATACATCCTAAAATGGTCTATGAAAACGCGCTTTTTTGAGAAATTTTTTGTCGAACATAAATCATTGTTTGCTTTTTCCAGGTATGGCTGGCTACAGATTGCTGAAGCATTACTGGTTAAGAGAAATGTCCGAATAATTAATTTGCAAAATAGAAAGGGAAAAACAGCCCTTCATTACGCATGTCACAAAGGGCATGAGGATATAACCAAGCTTCTGTTGAAGAAGGGCGCTACACTTGAAAGGTAATATAAAGATGACTACCTTGCAAAATTTAATTAGATCCACTCGTATTTCTTTTATATATCCTTTCACGCACTTCTTTTTTCTTAAGCAATAGTTAAAATGACAAAGATAAAACTGAAATGGCAAATAATTAGTGGCAAATAAAAGGGAACAAACGTGGATCTTGCTCACATGCTACAAACTAAACTAATAAATCAGAAATTTGTTTGATAATGTACATAGAATCGTTCGGGAAAAAATTTATTACTGATCTGATTCAGCTGATTCGTTCGATGCATCTTAAGTTCGACGTCTGACCCAACAGACGATCTTAACTTAATTTAGGTCGACCCAAATTAGAGTTTGGTCCGTCTCATGAAAAGTTCGATGTTTGGCCTAGGCCTTAGCCACTCTTCTTGTAATGTGCTGCTGTTTCTCCAAGGGAATCCTTAGTATCACTATCTAGCTATTTAGATTTACAGTCGAACCTCCTCAATTCAGGCGCAAAAAGGAAATAGAGCCTAATGTCTGCATTACAGAGATGCCGTTTGTATCACAGATTCAGGAATCGTATAAAATTTTAGTCCTAGTGGGACCAAGAGAACTGTCTGTAGAAGGGTGCCCTCCGTACTATGCCGGGGTTGCCCTAAGAACAGGTTTGACTGTGTTCAACATTGATATATAGCCCAAAATTTGTCTTCAACAGCGCGCGCTTTCATTGAATACTTCAAGATGATATCTAACAACAAAACTGTTTCCCACCATAAGCCCTGAGCAGACAGTATGACAAAATTATGACGTCAGAACGTAGCTGTGCCG
Source organism: Porites cylindrica (assembly GCA_964035525.1). Taxonomy (NCBI): domain Eukaryota; kingdom Metazoa; phylum Cnidaria; class Anthozoa; order Scleractinia; family Poritidae; genus Porites; species Porites cylindrica. Next base: position 1,090,586 of record OZ037788.1, on the reverse strand, counting down.
TGTTACCCGCAAATGTTGACCCATTCACTTAATGACTGATCTTTGTCCTCGAAACTCAGCACTGAGATGTTCGAGAAACAAACTAAACTCTTTCCCACTGGCCATTCGTTTAATGGTCAATATAACATGGTTTTTCGCGTGATATTGTCCCTTCCCCCTAGTCCGGCAATCTTGTTCTGCGTATTAATAAGACCTATGTAATTTCTCTCGTCAATTTATTGTTAGAGATCATGATGACCGCACTCCACTTCACATGGCTGCTGTCAATGGCTCCGAGCGCTGTGTGGAGTACATACTGCGGACTCACCCTGAAAGCCTCAACGCTCTAGATAAACATCAGGTGCAGTGTCGGACTCACTTGCTATAGCCCACGTTCGATATTTTGAAATTCTATCATGACTCCGAGGCTCTAGGGTGAAAATTGCAAATGTTTCACGACTCCATTGTCTCGCAATTTCCAAAAGGGGACTGAGCACAAATAAAACCAAACCAAATATATAAGAGAAAAATGGCCAGAAAGCCTCGGAGTCACGTTAGAATTTTAATATATCGAACTTGGGCTATTTGTGATTACTCTCAGAAAGTACTGTGGTAGCAACATGTTGTTATTCTTGGAGACGCAGTTGGTTAGAAAAGAGTTTTTTTAAAAACAAAATCAATTATTTGAAAGCATGTTGTCAGGATGGTCGAGCGGTCCAAGGCGCTGCGTTCAGGTCGCAGTCTACTCTTGTAGGCGTGGGTTAGAATCCCATTTCTGACATGTTCGCATTTTTGAAACTGTATGTTTTTGTTTTTGTTTTTGTTGTTCTGGTGGTGGTTGTTGTTGTTGTTTAAATTAAAATCTAGTAAAATCGTTCAAAGGATAAAGGAACCCCCCCAAAAAACTTATTTCGTCGTTACACAGGCAAAACGTTCAGCCGTTAAACTTTCGTTTCACGAGGACATACGGTATTCTGCTTATCCTTGTCATTATAAATAGAATGTTTACGCTGACACTCGTGTGTCAGGATGGCCGAGCGGTCTAAGGCGCTGCGTTCAGGTCGCAGTCTACTCTTGTAGGCGTGGGTTCGAATCCCACTTCTGACATTCTTGTATAAACATGGTTAAAACTCTATTTTTATTTTTTCTATTCAGAACACGGCCCTGAACTTGGCTGCAACTTCTGGCCACGCATCTCTCGTGTCATATCTGCTGTCCGTAAAAGAACAAGAAATCCTGTTAAACAAGTATAACCAGAATGTGCTGGACCTTGCCATATCCAACGACAAAGAAAAGGTTGCGATGGCCATAATTGAACACAGCAGGTAGGTACAAAATGATTTCTCGAGGCGCGCAAGGAAAAGCTCTTTGTAAAGACACACCCTTTGGTGGAGACAACATCGAAATCACAACACGCGAGGTAAACACAGGTGAATCCCCCGTGCGGCTTGAATTTGAAATGCGCTTACTATGCAGGCTAGTATTCGAACTGCTTTTAGTAGTCTTGTCTGTAAATGGGAATAATAAATAACGTGGTTGCCGAGTTGCATACCATAATTTTTTACAGCGGAGCACCATGGAAGCAACTTTGGTTATATCTTTGTATCCAAGAAATTTTGGTTTGGAAAAAATTGTCCGTAGGTGCGTCCACCCCTTCATGTTAGAGGATGTGTTGTGTCTTACTTACTAGCTTTAAAGTCTAAGGTCTACAGCCATTTCGAGAAAGGTTGTCGGGAAAAAGTGCACGCGACAATCTTGAAAGGTATTGTGGGTGGTTCTGAGTTAACTGTTCTTCAAAGCAATTTGAAAGAATGGCAAGAGAGGCCATAGACGTATGTTTGCGAATGCTAAAGGAAAGCAACAATAGAAGATTCGACACTTACAATGTCAGGAACAGCGTATTGATCAAATCCCATATTACCTTTCGGGATGGTCGCGTGCATATTTTTTCCGACAACCTTTCTCGAAATAGGTGTATACATACCATGTTTAACTTACTGTTAAATGGACATCCATGTTATGATCTTCGACAGCTGTCATAATAGAAAATAGGGTATCCGCTGACCAGTGTCACATGACTGTATCGCAAGCTCATTGAGGTGACGTAAATTTATCCTCTTATTACTTTTCAATTGATCCAGGCACAGGTCCAGTTTTAAAGGAGGATTTCAGTTCGCTTCTTGCTTACGGCAAAAGCTGAGTTACTTAAGAAATAAGTTTCTTAACAGATCCGTCGAGAGCTTCGCTTTTGGTCTTTGCTGGATATCTGGTTACTGTGAATAACTAAGTATTCTATCTGTCCTAAATCATAGGTGGAAAAAGGTGATTGACACCAGTGAAGGTGAAGGTGTATCTCAGATTCAGACACTTGTGGCAGAAATGCCTGACGTAGCAGAGGTATGTACACTTCATTCTCAAACTCATTAATAATTCATTAAGAAAATACAAAGGAAATTAATGTTTAATGAGTGTTTGGAAATCGGATGAAACAGTGTTTAGTATTTGCATCCTTAATTTCTCCTTCAAAAATGATTTTGTTTGAGAAGAAATATCAAACATTCGACACAGTGTTTCATCAGCAGATGAAACACCTCGAAGTTCGTCAAAAATACTCCGCTGCGCGTCGTATTTTCAACTCTCATCTCGGTGTTTCATCTGGTGATGAAACACTGCATCTCATGTTTGATATATTACTTCTCAAACTTACTAATAATTCATGAAACGAAAATAAGAAACTCACCACGTGAGTTCCGGGGGAACTTTTATTTCAAGATACCGGGATGCTCGTGGGAGAGTTAGCCGGCTCCATTAAATCCCATACCAATTGTAGAACATTTTATATCATATGTAACAATTAGCAATTATTGGACGAGGTTGAGCAAAATATCGTGATTTGTCAGTGGTGAGCAGATCAATTGTTCGGCTTCGGCAAATAATTGATCTGGGAGACACTGACAAATCACGTTATTTTGCGATAACCGAGATCAATAATTGTTTTATCATTCGATCACCGAGTTTGTTTTTTAATGAATATCCTCGAGAAGCGAAGGGATCTGCCATTTTCACGCAAGAGCGATCGCAAGAAGGAGAAAAGCACGGTTTCCTTCACGCATGTACAGAGTATTATTTGCAGCCAAACACAGTTGGACGGCATTGCACATGAGCACACCATTATTTGTAGGCAGTTATTTGCAGGTCACGTGGTGGGCTCTCGGCCACTGAAAAGGAAGAAACATTTGTATCAAATGATAATAAATATTTGCCACAACATTTTGCTGCCTACTTTTACGCGGTGAGCGTGGTGTTTGGGACACAGTGTGGGTTGCCGTATCTTGTAATTTTTTTTTTCTTTTACTGACTTCAAACAAATTCATTGCTTTGTTTTGAAATTACTCACTGGCTAACTTTTTTTCTCCAGCGCGTTTTAGACAATTGCATTGAACAAGATGGAGATCCAAGCAGTAAAGATTTCAAGGCAAGATATCGAAACAATGCCCTTTTACTGTAGTCATTTTACATTATTCATAAGTGTTTTATTACCTACACTATTTGACAACATGTACTACATAATAGTGAACGAGACCATAGAGAAGCTTAATGTATCGAGCTTTCCTTGTTTCCAATTCGAATAATGGATTGATGGCTCTTCATTTGTTAGGTAACATACGATTTAAGGCTAATACAAGGGAAGCAGGGCACAACGAGTCAATTGGAACACTCTCTTGACGCGCTTAAGGTATGAAATTCCCCCAGCTTTCTGCTAGTGATAAAAGTTCTTGCTTGAAATCAGTATGATTGCGTTAAAAAGTGACTTCCAGCTAACTCGTCAAGATGGCCGAGCGGTCTAAGGCGCTGCGTTCAGGTCGCAGTCTACTCTAGTAGGCGTGGGTTCGAATCCCACTTCTGACATCCTTTTTTATAATGTTGAAACCAGCTCTTATTGTTTTGTTGTTGTTGTTGTTGTTGTGGTTTAAGAATTCTGTCAATGTGTTCAAAGGATTTAAAAAATGGGGCTAAATATCAGTTTCCCTCCCCAACAAAATGTTACTTATTTGTTACAGAGGAAAACTTTTGTTCAGCGAGGTTTCACAATAATGTTGTCCCGGTGCGTATCTTTATCGTTGAGAAAAGAATAAGTTACTACTCGCTCTTGTTGTCAGGATGGCCGAGCGGTCTAAGACGCTGCGTTCAGGTCGCAGTCTACTCTTGTAGACGTAGGTTCGAATCCCACTTCTGACATTATTTTATTCTTTGCAAGAGTTCTACATTTTTTCTGGTTTTGTTTTCGTTCTTATTTTTCCCTTTTTTGATTTGTTCCATGTCTGTTCTTCTTCTTAAGACCATGGCAGAACGACGGCGGGAGAAATGTTTGACTCACCCTGTGTGCTACTTCCTCATGAATATTAAATGGTTAGTTTCTCTGTTCTTCCTGGGTTTTATGTGTTATCGATTTTCTGTCAGCGCGCTCAGGGTTTGTTTTCTCGTTTTCGTTAGCCAAAAAAAAATTCGCGCCACCTTCTTAGCCAATCATAGATAACTTCACAAGCAATCTTGAGGTACGTGCTCATGTTTTCCCGCGCTGAAAGAGGCAGCTCAGATAAGTTGATTGTGATTGGCTAAGAAACTGCTCAAGACATAATTGGCGCACTGGATTGAAACAAGAGAGGATAAGAGATTCATCTCTTCTGATTGACAGAAAAATAATGGAATATCTGTTTATTTTTTTCTGTCATAGGAAAAAATTTGGATGGATAACCTTTATCGTCAACTTGTTGTTTTACTTGGCGTTTCTTCTTCCTTTTACTGCCCTGGCTGTTAACCTCAAGATCAACATTTGTGTCCTGTGCAATTATAGCTTCTGTAACAAGACACCTGCAATTCCCAATGGCCAGTCAGTAAGTCAAAGTGCCAATTAGAAATACATTCGAACCTCCATGTGCAACTACGTCTCGTAAGCGACTACCTCCCATAAGCGACCGACAATAAAAACACCACAATTTTCTCAGTCAAAGCCTTACAGTTAGAACCCGTAGTAAACGACCACCTCTTGTGAGCGACCGCGACCACTTTTCGGGGGTGACGGTTTAACTATTTTTCTGTTGTTTGTAAGCGACTACTTCACGCATGGTCTGATCTCTATACACACTCTACGTACTGTGTTACTTAGAGTATACGAACAACTTGTAACGACAACATGGAACTACACATGTCCTAACTTAGAAACTGCACACAATAAATTATCTTCCATAAAGTAGATGTGTCCGGACCTCTTCTCGGAAGAGACCCTCTGTGGTTCGATTCTTGTAAACGACCACTAAGTCTTCGCGAATTCACATTTTGCGTGGTCGCTTAAGAGAGCTTCGACTGTACAATGAAAATTGAATGAGCTGTGACGTCATAGCTGTCTAGTTCATTTTGTTAATAATGCCAAAGTTATGCGTCTTTATTCTCTATGGAACTTGAGAAATTTCTTGCAAATGAAAAAATCACAGCTTCGTGTCAAACAAATATATCTCCTCAGCATTATATCAAACGCTACAAACAACAAAAAAGAACACAAGTGAAGATTTATACCTTTATGTTTCGTGTTCTGAGCAGTGATTTTTCTGTTTCACTCAGGGGTTTCGTGGCAGATTTCGTGATACAGCTTCTTTAAAGAGATCTGCTTCGGCTCCAAAGGGCCAAATTAGCCTTGCAGACACAATTAAGCCCAATTTGAATCACGAGAGCCTCACAATTATGTATTCCAGCCCATAATGTTAGACCCAAAAATACTATACTCCAAAAAACTACCCCCATTTTCACGGTTGCCAAAACAGGTTTTTTTACTTGATTTACTTTTTACATGACTCGTCGTTTCGTTAACTAGATTTACGCCCGATTACTTATGGTTTTTTTCTGGTTCGTGACATCTCATCTCTTGTAACCCCGTGGTTCTGTGAAGTAGAACAATAAGGAAAATTAAGTTTGTCTTTGTCACTTGAAAGACTATAAAGAAAATTGGAAAAAGAGCGCATTTGCAGGGAGCGACATCACCCTCCAGGCGCTTACTTTTTAAATTCCCTTTCTCAATCTCCTTGTGTTTCAGAACCTTTGCGAAGTCACAAAAATGCCTCTGTGCAGAAAAGAGTTTTTCCGTATTTAATTAATTCTCTTCACACAGCAACATCATGTGTTGCTGGACTAGTTATATATCTCCTTATGCCTTTACACTGTTCTTTTCAGGAGTGGCATGATGAAATTGACACCTGCAACACATATGACAAGGTGACGCAACACTCTTGTATTTTCTCTTTCTTTTTTTTTCCAATTTTTTTATTTCTAGAAATAGTAAGACACTAAAAAACTGGGGGAATTTATGTTTGTGTTTTATATTTTTAGTTATGTAAATGTTCAAGAATTCATGAAAAGTTTTTTTCTCTTCTATTCAATTTTCTTATTAACAAGACGCTGTGGGAGCGTATATTTGGGCGTGGTCGTACCACGCGTATGATACCTTGAACATGCCTTATTGCAGCTAAACAGCTGTCATCATGTCTTACCAGAGAAGATAAATCCTTTGCTATATTTGTTTGCTGAACCACAGAGCTTATACAGTATGTCCCAATCCACAACAATACTCCTGTCACTTCATGACAATGTTTGAAAATATGCACATCTTCAATGCCTACATGCTTGGAGCCAAATTGCAACATAGGACATGAGTGGTATACAGCCCGGAGAGTAAGGTTTATCTCAGCTCCACTAATACTGACACTTTGAGGAAGATTGACTGACAGATGTGTTTTCACACCCATCACATTGTACAGTGTATTCCGGTTACTAACAGGGGCAAATAAAGTTCCTTAAATCCATTATCGACAAGGATTAGTAAGAGAGTAACACATTGCATAAACTGCTATAGGGTAGCATTGAATATATTAACACGTTCCTCGAAACGCCGCGGCCAAACTGCTTCTTACTGCTGCTTCGAAAAATTTCTGATCGAACGATATCCAAATCGTCCCTCATTGGATTATCCACTCGACATAACAAAATCGACCAATCACAAAATAAGGAAAAGAAAATGGACATAAAATAAAGAAAACATCAAATTCAGATGACCTCTTAGGAAACATGCTGTCTTTCTATGATTGGTGCATTTCGATCCTCTCGTCAAAAAAATGTCAGACGCAAATTATCTTAGCTGACTTCTTAGGAAACGAAAGTTTACTTCAACGGGTTCAAAAGGTCATTCTTGGTGATCTGTGATAGGTGGATTTCGATCCGTTTCTGTGTTTCAAGGTTCGTTGCTTATGATCTTATTGTGACCAAAACCCGACGTTAATATTCCAAATATTTTTGATAGATTTCATCCCTGGACTTCAGACTTCCAAATTTCAATAAGCTAAGAATACTGAACATTTAGATTAACTTTTGAGATCGTAAAAGTGCGATGAAGTGCCGTGCTGGCAGAGCTTTCTTTCCCACATGCCTCTTATCTTGTACAAGACGTTGGCATGGCAGACATTCGCCTCGCTTCGCTTGTTTACTTGCCTTGCTTATGTTAGCACGTATTGCGTGCCTATTGCACATTTGCGTCAAAACAAGCCGTTTCCATTACTCTATTTGGGGCATGCCCAAATAATTATGAACGTATTTACATTGTAATTGTCACATTGTTTGCTTATATTCTAGACTGTCGTGTTTCTGCATTACTTTGTAATTATCTCTGCCTTGATTCACGTCATAAAAGAAATTATGCAGCTTGTTCGCCAGGTAAGGATCCGTCAATTTTTCTTAAAAAAAACCTTGGTGCAAGTTAATTTTATTTCCGTACTTTTAGCCGATATCACCTTATTGACATTGTTATTTATTAATTAAGTAAACTATTTGTATACATGTGCAAGCATCACGTTAAATATGAAGAAAAATGTACGCATGTAACACAGTTCCAAGGTCAAATGTATACCATATACCTACAAGCGTATATGATGTGCAGTTGTGAAAAAATGATTGGACCTTCCTCGTATGGGTGCTATGTGAAGAAATGAACTGTACGATACGAACATTCACGAATATCAAATAGTCCAGTTTCGAATAGGCCATTTTACAGTTATGGGTGGAAGCGAGGCTGGTGGTGACCTTGTTTTGGTACAAACCTTCCTGCTTTATTATGAAAATCAATTTATTCTTACGCTAATTAGTATTTTTCAAGAACAATTTCCATAACAAAGCAAAGGACGTTTGTATCAAAACAAGGTCACCGTCAGCCTCACATTTACTCGAAGGCCAGGGTACTAAGTCCACAACTGTAAAATGGTCCATTTGTCGTGGCCGCTGAATAAAAGCACCGAAGAGTTATTTGTACGAGGTTAGTCTCAACAAAAAGTAAAATATTCACATATACCGGCGAGAAGGTGCCTGAATTTGAATTTCAAACAATAGACGCAGTTGTACACAGGTCTTCTTCTGAGGCTAACCCTGTATGAAAGAGTCTTCTTTGCTTCTATTCAGCGGCCGCGACGAATTCGAAACTCCACTGTTGTCTTTAATTTCCTTAACAATGTCTCGACGAGTTTGTTCTGTTCGGGATACGACAATGATCGTCGGAAATCCTCGGGTAGTTTTGTAGTCCTTTTGACGATCAAACGTAACCGTTGCATGACTTGTTTCCACGCCTTCTCCCGCGCTTTACAATTGGAAACCGGTCACGTGTATTTGCTTCAAGGTGTCTTATTGGTTCATTGTCTGTTTCTATTGTTATTAGCAAAAGTAGTTAGCGAGTCTTCATTATCTATGGTTTGTGGAGGTTCACTAAAGTCACGAGGTTTACTTTTGGGGGTGGGGATGGGGGAGGTCATTTGAGTTTTGCCATTGCCCGAGGGGGTTCATATGGATGATCAAAATTGGGGCCATACAAGATGCCACTCCTCCCCCCCACCCTCCCCCCCCCCCCCCCCCGCGCGCCATAGCACCACAAACCATAAATAAGACATTCAGTATTAAAATGTTACGACACGAAGACCGAAAACATTCATTCAAAGCCAATTTATTGGTTTTAATTTTCGTTTTTGCCTTTTCACAGCGCCTTAAATACTTGACGTCCAAAACGAACCTTATCGAGTGGGCGATATACGTGTCCGCGTTATACTATGTATTTCCAGTATGCGCCTGCAAGTCACATTTCAAATCCATGGCAGCGGCCTTTTCTCTGTTCTTTGCTTGGCTCAATCTTGTCCTTTACTTCAGAAGGTTAGTCATTCCATTTTTCTCAATAACGCCTCACGCAGCAAACACGAGGTAACTGTGTTAGAGTTTGTTTAATAAGAGTGCTAAAGATCAAGAATGACCTGTATTTTTGTTGTTGTTGTTGTTGTTTTGTTTTGTTTTTGGGGATCAAGGGTGGTGCAGTGGTAAGAGTACTCGCCTCCCACCAATGTGACCTGAGTTCGAATCCTGGCCTCGACGCCATATGTGGGCTGAGTTTATTATTGGTTCTCTTCCTTGCTCTGAGAGGTTTCTCTCCGGGTACTCCGGTTTTCCTCTCTCCTTGAAAACCAACACTTCTAAATTCAAATTCGACCTGGAACGCACGCACACGTTTAAAAGACTTCTTAAAACCTCCTAAGTACTTTGTGGGTAAACAAACAAATAAATACAAATTAAATTACAAGTGCAATTTTGTTTGTTTTGTTTTATGTTTGTTTGCTTGTTTGTTGTTCTTGTGGCTGTTTTGTACCATTTCTTTCTTTTCTTTTCAGACTTTCGTACTACGGAAAATACGTGATAATGCTGCTGACAATGTTTCGGACGCTTTTCCGGGTATTTATGTCCATGAAAAATTAAAGAAAACAATGTAATGTGAAAAAAACTTATTCGCGATCGATTTTAACGCTTTGTTATACCATGATATCTTTTTATTTAAGGTCTTCCTTCTCTTTTTTCTGTTCGTGGTAGCATTTGGAACGACCTTTTTCTTGCTTATGTATAACCAGGTATGTTGTATTGTAGATCTCAGTGCCTAGAGAGCTTTAAAAAAGACGAGGACGACTACGAGTACAAGATTTTCTTAACACTAAGTAGTGCGCGCGCGTAAACCAGCGTCATTTGGGCGGGAAAATAAGTGGTAGCCGCCCTCATTCTACTACAAGGGTTAGCGAGAATGTCGTAGTGGCGGAAACAAGTTATCAAATGTTAGAAGTGTTGTCATTTTGCTATCGGGAGAAGGCTTAACCTCCTTCAATAAAGATAGCTTTGCTAACTTTTGTGGTGAAAAAAGTACATTCTTGGGTATGTATTTTTTTTTTACAGTATCTGAAAAACGTACGTTAAATCAAATCGTAATCCTCGAATGTAAAGGTCTCTAATAACGTAAAAATACAGGACTAGCTTCCCAAAACAGCTATTAAGCAATGTGATGTTCCGAGAGGGAAGCGCCCTGTTTAGACCAAATAAATGCTGGAAATTTATCGGAAGTTGCTTTCCGGAGTGGTCCGCAAACGTTTATTCAGTCTTGTCAAAAGAATAGTCCAGTTTCGAATTAAAAAATACCGCTGAATACAAACATTAACGGCACATTTATACAGGGTTAGCCTCGACAAAAAGTAAAATATTCAGAAATTCCGGCAAGTAAGTGTTTGAAATTTGAATATACACAAGAGACAGAGTTATAAACAGGTCTTTTTCTCGGTGGAATTTGTGAATATATTACTTCAGATGGAGGCTTATTAAGCCTGTCTTTACTTCTTTAATAGGCCATTTTACAGTTGTGTATGGAAGCGAGACTGAGGGTGACCTTGTTTTGATACAAACCTTTCTGCTTTATTCTGTAAATCAAGTTATTCTTATGCTAACTATTATTTTTCAAGAACAATTTCCATAACAAAGCAAAGAAGGTTTGTATCAAAACAAGGTCACCCTCAGCCTCGCTTCCATCCATAACTGTAAAATGGCCTATTCAGCGGTCATAGCGAACTCGAAACTAGACTATTCAACAGCCGCCATTACAATATTCTGCATTGTTTGCTTTGAGGCATGTCGCGTGTGGTTTTGAGGACGTTGTAAACGACGTCTCAGGAAATAAACTTCCGTTAAATTACAACCTCTAGAAATAACCTAAGTGTAATTCACATCTCCCGGCCAACGCCCTAAGATTCCCTCTCTGTGCCAATCAAAACACGCGAAAATGCTATCTACTGATTTAGTAAAAACTAATAATGCTAATTGCCTTTTTTTTTGTTTCACAGGAATTCCACACATATGAATTTGCTTTATTGAAGACATTTGCAATGACCTTGGGTGAACTGGAGTATGAAAATGATTTTATTTTAGAAAATTCGAAGCGGCAATACCCAGGAGCTGTCAATGTAGTCTTTGTATTGTTCTGTCTGGCAATGCCCATTATCCTCATGAATATGTTGGTATGCTATTTTGTTCTTTATAATACAGTCATCAAATTATTTTTTGCTGGATTGCGAGCAGTCTGCAATTTCTGTTTTGAGTCAAAATACACCAAGAGCACGCGTGAGGGGTGAGCGGGAAGGCCGCGAGTAGCCTGGGACCAGGCTCCGTAGTGGATGAGGGGAGGAGGTGGGGCGCCAATCGGTCTTCGCTCACCGATATTTTTTCGCCCTTTTCCCCCACTGCGCAACCTGGTGTCCTGCTGGTCCCAGGCTGAGCCGTGAGGAACAAGGGCGGAAGTACCCTTGTCTCTCCTCCTTTTTTTCATCAATTTACATAATTTTACTTTTTAGCTCGCCACCCGTTGCTCTGAGGAAAGAAAGACGACCGCTCGCGGTCTTACTTTTTGCAGCTGAAATAAACGATGACAGAGTTCCAAAAAACCTTTCGTTTTATATGCATAAGTATAGGTAATCGGCCCTTTAACTCGGGGATATCGGACTTGTTCAACTTGAAGGCGGAATCACAGTTTGTAACACGGACATTCCCTAGTAAAAGGCCAATTTATAAAATGCGTATTTATCACATTGGGAGTGCTTTATAAAGAATATTTTGTTTGATATGTCGGTAAAATAACTTGGGGAAGTTTTCGAAGGAAAAAAAAAAGTCCAAGGGGTTTACATTCCATTATGTGAAAAATTGTGAAGGCCCCAGTGGAATAGCCCACTTTCGATATATTAAAAATTCTAACATGACTCGGAGGCTTTGTGGTCTCGTTTCTATATTTGGTTGGTTTTCGTTCTACTTAAGTCTCTTCTGGGAATTGCGAGACAATGGAGTCGTGAGAAATTTGCAATTTAGACCCTAAAGCTGCGGAGTCATGTTAGAATTTTAAAATATCGGACGTGGGCCATTGTGAACACGTTATAGCTTCTTACATTAATTGCTTTGGTTCGACATGAATCAGTCTTGGGGAAGAAATTTATCTTGAAACAAAGTATTTACGGTCTTCTGGTGGTTTAATATTATGGAGATAACTCAAGGAATGACGGTGGAGGAATGAACTTTTTGAAGAAAATTGCAAATACAAGAAACGCAAGTTTAAGTTACGTCCTGCTGAAAGGATAGACGAAAATCGAAAATGTCCCATGTTTGTAAAGTCATGATAGGATGATACTATGTGTACAAGGTATTCATTTCTGGCTTACTCATTCTTTTATCTTGAAACTGGCCAATTTTTGAGGACAATGTTTAGGGGAATATGGCGATAGGAATCTAGTATCCATTATTTTCTTGTTGTTATCAATAGATTGGTTTGGCCGTTGGGGACATAGACAAGATTCAGCAGAAGTCAGTAATGGCTCGTTACGTCATGCAGGTATAATTATACATTTTACTGGTTTGTGACGTCATGGCGGCCATGTTGGTGCTCAATAAAAAAGGGTTTTCTCTCTGATGGAAACTTAACTCCATTTTTGATTGTATTGACCGCCAACATCGCCAACTTGTCACGTGTTTCCAAACCAAGAATATGCTAATGATCGAGTTATGATGGTGATAACGACGCCGATTATGTTGACAGTGATGACGATGACGATGGTGATGATTATGATGATGACGACGGTGTTGATGATGATGATAATGATGTTGATGATTCTGTTGATGATGATGATGATGATGATTATTATTATTATTATTATCATTATTATTATAAATGACCATGTAGAGGTTAAGCAACCAAGTCAACGCCGGTAACAAAAACTTTGACAAAAAGTTGGGTTTAGCAAAACGCTATTGCTATTTGGTGCATTTCTTTGACGTCCACTGCAAGACTACTGCGTAAAATTTCCTAATGCGACGTTTCAGTCGAGGAGGTTAACAGATGACGACAAATTGTTGTGTTATTTTTCTTGAGCTCTTTCATCTTATTTTATTTAAGGTTGAGCTGTTGCTGGAGATTGAAGAATCGCTACCTAAGTGGATTTTAAGACGTGTCCAGGTCGATAAACACGAAGAATTCCCAAACAGAAGTTCCAAACTACAGACAAAGGTCAGAAACCTCCATTACAAAATTACGTTTTAAATTTTCGCTACCCTCGTTGCTTTAACACACCCCCACCCGCAAAAAGCGAGATGCTAATCGATGCGGACTGTAAAAAAATCAACTTTGCAAACTTCTGTACTCGGTGGTTAACAAAAGACAACGATTAATCAGGAAAGGGGCAAACATGAAATGTTTGTAATGGTGTGCTTTCTGATGCCAATATATATCATCAATTTGTTTGTTCTTTTGTTTGTTTGTTTTTTTTGTTTAGATCTATGAGAAATTCATTGGTTTTGGCAAGGCAGAAAGCATGGGAGACGATGATGGCGTCCCTCCAGCGTTAGCACAGATTATTAACAAAGTCTTGGAGCAGGATTCAAAGTACAGCTGAATTATTTTCTCTTTTGCATTAATAAAAATGGGCCTGGTCTCCAAAATAAATTTGTTCGGCCCTTCGGGCCTCGGGTTGGTCTAAAAATAAGGCGGGTGGAGAGGGGGACGGGCCCCCGGGCCCCTCCCCTGGATCCACCACTGCCTAGTGTTCCCTAGCCCTGCATTGATGCCGGCCCATGCGTCGTCTAGACCATTGGTCTGTAGAGCGTCTTCACATGACTTCACGTCCGCCATATAAGGTTCTAAAACAATGAATTGGCGGCCATGTTAATGTTCCAAATCAGTCCTGTGGGAGTTTAACCTTATTAGGTAAAAATGTTCTTTTGTTTCAATAAATTTGCGTCGCTGCTGGACACGCGACTGAAAATACTCTATACAGGATCGGCCCATGTAATGGAATCCAAGACAGTCTTGGATTCTGGATTCCATACCGTGGATTCCGGATTCCAGGTAATGGATTTCAGTCTTTGTCAGTGGAACTTGGATTGTGGATTCCAATCGTTAGTGGGATTCCGGATTCCTTGTACTGTATTCCGAATTCTAAAGCCCAGGATTCCAGATTCAACGTGTAAAATTTTCCCAGATTTCGGATTCCACAAGCAAAAATTTTCCGGAATCCGGAATCCCTTACACGGGGCGAACAGGAAGTGCTAGGTTTTCTCCAACAGAGGAAGTATCTGTGTTATTCTAAAACTCTTCTATTGTTTGTGTCAAACACAGAATTGATGAGATGCACGAGATGCTGAAGCAGCAGGGTAAGGTAGTCAAGGCAATTGGACAACGTAAAGGTGTGGGAGACGACGGTGGCCCTGGAAACAGAAAAAGCCTCTTTAACTGGTTTCCGAAGAAATAATCGGCGTCTTATGAGAATCCATACGTTTCTGCGAGTTTTCAACCCAATTCCGAGACAGTTATATTTTCCTGTTAAGTTGTTAGTTACAGAAAAATTAGAAAGGTCGGGGGTAAAGTATATACGACGTAAAATTTGATAGACGTGCTCAATCTTGTGTTCCTGCTCAAATGTGAAGGAAACAAGAGAGTGAGTATTTCAAGCAATTCCAAAGTAGATTGAAATTTGTGTTCACAATCCGATGTTTGTGCGCAAATATGAACGCAACACGATAAGTAGTGTTTCAAACAACTTTACTACCTTAACTTTACTAGGTTATGACATTCTGCTTCTCTATTCAAATCAGTGTGTACAAATCTTTGCTCGGAAAATTTATATTGAGGCAAGAAAGTGTTCATCTCTCATACGACGACCTGTCGTTAAATCGAATCCACGCCACAAGAGCAGGAGGTCAGTGCTATCATTATTATTTGAAATAGACTGCTCTGCAAACTACCTAGCATTATCAACCATTTCTGATAAAACAATGCCATGGCATGTTTGAACTGCAAATGAACAACTTTAAAAATCTATTCCTTAACCTTTTTTATGACTATTAACAGACTTGCTTAACAATTGAACCAATTATTTGATTTTCAGCCATAGAATCTGTCAGCCGAAAAAAATGGTGTTTTAGAGGATGACTGGAAATAACTTGTAATTCTTCATCTTTCATGCTGTTTGTGATTCCCACTGCAAACATTTCAATTCCCCTTCTTTTCATTTGACCTACTTTCTCCTTTACCATTTCGGTACCAATGCCGCTCCACCCATCGGTGACAACTACGGTTACTTTTTTAATGTCTGAAATGTAGGGAAAAAGCGCATACATGTCGTTTTAGTTGGTGCTAAGGAGTTTAAGCGGCGACGGTTTTGAGCGAGGCACGGGAACCGGAAGTGGACTTTTTGCGCACTTGAGCTGTGATTTTCAACAAACGTTTGGTCAAATCGTCTCTATAAGAGTAAAGACACATAGCCATACAAATTTGGGAGCATCAGGGCATATTAAAATAGAAAATAGCTCATTTCCGGTTGAGGAACGTCGCTCAAAAAACGTCGCTGATTAAGCTCTAATAATGTAACGTGACCCAGTTGAGTGTGGGAGATAAGGGGAGCGGAAGCCGGGGAGAATAGGCGGAGGGTGGGGTACGGGACGCGGGCGAGGAAAGTCGGGTGAGAGGTAAGAGTTTTAAAAGGGTGGGAAACGGGAGAAATAGGGCCGGGGTTACGCTGTTTAATATTTCGCAACCCAAAAAGGGCAAAAAATGAGATCCCCTCGCCCCGCTCGTTGAGATATTTGATACCAGTTTCAGGCCTTCCCGTCCGTTTTAAGGTGAATGGAACGATATATGTACTGAACGGTAAACGCGATTCCGGGACGAGATTTACCAGTTCTAAATTTTGTGAACAGACCGGTTTGTACAAATCAGTTCCATTTGTCGAAAAACAGCCGCGAAGGCCTGAAACTGGACTGAAAAATGGAATACGAATTTCCGTTTGGAACATTCCGTCCGCAAAAAAAAATTCCGCTTCAATTACCCAGAATATCGTATAATAATCCAGCTACTTTCCAACCGGATTTTCCGGGACTTTCCAACGAGATTTTCCGGAATCTGTTTGTTCACCATTGTAAACTACCGTGACCGCTGTTTTATTGTTTAGGTACACCAACATGGTGTACGTGACGTCATGTGAAAAGGCTTTACATTCTAGTTGCCTCTAGCCTCTGTTTCAAAGCGAGGCTAAGAGCGAAACCATTGATATGAAATCTCATGCAAATAAAACTCATTTACACAACAAAGCTTTTGCACTTAGCCTCGTTTTGAAAGTGAAAGTTTTTGGAACTGGGAAAAATAGTCTTCTTACCAGGCCTCGCACTTCTTGCCCCACTCTTCTCTGTAAACACCTCGAAATTTACGGCCTCCAGAGTTTTGCCAGTGCCGCTTGAAGATGCCTCGTAAACAATGTTGTCCAAAGTATTATCCAGTGACTTCTCGTCATTATTATCATTAAACCTGGACGCTATGTTGATGTACTGGGAATAAGCGATAACAGACACTTGAACTTTGTCTTTTGAAATCGTAAACCTCTTTATCAGTCTCTTGGCAAAATCTTTTCCAAGTTTGAAGTTTTCTTCACCAATGCTGGCAGACGCATCCAAGACAATTGCCAAGTCGATCTTTTTCCCACATATTTTTTGTTTTCCTGTTGAAATGAAAAGAATTACATCAAAACACCAGCTCTTTCTTAAGTTTTCTTTCGGACTTATAGTAGAATTGTTCTCGCTGTGAGGTCGCCTCTCACGTTGACTTCGCGTTTAGGATTGCGTGACAAGCCAAAAGAAAATCTGCGTTAAACATCTGCGTGAGAGGCTAGCTCCGAGCATGAATAGTAAGGTTGATGTCTACCGATACCCACAGATTAAATAATCGATACCACAATCTCTACCACAACCAATGTTCTCTTACCCTGAGAGTTAAAGGTCTTTTAAAGCTACTTGCAAACGGACGCAACAACTCCCAACATTGTTGCGCAACAATGTTGGGAGTTGTTCCGTCCGTTTGCACGTAGCTTAAAGTTTGAACGGTTTCAAACTTTGCGCACTGAAAACTCCCAACAACATGCAAAAGGGTGTGGAAACGGACGCAACTTGTAACATTCAACAATCCGTCCGTCTACAGAGGGTTTAATATACAGTACTCTACCAATAGGCCTCAAAATACTAAAAACAAAACTCTACCAATAGGCCAACTCCGAGTTGCTCAAGCCTTTGTTTCAAAGCGAGACTAAGTGCGAAGCTATCACAAGACAGCTTTTGCATTGGCCTCGTTTTCAAAGTGAGAGTTTTTTGAACTAGAAAATGGCCTATTGAATCATTTCCAGATACAAAAAAAGACCTACCTATTAAATCTATAGGCATATCCAGGTTCCAAAATCTCTCACTTTTAAAACGAGGCTAAGTACAGTACAAAACCTTTCTTGCCCTCTGCTTTCTTGTGAAAATGAGTTTTATTTGCATGAGAATAAGAATCATTTTCTTCTCAATGGCTTTGCATTAGACTCGCTTTGTAAGAGGTGCTTGGGACGACACTGAAATGGCCTACTTTGAGACAGAAACTTATATGCAATGGCTAAAAGAAATTTAGTGTAGAGAGTTTTAATCGAAATAAAAAAATAGAGAAAAAGTATTTTAGGTATTTCGAGCATGGAGTTATATATTGATATAAACTACATCATAACAAGACGGCACTAGAAGCCCAAATCTGTTTTTCTTTTTCTTTTTCGAACAACGGAATTCACTTCTGACAAGTATGTTTGGTCGTGAACTTAGTGTATTTGCCGCGGTATCTATATTTCTTTGAATTTTCTAAACTACCGGGCATTTTTGACAGAAATATAAAAAAGATTAGCATATAGGCGTTGCAAGTGATAACCGATACAAGCTCTTGAGTGCCTGGTGGCACTTTCTTGTTCAGATCAATAAAACACCATGGCAAGTATTCTTTCGGCAACTTCTGACACTTTACTATTTACGGCACCGACAAATCAGCTGACAATTAAATGACAGGTCTGTTATCGAGTTTGAAGCCTTTCAAGTGAAAAACTTTGCTCAACTTGAACAATTTTCAACGTCCATGTTTACTTCTAAGAGAAAAATCGGACACGGCCAATTATTCCAACAATAAAATCTTTAAGCTTAGGATGCACTATAAGTGTTCTCACGCACGTTGTTAGTGCCAAGTTTGCGTTGAAGTTAATTCTAACTGGCTTCTAACCGTTCAGATATCAGTGTTAAACATCAAGAATCGTTAAAAGCTCATGTGTCACATTTTTACCAAGGACGACCCTAAACCAACATGGCTTCAAGAAACCTAGACAAAATCTTACTTTTTTCTACCGACTTTGTTCATTTCATCATTAAAAATTGCAGCGTCTCAGATTTTAGTAGCAAAAGGATTTGCTAAGAAGCATTTTACTAGACGTGTTCTTAAAGCCTGAATTCAAGCACCTTTCTTAAATCTCCTTTTTTGATTAGAGAGGTTCTCTCGTTACAGGTGTCGCCCCTCCTCACACACTCCCGCGGCCTTACAGGTTTCTTAATCAACTGGTCATAACATGAAATGGCTTCATTTCGAAATTGTGGCAAGGAGACGCTACTGATTAGAGATTAAGAACCTCCCATAAATAAAAATATCAGCAGTGAAAAACTTTATCTTTTTTAGTTTGCATGCTTTTTCTTTTATATGCAAATTTTCCTGCCACTTGTCATCTTTAACGGTTTATTACTTTCCAGAAATGCGTTTATATTTCCTAATGTTTATCACCGCAATTTGGTTTTTGTAACGTCCAAAGTGAGAGAGGTTTTTCAAGCTCTCCCAGGAGAAGGTATCCGGCTTAATGGATCACAAAGCCGTGTGAATAAGATAGGTCTTTGATTACAGGCCTCAATTTTTTTCTATACAAGTTCTCATTACTCTCATTCTCTTACCTTCAGCTCCAAAATTAACAGCCACCACTAATAACGACAGCACCCACCAACAATTCATCTTCAGATCACTTCGGTCCGGATCTTCATCAAATCCAGAGATAGCTGATAATAAGGTGATACTCGGTAAAGAAATATCAAAAAGTGTCAAATCTTTTCAAAAAACAAAGACGTTTCTGGTTTATTACCCTTCTTCAGTGTGAGAAAAAATCAGAGATATGCTATCGTCAGTTCTTTACTGATCGAGACTGAGCTGTCCAGTCTCATGCAGTCAACAATTGTACCTCGCTCCTGCTTGCCTACGGCGAATATTCTATTTAAGCTGGTATTACCTCTGTTTAAAAACTGTGGGCGATCACAAAAACATTTCCAATAGTGAATTATTAATTGAGCCCACAAGTACTGATTAATTGACAAAAGTATCGTGATCGATACCAAAAATCTTTGTGAACGTTTTAGACAGCCGCTGTCGAAGGCGAGAACCACTTCACTCGCTGCTCAGTGAAGTGCCATCCTGGTTCTTTGGGCTTGTTCGTAGCAAAGCCCAATAAATATAACGCCTGTGTGAAAGGCTAAAGCAATCCTGCAGCATTTTCACCGCATGTCCAAAACAGTCATTTCAACTGCGTTCATGTGACAATGAGATTTGGAATCGTCTTGCGTTTCAGTGATCCAACCCGAGTTCTATGTCTTTCGTTTAATAAGCTGGGAGGGGTACGCCGCTTTGGTCTATTGACGGTGACCAGAGATAGGGTAGGTTCTGAGACACTTCAAGAGCAAAGAAGAAACTATTTATTTCAGTTAACGTCAACCTCCCTGAGAAACGCGGTTGATATGT
This sequence comes from Porites cylindrica, assembly GCA_964035525.1. Classification (NCBI taxonomy): domain Eukaryota; kingdom Metazoa; phylum Cnidaria; class Anthozoa; order Scleractinia; family Poritidae; genus Porites; species Porites cylindrica. The sequence continues at coordinate 1,070,575 of OZ037788.1, read as the reverse complement.
GGAATTTTAAGGTTGAATAAAGAAGTACCTTAAACACTGCAAACCCCATCAAGAAAAAAGCAAACCTCAGGGAAGAAAGAGAGAATCTCAGTTTTATTGAAAGGACAAGATTGTGTGACACGAAGAAGCGGCGATAGCGGGGATTGGAGATAACTGTGAGCTAAAGCTCGTTTTAAAATAGTCTATTTGTACGATGGCGTTTTAATATTTTTTCTACTACAACCAGAATCTTTTTCGTTTCTCCTTTCACAATTGAATTTGGTAATTCCAGCGAGGTTTAAATAATAAAAGGCCTCATTTGCACCAAAAAGCAAAACTCTGAAGGATTGCGGGTCGTAGTAAAAAAAAAAAAAAAGTCATCTCGTAAATCAATAAAATTGCTATGATTTACCTTTCTATCTGTATCTTCCTTTCGTCGTTTTGGAAGTGATTAACCAACACGGGGACCGGGAACCGGGAACGGGGTACGGAGAACGGGGAACGCGAAAATGAAAAATTGGGACAAAACAGAGAATTGGAAATAAAGTTACTTATAGAGCTAGGGTTTTAATAAGGTTTTGTTCCCATTTTTCGTTCCGGCTCCCGTTCCACGCACGCTCTCCGTTCCTTGCTCCCTGTTCCTCATTATAGTAACAGTCGTTTTGGAAGGAATTTTTATCAAAACAAAGATGGTTTTCTCTGTTCAATCATCGGCGTGAGGGAGCTTCGAATTTTGATTTTTCTCTGGACCTGAGAGAGTTAGGAGAGAGTTTCCAACGATTGAAATACCCTGATCGAAAGGTTTTATCGTTGTAAATTTTAAATTGGAATCAGTTTACCAACTCCTGGTAGCTCTAAACATTATAACTCGAAAATGTTTCCCAGCATTAGAACTGTATTGCTAAGGTTATGAAACCATCTACATTTGAAACTTGAGTAATGATGAACACTGAACTAAATAGCTTTCCGGACTCGATAAGTTAATATTATTATATTATTATATTAAAAGAAAACTGAATGCAAGACTAGCATTACGGCAAAGGGCTAATTTATTTGAGGCCATGCAATATTTTGGCTAACATAATTAGCCTTCCTCAGGACCACAGCTACACTGAAAGGGAATACTAAGACTTATTAGTCGACCCATGTAAGGAAATTCAGGATTCCAGCTACTGGATTCCGGATACCAATCGGTAGTGGGATTCCGGATTCTAAAGCCCAGGATTCTGGATTCCACGGCAAAAATTTGGTAGATTTTGGATTCCATAAACAAAAATTTCGCTAAAATTTCACAAAAAAGTGCAAGCCTACACTCAATTAGCAGACCGTCTATTTTAGTATCAGGGACTTTAAGATCCAACGACGCGGACGACAACGAGAACGTCAAAAAAACAATAGGTTTAATAAGCGAAACAACAACTTCGCACGTGCATCACACTTTTTTGTACATTTCTTTCCCGTGTTTGCACGACTACGACGTGAAAATGCCTAATTTCGCGTTTTATAGAGGACGTAAACAAGCACCGAAGAAATTTTATTTATCTCTCCGAACTTGAATATGATCCCTTGAAATTCAGCTTCAGGATGGTTCGCCTACATTTGACAAAGTAAGTGGTTAGGAATAATCGCTATGAAGACTGAAAGAACGCAAATTCACTTTTTAAGCGACGTTCTTGTCGCCGTCGCGTCGTTGGATCTTAAAGTCCCTATTATATTTTATTTCGCTTTCACAGGTCCTTTGTCTAGAGCTTTAAATTCCATTCACAGTCTATTCCTATAGCCTTCATACATGCGTCACATCTTTTACACATTTCACCCTGCACTTTCTTTGCATACAGCTATTTCGAGTAAGGTTGTCGGAAAAAGTGCACGCGACAATCCCGAAAGGCATTCTGGGTGGTTTTGAGTCCGCTGTTCTTCAAAGAAATTTGAAAGAATGGCACGAGAGGCCGTGGACGTATGTGTGCGCGTGCTAAAGGAAAGCAACAAAAGATGTTTTGACAGCTACAGTGTCAGCAACAGTGTAATTCTTAATTGATCATACCCCATATTACCTTTCGGGATCGTTGCGTGCACTTTTTTGCCAGGACAACCTTTCTCGAAATAGCTGTATATATAGCGCGCGCCGAATACTCTCTTATCCCTGATGATGCCGTTGATTAGCGAAAGCTTGGATGTTAGATTTTACTTTTTAAACAGCAGTTTAAGGCCTCACTATAACAGTTTTGTATATTTGAATGTTTCGCGGCCGATTCCGGAATCCCGATTCCCTTGCATGGAGCAAATATCTGCTGATACATTATTTGCACAGCTGGTTTGTGACTGACTCAACAATTTTGTTTACATCTTGGGAATCATTTATCCTAAATAAATGATTTTTAACTGGTGTACTAGATAAAGCTAATAATTCCTCTTTGTTTATCCGGCGTGTTATTCCAATTACAAAAACCTCAATTCCTTGACCTCTCATCATTCTCACTTTGTCCTTCAAAAATTCAACTCCTGTGGTGCTAAATCCATCTGTAACGATAACAACCACCTTCCTCACGTCTGTTCAAGGAAATAACATCATAAAGAAGAGTGTTTTTAATTCTTATATTTCTTTAATGTCATTGTTTTTAATTCTAGCCACTAGCTGGCTTCCGTAATAGCACGAATGTTATAAGAGGACTAGACAAACACAAGATGGAATGTTTCACCCGATAACCAGACGTTAACAAGTACCGTATTTATTCGATTAAGCGCCCAACCTCGAATTAGCGCCCACCTCGAGTAAGCACCCATCCTAAAGGCAGAAAAAGTTAATAAGCGCCCAGCCTCGAATAAGCGCCCACCCCACCCCACTCCCTCCCACAAAAACTCCAATAAGATATAATAAGAGACCCTCCCGAAGACGGAGTTTTCTTCAGGGTATTGTACAGAAACCTTGCTTTGTTACATCTTCACTTTTTGTAATTAGCATTTACTGTTTTGTTGCAAAATATACTAGTACACTTGCTGAGAATGGTGAAAATTTAATAAGCGCCCAGCCTCGAATTAACGCCCACCTCGAATAAGCGCCCACTCTCAAGGTCAAAAAATTTAATAAGCGCCCAGGGAGGTTAATCAAATAAATACGGTAATTTATCAAACACGAGATAAGGTGTTTCGTCTGATATTCAAACACTTGAAACTAACATATCAGAAACGAAAAGGAGTGTTTCATCACTACATACTCAATATAGCACCAGGTACTATGAATACATGACTATACCACTATCTGCCATCCATTGCTTAACTACAGTAATTTTTATAACCAACCTACTTACCACGGTGTCCGATTCTCGCCCCTCCTTTTACCCCAAACAAATCATTGGTGACCATTTTTAAAGCTCTTCCCGTGCTAGTGGAAGATGACTCGTAGAAATGCCTGTCCAACGCCTTCTCCAATTGCGTCTCGTTGTAGTAATCATCAAATTTGGGAGCAACGTCAATGTGTTGAGAGTAGGACACAAGCGATATTAAAACCTCGTCTTTCGAAATTTCAAATTGCCTCAACAGTGTTCTAGTTAAGTCCTTGGCAAGTTTGAAATTCTCTTCACCGATGCTCGCAGAAGCGTCCAGAACGATAGCCAAGTCAATCTTCTTGGCGCATTTGTCTCGTGTTGCTGTGAAAAGTTACATTTATGTTATGAGTAAGGAGATCAAAACGTCATCAAAGTCTGTAGGAGTCTTGTAGGTTTTGCTGTCTGATTTGTTTTGTAGGTTTTTGTGGGACTTAACAGAAATTCCAAATTCGCGCCAAAATTGTTCTAAAAATAGGATGGTTTGTAAAAACGCTGTGACGCGAGTATCGATAACTAGTAATTATCATGGTTATAAAGCCTTGAAAAAGTACACTAAAAAAACTCTTTCAAAACGCCACCTAATTTCATTTAATAGGTTGTTAATCAATTGATACACATATTAGTGCGTTCATGAGTTTTAACCTTTTTCTACTTCGCTAGAGATGTTAGTTCCCAAGGCCTTCTTCGCGTGCTGTACATAACTGTCCTTGCTCGCTGCACTTGGGTAAACTGCCTGGGTGAACGGCATGGCTGTGCCGGACTGCGCATGCGGTAGATTCTTACTATGGGAATTCACTTAGAAAGCCACGGGTTTCTCAGACGGCGAATAGCCTCAGGGTCTTTTTCTTTAGATTTGGAGTGAGGAGAGACTGCTCCCCATAGTCTACCGGTTTCCGCACGGTGTGGTGATTGCTATTCGATGCATATTGTTTCTTTCTGGTGACAAGGAAAATTTTGCTAGAGTTATTAAGGCTTTCGTTTAACTTGGTTATCTTACCTTCAGCCACCGCCAAAAACAAAAAGGACCAGTAAAATTCCATTTTCATCGATATCGTCTCCACGGATTGCTATCGTTTGTGACCTGCCGATGTTGATTGAAGAAACCATGCATCTGTTTTATGATTTTTCCAAGAAGGAATGAATAAAGACCCTTACGTTTTGGTGCTTTAAGTAAGACGATAAGAAACTTAATATCAGTGGTTTGAGCTACAATCTTAGACAAAAGCACCTGTTAAGAGTTTTGCGTATCTTATTCTCAGTAAGCCTATCCCGCGGATTTAGTATTGCTGTGACCCCTCCCCCACCCCACCCTGGTTAATGTTATTCATCCGGAGGCAGAAATGATCCAGCCGGACTTTTTAAATTGTCTTCTTGGGGGAAGGGGGGGGGGGGGGGTATTTTTGATTGATGCCAGTGTTTTAACGAAGTGATCCGAAATTTATTTTGAAACTAGACATGCAACATCCATTTTCTTGACATTGCAGTTTTGTCCAAAATTGTAGGACCAAAAAACTCAAAGAAGAGAATGAGACCATTCTCTTAAGGTTGCGTTCGATTGGGAATGAAATCCGGATTTAGATTTTGAAATCCAGATCGGATTTCGGATATTGCAATCGAACGTGAAATCCAAAAATGGATTTCACCTCCGGAGGACGGATTTCAATTACGAAATCCAAATCCGGATTTCATGGATTTCGCCTTAAGCGTTCGATTGGGAAATCCGAAAAAGGATTTGCAAAACTATCTTCTTGAACAGCGGTCTTCTTTTGCCAATTATGCGTCAGCGTGCAAGACCGCTGTTCCTAAGGACAGTTTTTCAAATCCTTTTTCGGATTTACAGATCGAACGGTAAAAAGGAAATCCAAAAACAGATATCCCAGCCTTGAAATCCGTTTTCGGATTTCGCGTTCAATTTCAAATCCGAAATCAGGATTTTAAAATCTAACTCCAGATTTCCCAATCGATTCAACGACTCGACGGCAACGAGAATGGCAAAAAAACAATAGGTTTTAATGAGCAAAACAGCAACTTTGCACGTGCAGCACACTTTTTTGTAATTCCCTTACCGTTTTTGCACGACGCCAACGTGAAAATGCCTAATTTCGAGTTTTACCGAGAACGTAAATAAGCAACGACGAAATTTTATCTCTCTTTCTGAACTTGGGTATCGCCCCTTGGAATTCAGTCAACTTCAGGAGGGTTCGCCTACATTTTACAAAGTAAGTGGGTAGGAATAATCGCTATAAAGACTGAAAGAACGCAAAATTTACTTTTTAAGCGACATTCTGGTTGCCGTCGGGGTTGTTGAATCTTAAAAGTCCCTTCCATATTACAGATGACCTCACTCATTCTGAAGAACTCAAAGAAGTTTTATCATCGCTATCAGGGAAAATTATCAGTTTCTTTTTCCTTAAGTTAAGGATTTAAAGAGTACGTTGGTATACAAATTTGCCATTTTAGTAGTACTGTAACGGAATAGATAAAAATTGTCGTTAATCGGGCGTCAGCCATGAAATGTTCAGCGAAATACTGTACTGACATCTTCCTCGCGTCATGTCAAAAGCGAGAATATTTAAATGGCATATTGTAACAAAATAAACACACCCTTGCTCATTTGAAGCTTAGACTGCGAGCAGTCACTTATTTTTCTTTGCAAAGTTACTTCACGAGTAACCCATGGAACTCCACGCGTAACTCATGCCGCGATGAACGAGGGCGTAAGCTGGGATAAGAGCTAATAATAATAATAATAATAATAATAATAATAATAATAATAATAATAATTTATTCATTTATAGTGCGCTTTTTAACATGCCAGTTGATCAAAAGCGCATTTAGCTAGACGGATTTAGCTGGATTTTAAGAGAAAAGGTGGACTGCAAGCAGTCTTCAAGTTATTAGTCATTAAAGTTAAGTTAAATGTCGGTGTCTCATAGGGAAAACTCAAGGTTATCACTACAATTTATTTTATTGAAGCTCCGAACACAACTCCGTTAACTCAACACTAGCTAACACTCCGTTAACACAATAACCACAAAGTTCTAGCTACCACAATGGCCTTTTTTTTTGAAACATTTACTGGTATTGCTACTTGAAACTTACAGTTAATGGCCACTCTTGCTGACAACTAACCGCCAGCATTTTTTTTGCTAAATCCTAGTATATTTTTTAAAAAATAAAATAACCTTTACGCTGGCCAATCCTGTTTTGGGGAAAATACAATTTCTCTTTTTTCAAGGTCCGTTAACAACATAGTTAACACTTGACGACCATAAATCTACTTGATAAGACAGTAAATTTGATATCATACGAGATATCATACGAGCTTCCTTCCTTTACACTGTGACCACCAAATGTATTGATCGTGGCCACTGTCAATAGATTGACCAGGTGATCAAGTGTAACTATTTAAAAAATTAATAGACTGCTTGCACTCCTCCTTTTCTCTTAAAATCCGTCTAGTTCTTATCTCAGCCAGCGCGATGTAAAACCACGACGTTATGTTACAACAAGGGATTGGGCCGACCTTATCATGATGTTACACCCTCATTTATCACGGCTCGGCGCTTGCGTTGCTTGGGTTTATTTCAAGTACAGTAACTTTGTAAAGAAAAATAAGAGACTGTTCGCAATAAAAAAAAAACAATCAATGTCGATGCAACCTTTTTCTCGGGAACCCTTGATATGGATATCGGGGATAAATAGAACACGAAGCCTCTCGTGAAACGTAGCACTTGTGTTGAAAACGTAGCCCTTGTCATGCCGCACCGCCCTCCTCCCGACAAAGGACGTTGTCATGCGTCGGTCTGCAAAATTTCCTCAATTCGCACATGATATTGTAGGACTCTAAAAAGCAGCTCCCGAGAGAGGGCAAAACTTAAACTGAACGGGAACTAAATTTTATTACAGAATCTATGCGTCTGTTCCATAAACTGTTTAGTTTTCAACACTTACCCGGGTAGCTCGAATAATGGTTCTGATCAATGGGTTCACTAAATGAAGACCATAATAAACTGAATAAATTTCTCACGGTTGAAAAATTGCTTCCCGAAATTTTCAGCGATCCAAGCGTCTCTTGTACATTTTAACGTTACCTGTACTTGTATTCATTTATTTTTCTTTTTTTCTTTTTGAAGACGAGATCATTTGATCCCTTGTTCTGGCCAAATGTATGCGAAATTTTCTCCTCAAAGAAAATCTTTTTTCTGATGAGAGGCAATTGTTTTAACCAAAAATACTGAAGTCCATAAAAAAAGTCGTGAGCAAACATTAGAAGCATCTTGACCCTGGCAAGCAAATCACTTCAACTTACTTACCAAATGATTTGATGTGACCAACCAGTAATTCGCTGAAGCCGTGGTCGCTTTAGTTAGCACGAATTCGAAACTATGGAGCACCTGTGCTCTTAGACGAAGGTGGTTAAATAAATTATTGTATTGTATTGCATTGTTGGAGACTGTGGGCGGATATTAAAGACCACGCGGCGCGGAACTTGTAAGCTGTCTTGTCTCACCCTTTTTTTTAGGCGGGTGGGGGCTGGGGAGAAAGAAAAAGAGAGCGCGCGGGGCGCCTTTTCCCTCTTCCATCGTCCCAAGCGCGCTTGCTATTTTGCGATTATTACTATTTATTGGGAAACCCCAGGGGGAGCCTTGATCATGATAGGAGGAGACTGCCATCTTCCCAGCGTGCCTTGAGCCTATTTCGGGTTGTTTCCGGTATGTGTGATGAAAACATCAATTTCACTTAAAGTTTCGGAGAAATTTTCGCCGCTTTAAATATGAGATATAGATGATTTGCGTAATTTCTCATATAACCTTTGTGCAATTCTTTGTGCATGCATTTGCATGCAGTGACCGATACCAGCACAGGCAGACCAGGCAGCCGAAGCTCATTAAGAGAGTTTCAAATCATTTAAAATAGCAGTCGCTCCATGTAAGAGAATTTTGCTTGTGGAATGAGGAATCGTGGACTTTGGAGTCCGGAATAAAGCTCAAGGAATCCGGAGTCTCCCTAACAATTGCATTCTCCAAATTAAAATCCAAGTTCCACTGACAAAAAATAAGGAATCGAGCCCTGAAATCAGGAATCCTCGGAGTGGTATCCAGAATCTCTGATTCCTTTCCATGGGGCCGGCTAGCCTGCAGAGAAGGCGTTATTTTTAGCGAAAGCGCGACCCAGAAGCCACCATAATGAAATTAAGCAATTGAAAAATCATCACGCTACATACGTTTGGTCTCATATTGCGTAATCCTCAAATGGTAGCGGAAGTTTTCGGTACAATATGAAAAGTAAATCAAAACAACTCGGTTCACCACCAAAAAGAGAAATTGTGCAATTGCCTAAAAATAAAACTTTCGTAATTAAGCGCCCGGAACTGTCACCTTGTTTGTTTTAATAGCTGCAACCAACCAGTTAATCCAGTCATGCATGCAAGTGCAGACATGGGACTCACTAGGATGGTGTTAACAAGTAACTTATGTTGAGCTCTATAATTCTTTTGCAGGACATTACACAGCTTTGTGTACTTCACTTTGAAGAAATACATATATTTCATGTAATGAAACTGAATAACACTCTGAGCAATAACATTCATAGCAAGAAATTCACCAATCGTAGCTTCTTTCCTCTACCCTACCCTGGAAAGTATGTAAATCAGTTCTAATCAATTTTGCATGGCAAAAAGCACGCGCGAAAAGTTGTCCGTTTCACAGTTGCCTTCGCTGCGGAGTAGAGAGAAGGAGTTTGTTTGTTGGCTTCTGAACACTGCTTTAGCCTAAACTGCAGCGATTTTACCTTCCTAAATGAGCGAATTTTTTGATGGTGATTGCGAGGACGACCTGGATGGCAGTAGTGGCTTCAGGGGAATTCTGGTGCTGCGAGAAATCTTTCAAGTAATTTTTGACGAGGGAAGCTAACTCAGGAAAACAAGACTGAAATTGATCGTTCTTCGCGCTATATTTTTAGCTAGCGGGGAAGGAATTGGGATAAAAACTGGGACTGTGTTAAACTCGTTTAAGAGCTCAAGTACTGAATACAGATGAAGAACCAAGTTGCTAGTCAGATTGCGATGGAAGGTGAAACGGAAAGCTGCTTCGCTTCACCAGGATCGATCTTCTCCATTGTCGACAACATTCACTGGGCGATCGCCAGCGCTAGACACAACAAAGCTTATGTTCTTCGATTTGTGCCTGTAGTTCAACGGATCACCAAAGTTCTGAATGGTGCAGATGTTAAGTTTATCCGCCAAGCGGAATTCTACAGCGATCTGAGGGAAACTCTGTTCAAGATTGAAAGCCACGTGAAAGAAAACTCCACGCGTGGGAAATGGATGAGCAAGTTGTTGGCGAAGAAGAACCAGAAAAGTGTCGAAGAATTTGAAGAGCATGTTGAACATCTAATTACTCGAATCGTCTTCTCGTTTGCGCAACGAGTTCAACTACTGAATATGGCTCGCCAAAAACGACAAAGAAGAAGGGCCTTATCAGAAATTCAAGAGGAAGACGAATCAAGCGAGACACGTAGCAGCGGAACTGCTTGTTCTAGCTCATCCTTCGAGGAAGAGCCATCCAGTGAAGAAGCATGTCAAGAGGAATTTACAGGAGAACGTTAAATTTCAAGGTCAATGCGCTGATAATCTAAAGGCATGAATCAAAGGACATAAGAAGTGTTTAAGAGAGGGGCGTCGCGGTTTCTCGGAATCATTAAACATTTCTGACTTTGCGGTGAAAATCCTTGGTGATTGAGCTTTCTAAACAAGTAGCTGAATAGATTACCATATTATTTATTATATAAACCAAAGGACGCTTTTTCAAAGTCACGTATTTGGGTGAAATCTAAATTAACTTGGAAGGGAAAATAGTTGTTGTACTTCATACCCGTTGTTAACAGAAATGTGTGTTTATTATCACTCTAAAGCTTACTATTTATATAGTGCGTGGTTATCATTTTCTTTAGGGTAAACAAGCAAGCTGTTGAAATGTAAATTAGCCTCTCTAAAATGATGAATCACTTATCTTTATTTTCAATATTTTTGTGGGGGCTCACAGCTGTATAAAAAATTGTGAGGATATAAAAAAGTTATTATGAAGCGGTTATATTTAAACATTAATCATGGGAAAATGATGCACAATAAAGTTGAATTCACTTGCTTGGCATTCAGGTATTCAGCCAAATCCTTAACATAATCCCCTATTTGGATGATAAATAGTGATGATAAGCAATTATTATCACTATTTTACCCATCGGGTATGTTTTTTTTATTATATTTGGCCATGCTAACAAATGGGAGGAGCCAAACAATTTGCCTGACTTTACAGTGAAATCCTGTTAGTTAAAATCTTCCTCAAGGAAACCGTTCACAAAAGCAATGGACTCGCACTACACTGAAAAGCTTTGGGCTGTGTGCAGGTGTCTCTCTGAAAAGAAAATGGGAGACATCAGGAGCAGAGATGTCTGTTCACAGGCTGTCAACCAAGGGAACAAGAGTTTTGCTCAATTTACCACCGTAAAATGATCGATAACCTGATGTTTCAGAATGCTGGACTTTTTCCATGCTAACAGTTTGTATGTGGCATATCACATGCTAAACATGCCAACATGTACCTCAAGGAAACAGTGGAAAAGAACACTCTCACATGACATCACAAGCTTGTCACACCAAATGGCTGAGCAGTTCAAAATTATGTTTTGCTTTCTGTTGGGTGTGGGGATGGGGGATATACCTTGCATCACATTGTACACAAAGAAGTATGGATGTGGTGTAAAAATTTCCTCTTTACTAACAATAATAATTATATTTATATAAATTTCTTTCTTATACAAAACTTAAGGGTAAACTGATGCTGCCTTGAAAACAGACAGGTGCCTTGTAGATATTCCAAATGCAGTGTCAAGGCCTGAAAACTTTGAATGTTGAAAGATACTTGTTCATGCCAAAGTTATGCTGTAATTGAGCAATTGTCTCTATTTTGCAAGCAGATAAAGTTCTTTTGACTGAGTGTCATCTCTCTGGTAGTTCATCTAGCAGTGTGCTACCGAGGAGTCCTCTTCTGAATCTTGAGATGAAATGAACATGGGCTTTTAGATAATCTGGTGTTCTACCTAAAAGGAACAATATAAATTATATATAGGATGAATGTTTTAATTTTCCCAAAAAGTGACATTCCCGTTGCCATTTTACCTTAACATGTTTTAAGTTTTCAACACATACTTCCAGGGGAAGGATGGTTGTAAAATAAATAATTACCAAGACCCTCCTAGGGAAGGCAGTGCATATGTCCCTAGTCTGAATTTTAATTACGTTCATTTCACATTTTGAGGAGTATGCCATGTCCCTGTTGGTATTTAAACCATCTTTATTTTATTTGTTGTCATTTCATGTACTCTTGTGCTTCTTTTTAAATACCACATCACTTGTGGAAATTCTACCCTAATAGGGTCCCATGCCCATTACCTGATCTTGGTCCCTGGAGCTTCACAGCAAGCTGCCTCATGACAAAATCAATACTATCACTGGGGTCTGTGAGACCAATCATATCAACATATCTAAAATAAAAACATATAAATGGTTTTTGGCTTAGTAACTATGGAAACACTGTATAACATTATTAAGATTACATTAAGATATTAATATCACCAGAAAGTCAGCTAAAGTGATAAGACCGTCTGTAACAAAAGATGGTTCAAACTGATTGAAACTCTTTTTAATGCCCCTTATATTTGATTTGGCAGCAGTCATAATACAAATCTAGATGCTTGTTTGTACGATGTTCACTTAAAAAAATAATGAAATGAATACACATGGAATTCCAACTGTCATGCCCCCATTGTGGTACAAAGTATCCAAAGGATGCATAGATTTAATGTCAACTAGTTGAAGTTGAAAATGGATAAAAATAAACAGTTTAAATAGTTCTCAGTTACAACTCACTTGAAACACTTCTGTTTATTCAAAGTGAATAACAGATAGTCAGCAATGAGATCTTCACCCACGACATGGTCTTTAAAACATCCTGCAAAAGAAATACAAGTAATGCGACACTTTAAAATTAGTGTCTAAAGTTTTTTTTTCATTTGAGTCAACTACTTATGTAATATCATTCCAAGGTAACAAAAACAACCTGTTCAATTTTCCATAAATTGCAGCCAAGAAAGCATGCACCTTGTAAAAGGCTTTATGGTTAACAGAACACTTTTGTTGAGCTTAGAAACAATGTAGAAAGGTGTCTTGCTAAGTTTTCACAGACACTTTAACAGTAATAATAACAGTACCGGTTAAAGCCAGTTTCATTCCCACTTCTGCTGTTGGTATGTACGGAGCCATGATACCTTGAGGAGATGAGAAAAGCCATACATACATGTTAATAAAGCAATCAAAAACTTTGTAACTGTAGCAGGCCCCAGCTTGGTTTTTTCAGTACATACTACAAGTGTTTGCAGTTTATTGCTGGTTTGCACGTGATGTCATGGTGGCCAAACAAAAGCATTTCTTTCCTCTGGGAACTAAACTTCATTTTCATGTCAATTCTACTAGAAATGTTTATTATATTGATCACCAACATGGCTGCCTTTAATTGTCACATGGTTGTAAACTAAGAATTTTTACCTGGCGTATCATACATGTATGCCACTGGCTCATCACAAACCTGGAATATATAACACATAAATTAAATATGAATTGAGTTTGAACATTCGGAAAGCATTTTATAAACTGTTCATGTGTTGATTGATGTGACAGCAGTAAAGAGTTACCTTAATTCTATTTTCAATAGACGTGGTTATCCCAGGGACTGCTCCAACTCTGGTACCTTTACCTGAAATACATAAACTATAACATGACCAATGATTATAGAAATTAAATCAACAAATTATTACAAATCAAAGAACCAGAGTTTTAAGAATTGACATTACAGTTGAGAAAGAGAATAAAAACCCCATAATCATGGCAGGACAACCTTAACAGGTACAGCACTTGACCGCAATGTGGGAGTTCAACAATTTGATCCCCGGAATAGTCTGTGTCTTAATATAACTGAGAGATGAAGGTATTGCCTTTGCTCTGCAAAGGGCTAGACCTTCTTGTGGCTCGGATGACCACATAATATGGCAGTCTGATCTCCAGTAAAAACATTCTCCATACCTTTCTTCATGTATTTTCTTCTCAGTGCATTGACTAAAGAAGACTTTCCAGTATTTGGTAAACCACAGATAAGAATGTTGTAAGGCTTGTCTGGTTCCTTGAAAGAAAATTGTTTAGATTTAATAAATTAATATCAAATAGTAAATGATATATGCGGGTAAATAAACTTGACAAATTGGCCAACTTCCAGTGCATTGGTCTTCAAAGCTCAGTGGGTAGAGCACTGCTGCACATCCTGTTGAAGCACTGATATTTTCTCAAGTTTAATTGGCAATAAAACTGCTTAAATTGAAATTACTGCTGCAATGATTATATTTTCATTTAAATTTCTAATCTTGCAGTTCACATCATCTTCATTCAATAATATGATAAATTAGGAAAAAAATGAATCTATTAAGCAAATTGCTTAGTACAACCTCATTGTAAATTATATAATAATTTTGCAAGCGCCAAGGCAACTAGCATTCTTGTGGTGATGTGTGAACTACAACAATGCAAATGAAACTGCAAATTCAAAGGTGAAGATTGTTTAATGGCCAGGTTGGGATGCAAGATACCCAAATGTATAGAGATATCTTAGTGCTTGAATCTGCATAGAATGTGTGATAATCTTTTGTGCTTGTGCTTCTGGTGCATTTGCATAGCACATGTGACCCATCCCTAGCACTGCTCTATATTCTTAACCCATTAACGTCCGGTGCGCCCTCATGCACCCGGAAGAAAAACCATGCTGAAAATCCATAAAGACCTTTGTTGATGTAATGATTTAAAAAGTTTAAAGTAGATTATGAAATCATACTTACTGGTCTGATATATGTTCCCTCATATTCTGCATCCTTTATAGCCTCTAGGGCCGTGGGAATTATCTGTTGACACAATGGAATATTTTGCTTACTTTTTCAATAATACCCTCTATTTCTTAGACTAGGTGCCCCCTGCCCCTTTTAGCACCTCTCCCCTCTCAGGCATGGATCTAGGACAAATACTGACCGATTTCCTAAATGAGCACGGAAGGCGCAAGCTTCTAGAAGGGTCTGGGGTTGGGCTCCCTCTGGACATTTTTTTGGATTTTTACTCCTTTAAGTCCCCTTTCCAGGGTTTCCAAGTCATTCAGACAGGATTTCAACTTGGAAAGGCGGGTTTTCTATTATTAAAAACATATTTATTATGAAAAATGTGACCGATTTCTGTAAAACGGTGGAAACCGGTGTGGATCTGCACCTGCCTCTTTCCTTTGTTGAACAGTGAAGATATCATAAGAAAAACTTGGCAATGGCAGCTCACTAGTAGCATTACCATACAAAACAGTTCTTGCTATGCAATGATTTCGCCTGAAAAACCAATGATTTGATGGAATGTGTGCAATGAAATCTGCGCCCTTAGGTATCCACACAGAGACTACCCCCATTGTGATGGGTGAAGGAGTAGAGTTGCCTAGACATGCTTTACCTTTCGGATGCTATGATGGTACTGTGCTTTACTGTCAGTAAACATTGCTCTGATACCGTCATCTTCCAGACATGTAAGAATATCCTTCAATTCAGATAAAAACATGTGTATAATAAAAGTAATGGTCATAATATTATTATTATTATTATTATTTTTATTATTATTATTATTATTATTATTATTATTATCATCAAACAAGTCCTAGGCAATTAGCAGAGCAGGGAATTGGGAAAGTAGAATAAAAGTCACTTAAAATATCCTAGATGTAGGTTCTCTCCGTAAATTTTACCAAGGTGTAAGTAAATCCAATATATCCTGTCTTACCACAAAACACAAAAAAAATGAGGCTCCAATCTTTTGAAATATTGTACCTGTTTCTTCTTCGTATTTCCTAAGAGATCTGCCTTGTTCAGCACCAAGACATGTGGTCGTCCTTGTAATTTATCTTTTAACTTAGGATTTCTTCCAGAAAAGGGAATTTAAGTAAAGTTAAGGAACAAGGATTTAGGCAGCACAAACAGTGCCTTGAGTGAAAGATCTGAAAACATGACTGTTTAATACATGTAAATATGCATCCTCAAAAAGATCCGTATGTGTCGGCACATATATACATCTCGAATAGGCTTTACAGCTTATTTATAGGTCCTTTACTTTGGTAAGTGTACATCTTTCATGACAATTATTGTATTGTTCTTTATTGTAACCTCAGGTCTTAAAAAGTGCAAAAAATTACTCTTTGGAATCTCCATTACATACAGGTGATCATACACAGAACTTTAAGTCAGCCTTGTTTCCAGGACGTCATCTCCTCCACCCAGAAGCGGGTTGGGGGGGTGTTGCGGGGTGGGGGGGGGGGGTTGAGGTGTTGGATGAAAGCCCTTGATAGCAAGTTTGCATAATAATCGCTTTACTTTAATCATACAAATTTTTGCACTGTAAAGGATATTCTCGCATCATGAACTTCTATTACACAGTCGCATTTTTGTAATCGGAGTTGCATCATACGTAAAGCTGTAACAAATACATCAACAATGAATGAGTTGTCATTTGGAGATTGTTTCCTCAGTGTTATCGAAAATAATTTCAACAGCGCTGAGTAACAGACCTTTTGCCATGTGTCCTGGGAACCATTTGAGAAAAACACTGGGATGGAAGTCATTTGGAAGGTGGAAAGTTGGTCGAAAACTTGAGTTTGCCAGCCATAACTCTGCCCGACTTACGTACGGGCTGACCGCCATCTTGGATTACATCTAACGCGCGCGTTGCATTGTGGGCATGTTTGGTTTACCGCTGAAGATTCCGGAAAGACCGCAGGCGGATAAACAACGCTTGAATTCCGAAGGTATGACAGTGTCGATGCAGATGTGGTTTCAAAGCGTCGTAAACAACATATGAAAGTATTTTAAAACGTTTAATTTATAGCTTGAGAAGAACAAGGAAAATGCCTGGAATTACAAGTGAGTTTTCGTTTAGAAGCATAAAAATGAACGCGAGAAATGTAACTGGAATGTCGCTATATCAGTAACTATGGCGTCGTCGTCCTGAGTTGAGTTTCGAGTTTATAATATTTACTCTTGGCATTAAGAGTTCTTTCTATTTTCCCTTTTGACGACAGGTATGTTAACAGACGGCTGGGAACGTTCCGAAACAACCAATGGAGTTCCATATTATATAGAGTATGTACAACGAGTAAAATTAATATAAGCCAAAAATATGACCATGTTGGTTATAAAGCTTGGTTGCATTGAGGGTTTATGTGTTTTGGCAGCCACTATAAGTAAGCTTACCTATTTTGCAGTGAAGTATGAGAAACGAAGACTAAGTTGTCACTGGTATATGTGGCAGTATAAAGATTTCGTTATCCTATAACTTGTCCTTCGCAGTTTTTTAGTGGTAATATTAATAGCAATTTTCCGTTTTAATGCTACATATGTTTAAGTCGTCTGTTAAGTGCATCTGAACGACGCTCTTAACAGAAGATTTTAAAGTTGTGAGACGTTAAATGGGTCTGTCTTATTTACAGTTTTTATACCAGAAATTAAAGGCGTCTTGAACAACTTTAACGTCTCTAGCATAAAACAGTTATTTACATGGAGTATTTAAAGTGAGTGAAAGTGTTTATAAAATTAAAATGTTGAATGCACCATAATCATTAAACTATTATTGCACCTGTCAGGGTTGGGGGGATGAAAAGTGTAAACCTAGTAGGTGTGTGATAATATTTCAGGGCTCAAGCCACTTTTAGTTTCCCTTTCCCTGAGAACGAATGTGTATCAAATTACATTTTACTGTTCCAAGAGTGTATTGACAGAGCGCCGATCTGATGTATGTGAAATACAGTTTAAAATTCATGTTGTCATGATCGTAGCCTGCGAGCAAGCTCTCTGGGGCACTCTGACGGTGGGGCGGAAAAAGGAAGGAGAGCTTCGAACTACATCTCTGGAATTTGAATATCTGCATCGAAAAAGTCTGTTTGAAATGCTGATTGTTGGAGATGACATTAGTAATAATGTCGTCACCCTTAATTGGCTTGTGTTTTTCAATGAATCTTTGTTTACATTTGCGCTCATTTCTGCTTCGCGCTGATTGGTGGAAATCTCACAGCTCAGTCAATGGGGAGCCACAGGGGATTTGGGGGTGGAATTCAAGCTGCAAGCTCTCCTTCCTTTTCCTGCCCTGCTGCCAGTGCACCTGGAGAGCTTGCTCTCAGACTATTGTTATTGTATCTAGGGAGACTACAAGCAAATTTGAAGGTAATCTCAGTAAACTAGAAAATTATAATACACTGTGAGTATATTATAATAAGCTGTACCTAATGAATAATCTCACTATTTTCTTGCTACAGCCATGAAACAGAAAGAACTCATTGGGATCACCCAGACATGATCAGTTTATTGGAAGAAATAGGTATTAATTTTGATCCAGGCTGAAAGTTCCCTTTTATATTATCTCCTGTTATGTTAACTTAGTACATTTGTACTTTAAGCAGGTGACCTGGCTTCAGGATAAGTTTGATAACATACCGTAAAATTCCAAAAAGAGGCCCCTCCAAATATAAGTCCCCCAAACTTGTAACGCACAAAACCCTCCATTATTTTAATCCCTCCTCCAGATATAACCCCCTCGGGGCCTGTACTTGGAAATTGCCCTCGAATACAGAGTAAAACAAAGCAAAAATGGTAAATTTCTTTCCAACTACATGTATAAGCTAGCCCAATCAATTTTGAAATGCAAATTTCCCTCCGTACATAAGCCCCTCCGAATATAAGCTCCTCCAAAAATAAGCCCCTCAAAAAGGGTCTTTGAAAAAATATAATCCCCGGGGCTTATTTTCAGAATTTTACAGTAGCTATAATAAAGGATTTTTTTCTAATTTATCTGTAGAGAGTTTAAATAATATCAAGTATGCTGCTTACCGCACAGCCATGAAACTCAGAGCCATCCAAAAGAAAACACAATGTAAGTGATTAAATGATATGACAAAATTTTAAATCATTGGAAAAGGAAAGGACATAATTTAAAGCACAATGAGTTACATTATGTAAGATAGGAGCTGACACTAGTTTTTCTGCCCAAGTTTCTCACTAAATCTCTGTCATCATTAATTTATTCACTGATTTCAGAGGAATCTTTCTTTTATTAGTAATTGCTACAGAATGATGAATTTAATTGTTAAATTACTAGTCCATTCTTCTTCAGTTTTATTTTTTAATTTACCTACACTATGTAAAAGTTGAGATGACTTAATCAATTCTCTAATTTTTTTTATTATTGTTCTATATTTTGATTAGTATACATGGTTGGTCTACATGCCATCAAATCAACCTTTGATGGCAATGGCATCAAAGACGGCTTTGTTGACGGAAACCTGTCTGTAGAAGAATTGATGACAATAATTACTGCAGTCTTTGAAAACCAGTCTGGGGTTCGTGGCACTAATCGCATTGATGTATCTCTTGCAAGTGAACTGGTTTTGAACTGGATTCTTAATGTCTATGATCTGTGAGTACAATATGAATTTAATGTCAGCATGCAAAAACAGCCATCCGTATTGTTCACCACCATAAGGGATGTTTTGTTTCTCTTTCACAAAACATCATGAGGGAGTGAGTAATGAGAAGCAGTTATATTTGCAGGCTAATAAATTAAAGTACACTATTACTAATATACCATAAAATTCCGAAAATAAGCCCCGGGGCTTATATTTCTCAAAGGCCCTTTTTGAGGGGCTTATAGGCGGAGGGGCTTATCTACGGATGGAAATTTGCGTTTCACACCCGATTGGGTTTAATAGCCTCATAGTTGGAAGTAAATTTACCATTTTTGCTTTGTTTTACTTTGTATTTGAGAGCAATTTTCCAAGTACAAGCTCCAGGGGGCTTATTTTTGGAGGGGCGATTCAACAGGGGGTTTTTTGCGTTACCGGTTTGGGGGGCTTATATTTGGAGGGGCTTATACATGGAGGAGCTTATTTTCGGAATTTTACAGTAGTATCAATTTTCACGTTATAAACTAATTTTTTAACATCTTTTCACCTTTCTACCTTCCTCTCTCTTTTATAGTTGTTAAGTTGTTTTTTGTCTAAGCCACTTTATACAGTTCAATCTTCCTTCTTGTATGACTAAAGCAGGTGTTCTCTGCCCCTAAACAAATTATTGAGACGCTGTGCACAGCATAGCATATCAGAGATATTCTCTCCTTAACTCCCCAAACAGTTGACCCTCTCAAGGGGGTGGGGCAAAGGGAAGACTGACATATCAGACTTCAAAGGAACAAAAGCTTTCCTAAAATCAGAAAGATCTGTACATTATCTTTATTAATTTTATCTCCATAGCCTCGTTTCTCTGTCAGTGAATGTTCTTCCTTCTTTAATTTGCAAATGACTGACAAATGTAGTAAATGACCTAACAATGGATAATGTTGTCCAAGACTCTCACTAAGGGTTGGGAGCTGGGGATTTTCCCCAGCTAACTATTAACCAAATGAATATCCTTGCTGGTCCATTTTCTGCCTTTATACATGTATTGCATTGAAGCAGCAACTTGAAATCTTAGTGTCAGCCATGATACTGGGCATCTTTAAATAATATTTATTATTTTTTTCTTTATTTGTGACAACAGGGGAAGACTGGGTTATGTGCCAATTCTTTCATTTAAAATTGGTCTTGTTGTGATGTGTTCTGAGAAAGTGCAGGAGAAGTACAGATGTAAGTTTCTTTTCATCAAAGTGCATGTAAGATTGATATAGTTTGTTGCCTGTAACAGTGCATGTTTGTGCTGATCGTATTTATCATTTTTTTTTTCTTTTTTTGGTTTAAAGACTTGTTCTTACAACTTTGTAACAATCAAGGATTTTTGGATAGCAAAAGGCTTAAATTGTTCCTGCAACAGATGATTCTGGTAAGAAATAAAGAATTACATACAAAGTCAAACTTGACACACCTATATACTAAGTTCTCGCTTAAATTCCTGGTAGATTCCAAAGTATATCTACGAGAGTGCAGCCTTCAGTGGATCTAGTGTTGAGCCAGCTGTGCGAAACTGTTTTGAAAGGGTAAGTTTATAACTGTGGTCATATACATGAAGCCCTTAGTAGTACGTACCCTTTATTAAGACCGCAATTATTGAGGGTCACCAAATGTATCTGCTGATTTTTTATTTTCATGCAAGCAGTAAGACAAACCTGATTGAAGTGTTTCTTTTCTCACAAAATGCTGGACACTTTTCTTTCCTTGCATGAAATCACATGCACAAAAACCTTTACCTAAATGCATCTAAAGACTTAAAGACATTTTTTTGCAGACTGGCAGTACAATTTATTTTATTTGTATTTATGCTGTCTGTTAGTAACATAATTTGTGATAACTTTGCCTTAATCCAGGTGTCAATTCCAGAAATAGTGTCCATTGAGGAGTTTATTGAATGGATGATAGCTGAACCTCAAACGATTGTATGGCTTCCTACGCTTCACAGATTAGCTGTGTCAGAAACAGGTTCCCATTTCCTATTTGTTTGTAATACTTTTTATCCTCTCACTTCAATTTACATATAAACATTGCATTATGCCATGCTGATAAGCTTAAGTTTCCAAAGCCATTCAAACTTTAGGATGTATATGTGTTGACAGCTTCTGCCCATATGAGATCTTTGGTAAACAGATAATTTTGTAGGCAGTCCCAGAGTACGGACTGGCCCAGAAGGGTCACACATGCAAATGAAAAATGTTGCTGCAAACTAAAAATTTTACCTGCAAATTAAAAATAGGACATGCAAATTAAAAATTGTACATGCAAACTAAAAATATTACAAACATGAAACATGAATGGGCTGACGACTGTAAGGCCAGGTCGCACGGCTCGGACCAGGTCCTCGTCACTCATACTGCGTGTGCAGGACTTTTCATTTTTAATTTGCAGCACAATTTTTAGTTTCCATGTACATTATTTAATTTGCAGGTAATATTTTTAGTTTGCATGTACAATTTTTAATTTGCATGTACTATTTTTAATTTGCAGCAACATTTTTAATTTGCATGTGGGACCCTTCTGTGCCATGGAAGAATACATTGTAACCTTAACCTATCTCTAAAAACACAACTTTGTGCCAATAAAGAAGTTCCAGGGGCCGGGAATACTAAACAACAGGAGGCATATGATGTAGCTAGATTTCAGAATGTGTCTTGTTCAAACTCGCTTGTTAGCAGTGGCATTACTTAAATGAAAATCCTTGAAATGTAACAGAGATGTTGTTTCCTTTCAGTTAAACACGAGGCCAAATGTAATGTTTGCAAGATGTACCCTATTGTTGGCTTCAGGTGAGATGGAGTGACCTTACTTTTACTGTATGTGTTCATGAAACTCTGTCTATGTTTATGAAAAACTAATGTACAATGTTTGTTCAAATCCACCACCAGATATCGATGCTTGAAGTGCTTCAACTTTGATCTTTGTCAGGTGAGAGAATGCTCTTAAAAAATGGGAAATAATTGGAGACATGTTTGTCTCTTTATGTTAGATAACAATTTACAGTAATTCTTGTTTGTTTAAGTTTGAAAGTTTATGTCATGTTTATTGGCTAGAACAATGAAGACAAATCCAAAGTGATTAGCCCATCACAACAGCCACAGACAAAATGAACCAATCAAAACTAGAAGAATAACACATACTGTCCAATGATGCTAAGCGTGGGAAAACACTTGCGACCAGGTCTTTGGCTTACTCCTAATTGGCCAAGAAAATGGCAAAAGACTTTTAAGCCAATCAGAAACTCTGATGATGCACAAAACCTAATCATGATAATATGGTACTTTTGACACTTATTGAAGTCCTCCTTCAGATTTTTTGCAAACCAACTGCCTTTGAACTTCTAATATGTTTGTTCTTTGTTTATTTTACAGGGATGTTTCTGGTTGGGTCGTGTAAATAAGCAACACAAGATTGGACACCCCACTCAAGAATACTGTCTAGTGGTACGATCTTATGATGCTATATGATTCTCCCCTTCCCCCGTGCTGCTTCCCCCCAGTTCAAACATGAGCTTCAATTTTTACAAAATGTAAATGGTGTTTCGATGATCCAGGCACTGACGCAGGATGAAAAAAACTAAGCATTTTAATTTTTTTGGAGGTTGGTTGACCGCATCTTGGATATGCTTTAAGGTGACAGCGCGATGCTGTTAGTGAGTTCTTGTGTGCTAGTCATTACTTGGCTGTGTAGCCGCGTGATGCGGTTCCAGTCGAGACCCACAAATTGGCCCTTGCTCACCATAGAGTCTCCAGTAGCTCAAGTGGTTAGAGCATCCGACTAGATCACGGAGGGTCGTGGGTTCAAATCCCATCTGGGACTCGGATTTTTTTTCCGAGTCCTCCTCAAAATTAATATCATGTTGTTGTTGTTTCATCTTTAATATATACATTTTAATTTTGTTTAAATTTCAAACAGTCAACGCAAAAGGAAGATATCAAAGATTTTGCCAAAGTGATGCGGAACAAAGTGAGTAAGAAGAAGAAAAAGGCTCCACAACATCCCTCAAAAGGAAGGTTTATTCCAATTGAAATGGAGGAAGCTCCACCATCCGAGGAAGAGGATGAGTAAGTTTCAAGTTTGTGATTGGGTCAAAGAACCCTCACGCCACTTTCTCAACCGATCAAAGTGAAGTCAATTGAGACTTGCTTTCATGCATTTTCCCAGTTTTCGGTGTTGGTAACAAAGTGCATGTTATTGCCTCGAGATCTGATTGGTTTATTTGAATTTCTCTGCGTTTCTTGATCGGTTAGTACATGTGGGATGTAAGAGTGGTACTTTGATTTTGATTTCACGGCAGTTTTAAACTGACTGAGGTGGCTTATCAAGTTAATGTTTGACCAAGAATTGAAGTTGTAAGGTCATGGCATTATCTTAATTACCAGTCAGTCTATTTAGGGGATAGGCATCAGGGACTTTGTCGCTTAAATGAAAGAAATAAATGTGATGTTTAAATTGCAGGGATTCCATAGATGCCGGTACTCCAAGGAAAGGTCTCCCTGAAACACGCAACAAACCGGAAGGACACACAGCAAGGTGTGCATTACTTTGTTTACCTAAAGTTTTAATAATTATTGTTATGCTAGTTTCAGTCTTAGTGCCTGCTTACATGGAGGTAGGGGACCCTAGATAGGTGAGGTATCATGTGGCGGGTCACCCCACCTATCATGTAAACGTGATCAAATTAAAATGAGAGATTATATGGACAGGTGGGTTACCCCACCTGAGCAGGTTACCTCACCTACCTGGGGTCCCCCACTTCCATGTAAACAGGCCCTAAGTGCCATTCTTCTTCTTGCACATGGAAGAAGAAACAGTATAAATGACATTTTCTCTTGTGGTTCCCGAAGACCTTAATACACAGTGCGCCCCATTGATTTAAAGTGATATTTGGTAGGCCTGTTTATATCTTCTTCCAAGTTCAAGTTCATGTGTTTTCAGACTGCCACAAAATGAGTTAAGAGAAGAAGATGAAGAACCAACATATGCGCAGCCAGTTAGAACAAGACCTGTCAAGTAAGAATGTCATGAATTGTACTCTTGCTGATTGCAATCTCTGGAATAGTACAAATGCCGTTCCTCTAATACCTTCCAGTTTTAGTTGTTTATCTCACCCCACCCCCCCCCCCCCCCACCCCCTCCCAGCAGTGCCTGCAGTAGGGTGAGGTGAGAGGCAGCTGTGTTCCTAAGCTAATAATCAATCCACTGAAAATGTTTTTAGATAGAGGGTAGCTATTTTGTTTTCTTGCATTAACTAAGTTTCACTGCAGCTTTTTTCAATCTTACACCTGTCAACTATCAGCAGCAAGTTATGACGTATATGACCAACCAAATTGGCTGGAGTTTGAATTTGAATGACCCAGTGCGAATTAGCACGCAATGAGCTGAAAACTGTAAAAGTAAATTACTGTGACCAGCATGTTTTGAGGTGTACAGTATTGATACGAGAGAATTAAACGGTCATTTCGCTCTTAATGAACATCTGCCTAAGACAGACATCTTTTTAGAGTTGGTTCTTGAGTCCTTTTTCTGCCTTTTTTTCTCTCTCCAACACAGATCCTTCTTTGTTGTAAAGCTATTTGTATGGTCCATTGACTGACATTCCTTATTGCCATTAACGTTTATTCGTTTTTTTTTTCTTTTTAACTACCATCAGGAATGATGAACACCGTCTTATAAGGCATTATGCTAAGAGGTAATTTGCTACTTCATCTTTAGATATACATGGAAAGGGTCCGGAAAGGCTGATCAATGAATGTTGAGTGATTAAGAAAATAATAGTTAAAAAAAGTAGAAAAGTCCGGGTTAAAGCCATTAAAGATGATTAATCATTCAGCTTTAGACAAATCCGTGAAGCGTCGCACACCTGTATCCCCAACTTCATAAACAGGGTTCCCTCTCTTGCCTCGAGAAAGAAGCTAGTGAGAGAATCCTGCAGGGAACGAGGTTGCGATAACCTTAACATGAGTTGCACAATACCGGGGCAATCACTTATATGGCCGCTTACAGAGCTCACTGAACACGTCCATCTTACCCCGGGAGGATTCACTGCAAAGCGGGAGGTGGCGGGTTCGATAACCACCGCTGGAACAATACTCAGGGTCTTAAAATAACTGAGAAATGAAGGTACTGCTGTCTGCGCCCCACAAACGGGTAGACCTTAGTTTTGCTCGGATGACCACGTAAAATGGCGGTCCCCGGTCTTAAGTAGGAGACGACATGGTGTCCTCACTTAGTACTTTCTTGCTAAACACATTGACTCTCAAATAAAGTACGTATTAAGTGCGTTTCTAATCTTGTAAGGAAAGTAATGTTTACTTTGTTATTTTTTTCAGCTTGACTGGTCAACCAGATTCAACGGTAAATGAGGTTACTTTCTCGTGTGCGACGAGAAGCTTCGTCGGCCGACACGTCTTTGGCCAAGGGCCGAAGACACGAGCGGCGAAGCCTCGAGTTTTGTTATTGGTTGATTTGAGTTTGCTGGTGGAACTGGGTCATGGTCTTTTTCGTTTCGAATTGCTTTATGGGAATGTTTTGGGGACGCTATGTCATTTCATTGGCTATTACGACGTTACGCACCAGGAAACTGGGTACAAATTTCGTCCCCCAAAATTCCCTTGGAGGTATACGACACAACACCACTCAGTACTCATGCGCAACCACGAAATGAAGAATGTTGGTCACCATAAATAAATTCAAAAGCTGATGCTTAGCGCTAGTCTCCTTCGCAGCCGGTTTTAGGGTCGTCGTGCAATCAGAGCGTTGCGTGGTAACGCTAAAAACGGCTGTGAAGGAGACTAGCTTAGCGCTTGAATACTTTTGTTTGCAGCCATTTGCCCATATTATAAGCGTTTCACGAAATTCAGAAGCGAAATGATCTCATATTCAGAATTCGCTTTGCTATTTTTGTGCATGAATTAGCAGTTTATTTAAATGGTCAAACAGCATTTCAGGATTGTTCAACAAATTTAAAAATTGAACCATAATTATTTCATAAGGGAGATTTAGTACTAGTGAAGGCGCTCATCTTAAAATAGCGCTTCCAGCAACTAAAAATGTCATCGTTGTTTATTTATTGGTTTTGTTTTGCCATGGCGAGCCGCCCTCAGACGTAGTCCGTACGTATCTTAGCTTGGTACCCATGTGCTCAGACACTTTTTTAAAAAAAGTCTACTGTATATCTTGTTTTTAGTCTCCTGATGCCTCTCAGATGGCGAGAGACTTGGACAGCCAGGAGAAGCAGGATCTAGAAGATCTGATCGCCAGATTGGAAGATGACAACAGGTATTTTAGACTTTATTAATTAAACGGAATCGGCTCATTTGAGACATTATAGAATTGGAATAAGTAGGGAAACCGGTGGGATTGGAGAAAACAAAGATTAATGATGGTTGATAGGCGTGTTTTTCTGCAATTTTATTTTTATATCATGTAAAACTAAGTTAAAGGTGCCATTTAGCCTTGGGATTGAAAAGCATTCAACGTCTTTTCGATTGTTTTTTGTTTTGTTTGTTTGCTTGTTTGTTTGTTTTTTTTTTTACAGAGCATTGCAGGGCGAGATTAACACTATTCACCAGTTACAGCGCCACAATGAAAGCGAGCAGAGTATCGTGCCTGCTGTTCAAGGGCCCGCCAAAGAGGCCTTCTTACGTCATCAAAGGGAACGATTGGAGGCACGTGAGGAGGTCCTCGAGGAGCATAATTATCAGCTGCAAGTTCAGCTCCATCGTTTGAGGATCCTTCTACAGCAGGTACAGACACAGATTGAACTGCGACGCTCGCAACATTGGGTTTAAGTTATTTTGTCAACGAAGCATAAAGACTTACTGTACATGTATATAGGAAAGGGCTCTGAGAGACAACTTGTTAGCATGAAGTGCAAGAGTCGAGATCTAGTTGTATTCTCGTGGCAGTTATTGCAGTCTCATTTCTTTAAAAATGGAGGGTTGTATAGAGCGGAACTCGCATTATTGTCAAAACCAAAACGGGGGTAATTGCTCTCGCCAATCGCATCAAACTTAAACAATTTGATCAGCCAATCAGAATGTGAGCCATGAAATGGGCGCCAAGCGCGGGAAAATGCTCAAGCAAGTCACGACCAGTTTTGATCTAGCTTCTGATTGGTTGAGAAAGTGGCATGAGTTTGTCAGCCAATCGCAAAGCGTAGTAGTACATGACGAAAGCAGTCACATGATTTAATTCTGGTGCTTAGTACAGTAAAAAAAGTCTCCACTAGAGTGCAAAGAATGGTCGGTTTTTCTGAGAGAATATAGGAGATTTTGTGGGTTTTGCTAGTCTCTTTCGCATCCGGTCGGGCTGGAGAAAATAAAAATTGTAAATTTAATGCTGTGATTATTGCTGTTAGCTAGAACGGTTAATAATTTAAAGCTCTTAACGATTTGTTAATACTGTTCGGACTCTTAGAAATGGAAGCAAAAAATTTTCAGGTTCCAAAATTTAACTTTACTTAAACAAAATCAACCGCACGTAACCTTCATAACGACCGCTTAACTTAACAGATATGTAAATTGGACCATCTCAGTGAACTTAAAAAAAACTAAACCGTTAAACTTGTAACTGTTATAATGAATTCGCGAAAGAAGTTCGAGAGAAAGACATGATATCGGGCGAAGGAGGTGAGAGGCTAACCTCGGAACTCTTGTGAGTTCAGTATTCGTTGGGATCTGCTTTTCCGGTCCGGTCACCTAGAGGAACTCCCCACCCGGGTGTGGTTCCCGCTTGGGAATTTTCTTTCTCCCCGCACCTTGTCAGATCTTCCCCTCGCGATTTCCCTTTTGCTTTGTGGTCATTCTTTAGAAACTTCCTCCCCGTGTAATTTGCCTTTGGAACTCATTTCCCCTGCTGCCTCCTTCCCCTGTATATTCCTACTCAAGCTTTTTCCTGAGGATCTCCCTACTTCGTAACACCATGCTTCGCTCTCGAATTCTCTCGCATTTTTTCCTCTCCGCCTTTTAAGCAGCTGCCTAAATGATGAATTTGATAATTTCCATTAAATTACTTTAACTTTTGGTTGTAAAGTTCTTAAATCATTAAAATCTAAACTCCCTTAAAACTCGTGGTGTGGCTTCATTTGTTTACCTTAGGACGAGCGCACCCTCGCTAGTCTTATCGAAGAAGAAGAGAAAATGAAAGCAGAGTACGCGCGTGACCGCAGAGCAAAGTTACTTTTAGACGCTGAAACCAAATCACCTACGGTATACTGCACATTTCTTTTTTGTCTTCTTTTTGTTTTATTTCTATTTTGCACCTTGCCTTTCCACTTTTATGCAGTTATTCAACAGCCATGGTTTTTATTAGACGTTAGGCTCAGGTTAAGCTTCGTTTTGATACAATTTCCTACTTTTCATAGGCATGTCATGTTGGTCTTATGCTAAAAAATAGTTGTTCATGTCCACCACAGCCTCGCAATTATAAAAAAGAGAGTTATAGTTAAGAGTTATCGGTAGGGTATAAGGCAATTCCTAGGCGAAAGAAAAATCTATAGGGTATGAGCGATCTTTGGGGTTTATTAGTCAACTTCATAGCCGTCCTTAATGTTTATTCATTGTTTTAATACTGGTGAGATTTAGATTGAACCGTATTGCTTATTAATGCTTTCTTTTGTTATTAATTATTTAAGGAGGAATTCAGAAGTGTAAAATAACTTATATTTTATTCATATATAACCGCCATCGTATTCAGTGTATTCAGTTAACCTGTTTTCAACACTGAACTTATAAATATTGCTTGTGCTTCTGCTTAGCAATCTTCCTATAACAGCACATCGTCTAAACTAAAAATATTGTAAAAGAAGGCTTTGGAATTTTGTCCTATCCTGTAAGAGAGCTATACATCCTAGAGGTACTGCTTTTAAGCTTTAAATCTATGAAGTTACCGGCTTATATTGTTGAAGTAATATTCCATTTAGTCCTAAAAAATATTCAAACCTCGCGACAGGTAAGATTGTTAATCTATAAATGCAGATATTAAAACGGCGAGGAAGAGCTCGATCGTATGGCTTTTCTGCGTTTTCAAATTTGAAAATGCTGTGATTTTCAAACAGATACTACTCGCTTTTTGGAGTAACAGTAGTTCTGTCTTAAAACAAGGAAATGCAACGTTGTGGCGGTAGGGTAAGGAAAATGGTATTTGCAATTTTATTCAAATAACTCTTTGTTAACAACTAGAATTAATGCAAAAAAAAATATCTTATTTTAATATTTTAAAATAACCTCTTGTTGGGTATTGAATCGTTGAATTAATACAAAAATTATCTAATTTTAATCTTCTGTTTCTCTATTGTTGAGCATTGCGCTCTTCACCAAAGTACTTTTCGTTGAAAGATGGCGATTTCGTTGTAGGTACATGGTTAACGCATCTTGACTTCCCTATGCAATATTGGTTGTTGATAATTTACGCTTAACCGCATTTCTTACCATCATAGAAATCATAAAAATAGTTATGGAAGACAGGTGATGGCGTGCATGCATGAATGTTTACTTAAAAGTATTTGCTCTTGTTTTTTAGGGTGATCTCCCACAACCAGTTTCCTCTGCAATGAAATCAGTAGTCCAGCCTTCCCCTCCTGCGCGCTCAAGTAGAACTGTAGCGGAAGCCACAAGTGTAGCTCCCCAGACGAACCACAATACGCCGACTCTAAGCGTTTCCCGCGTTCCTCAGCAAACTACTTATGTATCAGGAATTTCATCGCCTCGCATTCCCACCCACTCTTCGATTCCGCAAAACACCTTCCTAACACCTGGTCCTCCAGTACCAGCCTACCCCGCACAGTACTCATTGACGCCTGGCGTGTCCCCTCCTTGGCGAAACCCCTTAATACAACCGCACAGTGGTGATATCCGGGGGAACTCGCCGAATACAAGCGCGACATCATTGACTGGTCCTTTTGTTCCTAAAACGGCTGCTGAGTTAGGGTTGTTAGACCGGCCGGTCAGCTCGACGTATGAAGGCATGGAGTTGAGTAATATTGTGGATAGAATGACCGCTGCCTTTCCCATGGACATGTATTCTGGTATTTTATACCTTTGTTTACTTTTGTCTCTTCTGAAAGAATGACCACAACATGATTTGAAAACTTTCAGTTGAAGAGAATTTATAGTCGACCAGTAAAAAGTCACACTTAAGGATTCCATCGACAGACTCAAAAGTAATAACCACCTTGTACACCATGATAAACACGAGCACCAAGGGAAAGTACTGCTCAGTAGCTTTCAGTTAAATGGCCACACCTCAGGATTTCAATTACAGACTCGAAAGGTTTCTCGTTGCTCCCGCCCCAATCTCCTCGCGGCTTCACTGCCCTCACCCGCCTGAGCTTGTTTGCTCGCCGACAAAAACCTCCATGCTACACAGGCTAACAGCACCATAGTTAGGTTCTTCTCATTATCTTTCTTGAATAGTCGCACTTTAGGATTTCATCCACGGAATCAAAAGTTAGAACTACCTTTTTGTAGCAAAAACGCTACCAAAAGAAAGTACTACTCAGTAGCTTCATTTGATTTGCAGTACCTTTCTCTAACCCGTACTCTTGTTATTCAGACATGCAGGTGGACGTTCACAACGATCTCTTCCTGTCAGCGAGTCTCATTGGCGAAGCCATGCAGTCAATGGTCAACACTGTTTCCAGAGATATAGGTAAATACGTACAATAGGGCAAACCTAGAAGCGGAGCTCCTGTTCATAAAGAACATGCGTTGAATACGAATAGCTCTAATTAGTAACAAAGTAACAATTTATGTGAGTGCAGCAGCCTCCTGGCCCCGGTTGTTCAAACGTTGGATAGCACTATCCACCGGATAAATCACTATCCAGCGGATAAGTATTAGGGAAATCAATTACGCTATCCGCTGGATAGTGATTTATCCCGTGGATAGCGCTATCCAACTTTTGAACAACCAGGGCCTGATGGGTTTAAGTTATCTTTGAAACTCCTGTGTTATCATCGTTACTTTTTTTATCCTGTGTTTGTGCTTGACCTCTGTGTGTGCGACAGTACGCCTCCGTTGGGGACATCGCTATTTTGGGTACCCAATGTGTGCGTCGCTGCTTTGTGGCTCCTGTAAGTCTGTTACACTGAGTGTCCTGTGCGTGTGTCGCCAAGTTGGGTGACTTGTGTGCTTGTGTGCTTTGTGGTTTAATCTCCAACTTTTTGTGATAATGATAGTGACAAGTCTAAAGGCTGGCGACAACAGGAGCCCGCAATCCTAATCTCCAGGTTGTTATTACGCATGCGTCGCATGTATGTAGCCAGCATTTGTTTGGACTTCCTCTAAGAATGAATGGAATGCACAGAACGCAATTTGATCACGCGCGTTTGGACCTTCTATCATTTGTAATCTGATCACGCGTGTTTTGACTATCTCTCACGTGAAACTTACGCCAAGCAGAGTGATGGAGCAAAAGAGTTTTGACCTCTATTATTGTCGCCCCACTCCGTAACCTTTGGTTATTACTAGTAGGTACATGAATGCTTGAAATCGTCGCTGTGAACGCAATTTATGCAATTGCGAAAAGAAGCCTGAAAAAAATTTAGAACTTCAACGGTGTTTGAACCCGTGACCTCGCGATTTACCGGTGCGATGCTCTACCAACTGAGCTATGAAACCACTGACGTTGGGAGCAGGTCAGTTGTGGGTTCATATGTTCCCGTGAAAGAAATGAGTGTTAATGATATATGAAATAAATCTTTGATATCTATACAGGTGCAAGAAAAGGGGGGATAAATTCTGTAGACGCTCCAAAGTTTAGAAGAGATCCTGACGAGCCTGATTTCTACGGACAGGTTAGCAAATTAGTACAAAGTTTTTTAATTCATCCGTCTTTTGTGCATAATCAAAGTAAGCCAAATTTCAGTACTCCATCCACACTCAGTTAGCCAACGCGCTTCCAGAATTCCACATAGCGTGCGAAGTTGGAATATTCATGATGACTGTACCTTTTTTCATTAGGGCATTTCCGGTTCCGGTGAATGGCCCAGAGAAGACCTCGATGTGAATAGCAGACATTCTAACGACAGGTAGGACAATCAATTAGTGGCTGTTTTTCAAATTGTTCCTCCTTCTTATTCACCATTTTTAATTGCAACTGCTGTTTCGACAAACATTCTCGCAAGCAGGAACCTATACTTGCCCCACAGACTTTCAGAAAGTCTTGCAGGAACCTAAAGAATGATTGTGTGTTTTTTAAATTTTTTCGTATAGTCAAACATCACTTCGCTTATGTATGTAATTGAGTTTATTGTCAATCTATTTCTCTTTTTAGCAGTACCGAGGGATATGAATACGAACCGCTTTAACTAGAGCGCATAGATGCCTGTGTAAAGCTGGAGAAAGTGGGTTTTGTTTTGAGTGGTCCGTACAAGGTAATACCTTGCTATGGAGTGTGCTTGAATTGCCATTACCTTTGGTGGTAAGCGACTCTGAGGTTTCTGATGGCGGGAAAATGGACGCCGTGAGACTAGACGAGGCGGCGGGAAAATAAAATCTGTGAGGCGAAGATCCTTGGCCGGAAAAAGGGTTCAAAAAGGCGGGAAAATGGACGCCGTGAGACTAGACCAGGTGGCGGGAAAATAAAATCTGTGAGGCAAAGATCCTTGGCCGGAAAAAGGGTTCATAATGGTTGCAAAATGGAAGTTGTGACTTAAGGAAATATGGCGAGATACGTCTGGAAAGCCGTGAAGGAAAAGAGGTACACTTCATGATAGGACTTGTTCTCACCTAGGCACGTGCCGGGAAGTGACTGAAAACGTGACAGTTTAGGTTCATGATGGCAAAAAAAGCCGTTTCGTTGCGCGCAGACAGGGTTAGAAAGAGCTGATCCTTTATCAAGGCGCATTACATGTTGTATGTTAAAATAATAGAAGCCTTGTCCCAGTTTTGTGGTGGGAAATGAGTCGAAACCTTAAAAGATAACGTTGCGGAAAACACTCCCCTTCTTCCACCTCTTTTTTTAGCCTGCCGCGCAAGCTAGTGCCACTCAATTCTCCGAATCCTGACCCTGTTTCAGATCAAAACACGCCATTTTCAACACCATTCAAACCTGCCCTCCAAACTCCCTACCCGTTCTGAATCTGTTGTACTCGGTTTGCGAAATAATTACCTTGGCCAAGTGAAGTCAACATAATGTTCAACAATTTTTTATCATATTATTTAATAGTATTAAGAGATAAATACGATTACACCCTGTCTTGATCCCAGTCCCTCTCCTCTTTTCTTCTTCCCATCACCCCTCGCGCTTTAATAGGAGACTGTGAGAAGACTGAGGACGAGTCAGCGATTACACGCTAAGAGGTGACATGCTCGATCAGGCTGTATTGAAAGTTTTTGTCTGGACGGCTTGGGATGATTCCCGACCTAAGTTCAGACCATGATGAGCCAAACCTATGCCCGTTTTTAGACCTAATCTCTCTAAAATTGTCATACCCACTAATACACTTAAATGAACTAAATTGACGTATTTCCTAAATAAGCGAGTCCGTAAACTCTTTGACTCTCGCTGGTGAGGTTGTTTCTCCAAATATAGCTTCGTTGTTTCTGTTCACTACCTATGAATTCAAAAATAATTATTTCCTTTCTTATGGGCAACAATGAGCAGAGTTTAGTGCCCTATAAACTACTTATTTTTGGCATCTCTTCTTGTGCTCTTTCCAGTGCTGTGTTTGACATTGCTTTCCGCAGTAGAACACTTTCTTGCAGCCCAAACATCTCTTAAGATCGCCTGTGTTCGAATGGCAAAAAGCACATTCTGGTTCCGCGAGAGGAGGTGCCCAGCGCGGAAAGCCAAAATTAGATCCTCGATCTGGCTCTGTGAAAAAGGGGTCCATTCCACCCTGTAACAAGCCAGTACGGAACTCAAAGGGGTCGTCTGGGGAAACTTCGTGTTCAGTAGGTCTTGCCGCAGTATTATACAAATGACTGGAGGAAAGTTTCCGCATGAGCTCCTCCAAATTTTCTGTGACGCAAGGAGAAAATATTACAGTTAGAATCATGATTAAATTGAAATGTTTACTCTTTGTTTCAATAACAGAACTGACACTAGAAAGTAACAAATGTTCAAGGTATTTCCTTACTTCGCCTTTTAAAATATGAATGAAATGTTTCGAAAACTTTAATTTCCCTGAAAGGCTACACAGTCATCAAGCACTCAAAGAGCACAGAATAGTGCTGACTCCGTATACTGTTTACAGTCTCCTATTATCCCGTAAGATAGTCGAGATCGAGCGTTTTGCGTTGGTTTCAAGTGTACCAAGGAGGCGAGTCCCAGGGTTCTTAGCAGTGGGCCGGGAAGGGAGGGGGAAAAAATCTATTTCTCTCCTCCTTCCAAACCGTCCCCTCCCGTTAAATAGGTTTGATACTCGTCCCCAGGCTAGACTCAGTACACTTAAGGAGAGTTGCTTGATCCCGAAGATCCTACGAAAGACTAAGGGATTGTGAACAATCTTCTGGTTCCTAGCCTTATTTAAACTTACCACCAGACTGGAATACTGTACGTTCTCTGGGAAATAGAGGACAAACAAATGAATCCTTCCACACATCAGAACCATTATCCTGAGTAACTCTAGCTGCATTTGTGTACAACAACTTACGAAACAAGCTCTTCTCCTGTGAAAGTGTTGGTGTAAGTAAGTAAGTGTTGGCCCACAGTAAAATGGGAGATGGAAAGAGAGCTGTTAAGGTGCGAAGCTTCCCTTGATTTGGTACGCAAAATTTGCGTTTGTTTAGGCTCAGCAGGTGCTTTTCACACTTTGCAGAAAATCGAAACTTCCCATTCAGCTTGTCGGATGGTGTTTGGTTCGTTTAATCCGCACCCCGATCCGACACTACACAAGTTGCTGGATTCTACAATCTACCCCGCAAACAGAGTCTCCTTCGATCTTCCTGGATATTTTTCCCGACCTATCTAGGAAAGATCGAAGCGACTCTGTTATCAGGGTACCAACAATCTCGAGGGAAGCTAATTCCCACATCCCCTTCTTAGCCTAAACCCATTTGTGTGCTGTAATGAAGAGTCAGTGACTGAACTAAATGTTTCAGCGGCAAATAAAGACATGAACGAGAAACTCAAATATTGCACGAGGCGTAGCCCAATGCAGTAAGAAAAATTTCGAGTAAAAAATTATTTACTAAGTTAGGGGTACAAATCTTATACCGCAACCCACCTGTTGGTTAGCGAGAATTCTCTCCACCTTGCTTAACCAAGTCACAGACCAGAAGGAGCTCATAACTCGTGAGCCTGTGCTTTCATCACGAATCTGGTGAGCATACTTTTCACAGTCATAGAAGATAACTTTAGCGACAGGCACGTTCTTCCATTTATACAATCCCAGTACTTTGAGGATAAATCCTCTTTTCTTTGCTAGGTCGTCTGGTGTTTGGTATGGTTCTTGAATGGTCTCAAGTTCTTCAATACAATAAATCTTGGGAGTCTTTCAGTAAATGGAAAGGAAACAGGCAATATTTAGACGGTACAACAGAAAAAGAGAAATTTACAGTTTTATGAATAATGATCTAACCTTTGAGGTCTTTCAGTGTTCGCGAGCCTGAACTAGTTTATTTGCAGCAATTGCTGAACGGTAATTCAAACCTATGAAGTTTCTTAATAATACAGTGAGGACTTGGCAACGTTAAAAAAAGAAAAAAACTCGACTCGTTCTCTTTCTTAGTCGTCCACGTCTCGAAATTATTTATTTGTCAGTAGAATACGTTGTCTCGCATGGAATAGACAGTGATAAAAGGAAGGCACAGAATTTTGCTAGTTGAACCTGTGGCTCTTTCACATGCCCATTTAGAATCATTGAAATGCTCTCTCTCAGGTCATAAAATGGCGAACCGCTCGAGTTTTGCATCTTCAGTTCTTGGTCAAGCCTGGTACGAAACATCATACCGCAGATTCTGAAATAAAAATAGAAAGTTAAATTACTCAAGTAGCAAAAGAAATGAGGAACAGATACAAGATGATCTTGCATGTCCGCTTGTGTGGTATGCTACGCTGTATTGTATGATAATTGATATTTTTTACTCATTCAAACTATTTCTCAGTTTAAATTTCTGATTGGCTTAAATTTCCTTCATTGTAGATAATTGTTTATACCAACTAGTGTTCAACATTGTCAAACTTCATGCTTGGCGTATGTTTTGAAGAACGAAGCAGATCTTGAAGGGTGTTCTCCGCCTCGGCCGACATACCGCTTAATCTGCATAATTGTTCATATTATACAAAAGCCGAATTGAATAGTTCCTAAAATAGTGGTGTGCCATCACTGGCAAATCCAGGGGGAGGGTCTGGGGTCACGACACCCGCCTCAAAATGAAACATTATACCAGAGGATTACGCTGTCTCAGTAATAAATTATTGCGGGCGACAAGAGGAGCCCACAATCCTAATCTCCAGGTTGTTATTGCGCATGCGTCGCATGTATGTAGCCAGCATTCGTTCGGACTTCCACTAAGAATGAATGGAATGCACAAAACGCAATTTGATCACGCGCGTTTCGACCTTTACCCCTCGAAATCTTGACCATCTGTCACGTGAAACTTGCGCAAAGCACAGCGTTGGAGCAAAAGCGTTTGGACCTCCGATCGTTGTCGCCTGCACTCCCTAACCTTTGGTTACTACTAATATAATGGTGCTTTGAAACTGAAAATATTACCGCGAAGAGAAGGGATCGCATAAAACCTTTTTACGCTCCTTTTGTACTTAGCAACCTCCCGCGTTTATCCGGCCATAACGCGATGGTTGCACGCTGCATGTTTACCATTTCTTAATAATGGTACGAAAAGGATCGCATCAACTTTTGTCTGGTATGAAACTTGCGCAGCACTTCAGGCACTTCGCCTCAAAACTGACCAAACTGTGCAATACTCTGTTTAATAAAGCTTTTTTTTTTTGAGGCATCACCCAGTTCGCTCGGATGAAAAAGCAATTTTGAAAGATTGTTAGCTGTAAAACGATACCCTCAACCAGGGTCATTTCGTGAGTTAAAAGCTATAGAAAAAACGATAACAAAGGTTCAGCGTGCGTTTGCTAAAAAATGCTGTTATTGATATGCATACATTGCAATTGAGTCCCTCAAATTGTCATCCCATAATGGTAAGACGTGAAAGGGTATTGTTGCTGGGCATTGAATAACCAGTTCACCGACAGTTCCCTCTTCTCTCTTGGGAATGTTGCAAGTGACTTTTCCTTGCTTTCGTGAAATTTGAAACCTCGTTGAATTCTCATCAACTGCACAAGAAAAGTGCATGATGCATTTTTCCCTGCAAGAATAATGGTAAAAATTAATTATTATTATTCGGGCAAAGAGATGTCGAGCATATGCTACCCTTCGTTAAAATAACTAAGGAGAGGCCTGGGGCGAAACAGTCATGGCTTCTATTTTTACTCTCATCTACATACCATCCTCAGAGACACAGCGGCAAAGAGAACTGAAATGGCGGAACGGCAAAGAGAGGTACTAGAGAAAATTGAGAATATTTTCATTGTGCTTTAAAACCCATATACTCACCTTTCGGCCGCTTCGAAGTATATAGTCACCTTATTTGGACAAATGACAGGCTCAAAACAAGTCTTCATTGTTTTAGCTTTACATCGAACCGAATCCACAATTTCAAGTTCTGCAACGTATGAAAACCTGTTTTCCTCGACTTTTAGAACCTAGCAACATATACAAAGAATATTTCACTTTAGTGTGATCTTTTGATAATACTGAATACGGACAAGTCTTGGCAGGAACCCTTAAAGGTGATCCTACACAGGACAACTCGGCAGGACAGCGTTGCAATGTTGGAGCAATGTTGTAGCCATTCATAACATTGTCGCAACAATGTTGCAACATCACCTTAAGGGACTGTGTCACAGCTGTCTAGTTCATTGGGTTAATATTGCCTATGACGCGTCTTTATTTGTTAAGGACTTGGGAACTCGACATAAGCCAACCATTTACTCAGTAGTAAAAGACAAAGTCACAACTTTGTATCAAACGAATATCTCTCCCGAAGCATTTTATCAAACGTTACAAACAACAAGAATGAAACCCTTGAAAAAAGTGTTCGAGGCTAACAAAGTTTCAAAATGGCAATTGCATTTTGTTGTAATCTTCTTCAGGTTTGTCTATCAGTGCCTTCTTTTCTACTTGTTGTGCTGTTATTTATACGTTCGATTCCTTTAATGTTATTTTTATGTTTTAATTAATTTGGAGCCTGGTGGGTTCTTCAAGAATTTTTGAGTGGGGATGGGCCGCTGGGATCTTGGAAACCTTAGCCTATAACGGTGCTATTTCAGCTGAATTTTGCTACCCCATACTAGACTTAACCTTAACTCCCCAAATTCACCACTCCCCCCCCCCCCCCCCCCCCCCAATCCTAGAGTAGCTTTTAGGCGGAGTTGCGTAAATTTAATATTGCCGATTCAATTTTTTTTTTATATATTTGAGTGGCAATTCCCGGTTTCCCTAGTCTAGACTATTATCGTCAACCAAATGATCAGTTTTCTGGAAAATGATGCCTTATTTTAGACCCAAACTCTCTGATTTATTTACCTTATCCCAGAGTAAACCGCTTGAAAACCATACCCTTCACAGCGGCACGTACCTATATAGCCCATATATGGCAGTACCCTCCCCCCCGGGATTTGGAGACAGTTGCACCTTTTGAATTTCGTGACACAGCTCCTTTAATAAACTATGATCAGATCTAGAGGGTTTTTTTTGTAGCTTAGAGCTGTTCGAAATGAGCTACTTCACGTGGATTGGGATTCTGTCTACTTCGTCTCAGCAAATAATTCTGGGTATCAGCCCAGTTGTTTGAAAACGATTGAAAGGTGGATAACGCTACCCACCGGATAAATAATCTCTTTTCATAACACTGTAACAGCGAAAACCCAGAGAGAGGTTGCAGCCAGCCCCCTGACCCATGTACCCCCGGGGAGAGCGAATCTGCTGTACGCAGCATTCGTACGTAAATCGAATCTTTGTGGTGTCTACATCAGTAACTTTGGCATTAAACTAGCTGGAATTGGTTCCCAGAAATTGCACACGCAGGATAGGTAGATTTTGGCGAATTCCTAGGCTTTTTCTCGGTTTGGTATCAAAAATTTACCTTTAGAATTTCACAATCCCCGGACAATTCAACGTCGAATGTCTGCACAGCGAACAGACCAAATTTCTCTACAGGATCAATCTGTTCGACTGCTTTAACTCGATCACTCTCAAGAAAAATTGTGTCACGTTGTATGACTGGAGCAAGAAGGTCGCTAGAGGCAATCCACATCCTGGCTGAATTTGACTTAAGCTCGTCCCAGTCCTTTTTTCGAAGATGGAACGTCACCAGGCGAGCGGCGTCGTCATATCGTACACTGTTGTAAATAACTGACAATGTCTCTTCCACTGGCAGAGGTAGACCAAAAAACCACTATAACAATCAAGAACTGCGTTAGAAAGTAGTTATAACAAGGCAATTTTTGTTGCTAATGACAGTACTTTTTAATGCGTGGAAGATACTTAAGCACAGAAAAATGGCAGGCGTTAGAAAAAAAAGAAAAAGGGGCCAAAGAAACAATGAAGAACAAATGAAAATAACAAAAGAATTATTTAATATGAGAACTAAACTATGTAAATGTTTTGTTAAAATTTTGTAGAGTGAAAAAGGTTGCTCAACTGAGGTAAAGTACTGAGCAACTGACCTTTTTCACTCTACAAAATTTTGAAACGCAAAGTTAAAACATAAATATACTTGTTGAACAGAAAATTTCGAAAGCATTTACTTGAAATTCCCTCTCTTCATAAGTTCTGTCTTCTTTTTTAATGCAAGCCGTCAGAATAGGTGTTCCTTTGTACCCAGGGGCAACTGATATTGAGCTTTCCACTTTTATTTCAACAATAGTCTCTGAAGGAAAGAAAAAAGTATGTTGACTATATCAAACTCAGTCACGCTTGAAAATTTAGTCAATAATACCTTCTCTTTAGAAACATGCCTTACAATGTAGCCAGCTCAGTTGATTACAAGAAGAGCGTGAATCTTACCTCGTTCCCTTCCAACTGATGCCCTCACCAAATTCCACGAAAGACCAAACTTTTTCTTGAAATCAAGTGGTAGCTTACTTTCGAGAGCATTGAAAAGGGCGCTTGCTAAAATGAAATAAATTAACAACGTAGTCGAACACAGGAAAATTTACCGTACAGAGATCCATACCAGTCAAAATTTAGAATAAACTTGCACTTAGACATGTGGTGAGATAACAGGTTAGTTTTCAGGATCGCAGGAAAGAAAATACACCAAAATTTCCCAGCAACGAAAGATGATAATAAGCAGTATTCTGACGCTAGTTAAGATTAACTTGAGTTATTTAGAACTTTTTTGTTAAACAATTTATCACGGCCGGCTATAAATAGGTATGATATATATTTAAGTTTTATTTGAATTAAAAAGTACAGAATTTTTTACTTCTCACGGAGGTTAAGTTGCTAAACACCAGACTTTAAATTCCTAGTGTCGGATTTTCAGTTGCAAGTCTAGATCGCGCAAAATTCGGCTTTTATCGATTTCAAAGTTTTTGTTCATTGTGATATCGATTTTGATAAAAACTCATTTTGACAAACTTCAATTCATAGTCAATCACTGGTGAAAATTGTATAGCGATCAAGCAAGGATGAAATCGCTTTTCAGGTGATTGAAAAATATCGGTATTGTCTCCGGAAACCTGTATAACACCTTACAGCTCCCTACTATGTTTCAACCAATAGCGTATCTCCACCACTAAATGAAAACCATACAAAACTCACAAACACTTGCTTCACTCTCATGAAATACGTCAGCTTTCATTTACTGTGACCAATTTACATCCTATAAACTTTTAAACCGGAATGAAACCAAATTTTTGCACTCCACTTCCTGACCAACGTACAGCACCATCACATCACATCACATCTCATTTCTCCAGGAAGTAATTCTTACCTCCACCTCTGAAAAGAGGATGTATCTGATGAATAATTCTGAGGAAAGTCAACGGCGAGGACACAGTTGCCCCATATGTACTATCTATCTCTTTCGATATGTTGAAGCATCGCTCAGCAAGGCGCAGCAAGGCATCAATAATGTCGCCATTTTCCCCTGCGATTGCAAATAAAACTACAATCAAACTGATGTCTTAAAATGGATTACTTTTCGGCATGGCAGGGTGCAAAAGGATGACCGCAATGTACAGCCATCGAATCCGGCGCATATAGGATGGGCTGCCCCCAGGGCTTTTTTCTCTAAGGCCGGGGACCAGGAAATTTCCCCTGGTTACCATAAGCACGATCCTCGACTACTTCCAAAGGAAACAAAGAGAAAAGAAAAGCAAAAGGACTTTCTTAACATTTCTGTTTCTTGTCTACTTATTGTGTCTACCGGAAAAACTTAAAAGTCCTGTGGGGCAACTGTCAACAGCTGGCCGCAGGTAGTATAGGTAAGTCGATGGATATTGCGCTAAACGGTTGGTAGTTAAGAAAATGTTTAACCATAATTGTTGAAAGAAAAGCTGAGGTAATGAAACTTTTATGCGCCCGAAATATTCGGTAGTCAATGCTGATGTATTTCCAACACGTGACGCTTTAACATGATGTGCCACTTACAGAAACGAAATCGAGTCGAAAGGAGTCCAGTTTCCGGGTAGCGTCCCACGCAGGCGTTTTTAGGGGAGCTCGTATTTCTTCCCTTTGTGGGGAGGGAAGAAATACGAGCTCCCCTAAAAACGCCTTCGTGGGACGCTACCCGGAAACTCCCACAAAGGGAAGAAATACGAGCTCCCCTAAAAACGGCTGCTTGGGAGGCTAGTTTCCGGGCCGAAATGCCCCTGATAACATTAATAGGGGCGGCTAATTTGCGGTCGCCCGTCCCGATAGCTCGAAAATGTCTGCCTTGGTGCCACAGGAACACCAGATTAGGATGTGTTCTGACGAACGCGATCAACAACAGTCTTCCAACCCCCCATTTCAGGTCTTAGATGTAACCTAACCTGTTGATAGCAAAGTCCTCTTGGGCTCCGCTTTTACCCAACAGAGAATCTCTTCAGAGGTCATCATGCTGTCAGGTAGTTTACTACAACAAGAAGAACAACATAACGAAAAAAAATCCGAGTTTGAATTTTAACACCAGGGGTGCTTAGCATTTATACAAACAACCCGAGTGGAAATATTGGGCATGAACGTAATACTATAAAATTTGACGTGGTGGGAAAACGACCCGCTATGGAGTATATCAAAATCAGCTGAACAGACTAAAAAGAGTAGAAAAACTGCATCGCTGCAAATCACAGCCCATATTTTCTGAAGGTTCCCAAAACGGAATGGCGCGAACTATTTGATTTTCCAGCCGGAATTTCCGGTTTTCCGTTGTAAATGGCAAGTACCCCGGTTTTTTGGCTATCCCAATGGAAGACGAAATCTCCAATCATTTGTCAAATTGAAAACAATGTCGGAGTAAGATTTCGTGGATGCAGCAAAATCCATCGTTACAGCACCTACGTGTGCGATTGGGAATGCAAGCTTCAATTGAACTGTTATGCAGGTGTTCAAATAATGAAGAGTGGCGCGAGTTAACAGAAGAGCGGAGAGAAAAAAACGGTGGATAGGGAGAAGGATAAAGGAGAGAACGCCGTCCTCCCTCCCTCTCCTCGCTGTTTTTTCCTGGTCACTTCTCTTTGAGCAGTATTTACAATGCTTAAATAACCTAAGGGAACTGTCTCCCTGCAATGATTTTAACACTGAAAACGACTAGAGTACAAGGCCGGAATTTCTCTTGTTGAGGGCGTAAGAAGAGAGTAATATCTCTTGGCTGTGCGAATTTCACCTAGTGTGATATTTTTCACGAAAAAAAATACCAATGCCTTCATTTAACCTCTCTTCCGCACGCAAAGCGAAGATCTTTATATAAAAGGATGTTAACGTAACTTCCGTCTAACATACCTGCTACCAAGCTCTAGATCAACAGCCAGCTTCAAACCAA
Organism: Porites cylindrica; assembly: GCA_964035525.1. Classification (NCBI taxonomy): domain Eukaryota; kingdom Metazoa; phylum Cnidaria; class Anthozoa; order Scleractinia; family Poritidae; genus Porites; species Porites cylindrica. Next base: position 1,027,663 of record OZ037788.1, on the reverse strand, counting down.
GGACAGTTGGAAGAAGTTGCACTGGAACACCGATAGATTTGTCGTAAAACTCGTCAATACTTTGACAGCTACTCCATAACATGCTTGAGGTATACAAGAGCGACTTGTTTGGCCTAGGTATACAATTAACATTCTAAACGATCTGTAACTAGTCCCATCATCATATTTTAGCGTATAATTAACAATTATTCCTCGAGCCCGAATGAGCTCTGAGGAATCATGAATTGTTTTAGTAAAATCCAACAAGTTGGTTAAAAAAATCGAGAATAAAAAACTTTTAGCTAGTTAGAAGCTAGACTTTTAATCCTTTTTTGCCGCCAAACCCGCCCACGCTTTTCGCTACTAGTGGGCTGTAACATATAGCCTAGTAGTAGCTCAACCATTCAGAACGCAGCATTGATAATAGACCACTAGTTGGATTTTACTAAATATATATATATCTATGTATTTTGCCAGGGCTAATAACGAAGCTCTGCAATGCTCAACGGCAGCGGCAACGAGCATGGCCAAAAAATTAAGTGGTCTAATAAGCAAAAAAAAAAAAAACAAAACAACAACTTTGCACATCACAGCACACTTTCTTGTACATTTCTTTGCCGTTGTTGTTGCAATGTGAAACTTCCAAGTAACATGTTCTATGGAGAAAATGTCGTTGTACTTACAAAAAATTTTGTTACTTGTGTTCCTGTTCGCTTTTTTCATTTCACTGCCGCTCATTTTCACCTTGAAGACCGCTAGCATCTCTCATTTACTCACCGCCGGTATAAAATTTTCATGTTGTTCTTCCAACTTTGTTTTTTATCTCTCGCTCTAGCTCTTTGTCACTCTTTTTCCGTCGAGCTTCTCTAGCCTGTCGCCTACTTTCTCTTTTTCTCTGTCTTGTAGACATGACAATTAATTTAAGCTTAATACTTTAGACAACACTGATATAGAAACAATTTCCGCTTTCCATGTGATCTTTGTTGACTCTTTAATTGTCTCTGCCTCATAAGACGTAGACTTTCTAAAAAGTCCTTCGTAGGTTTTCATATGGCGGGGGACGACTTCGTCGCTCGCGGCCGAATAAGGCTCGCTCCGGTCGCCAAGAGGTCGACTTGTAGCAAGTCTACATAAGACGCGGTTGGCCATGCAGTTTTCCGGCAATAAAATCTCGAGTTTCATTTGGGTTGGCATACCTGTTGATTGAGTTATTTTACATTGGTATGCCTGTGGTGCGGACAAAAATTCTCGGATGCATAGATAACCAAATTTTCCTACCCACGGTGCTCCCCTGCGCGCGCGAGAGAGCTCCGCTATAATCACTTTTAGATGCTACTTAGTTCGAAATAACATATTTTATCTGCGAATGTGATTCACAGTTTACTGTAGCAAGCAATCTTTATTAGGCCCTAGTTGGTTTGTTGTCCGCTTACTGAGAACAGTAGAAAATTCGTTTCTTACCATCCAACAAACAATGGAAAGTTTGTCCCGTAAATGTCGTGGTAAATTTAAAAATAGTGGTAAATGGTGAAAGGAAAATAATACTGGATATGTAAACGTACTTTTTCAGTCTTGGGACACAACAAACGAGGACATTTAGCAGGCCAATATGGTCACCAACGTTACTGGTATCAATAGCATCGAATGTCTGGTCTGGAGGCAAAACACTTGTACATAAAGAAAGAGCATCACCAGTCCATAAGATTACCTTTAAATGAATATGAGACCACAAATCAATCCCTGAACAGAAAAAAAAGAGTCAAATGAATAGTTTAATAAAATTGTGAGGTAATTTCTCTTAGAAAATAGTTAAATAAAAGGTTAGATGCATCAGTTACATATACGAAAACTTTTGAATTTGAAACTTGAGTTAACTTTTTACTGTTCGAGGACAAAAGACTAAAATCATGTTCTAATTGCATTTATATTCATCACTGTTGAATTTGTTTATTTTTGTTTGCCCTGTAAACTTATTATCTCAAGTAAAGACAACCAAAAACACCGACCAATAAAAAATGAAAAAGAAGCACGAGAGTAGCTTGCCTTAATAGACGTTGATTGGATGTTCTTGTACTGTTGGTAGCGTTTTACTAAAATCTTTAGGCTTTCTTTGCAAGTAGCTGTTAGCGTTTTACATCGAAGTAGCTCTTGCCTACAAAAGAACAACGAAGTAAATACGAGAGCAAAAGTACTAAGACAGCAGGACTTTTGCTACTTTTCCTTAACTCAAAAAAATGATGATAATAAGAAAAACAAATGATAAATAATTGAATATAAATAAAAAGGAGGTAAATTAGTTACTTAAAGATCGTTAATAAATGTGTACTTGTTATGTAATGCACAGGCGGTCAAATAGCCATGAGCCGCATTATAAAGGCATATTTATCACCAGAAATACGTATCGCGCAAATTTTATCATCATCATCGTCATCATGATCGTGTGTTTATATGATAGTAAAAATAAGAATAAATAACTAATATTTCTATAAATAAGCGATTGGCATTCGACCCTCCATGATGTCATTAATAAATCAAAATAGAAAAAATAATAGTTAAAAATCAGTATTTGTTGATAAAAAAGAAATATTACGTCATATTATTTACGCAATGGATGTTTGCTGTGCTGTGCCTACAAAATACTGGCAGTGGAAAATAAACGCGGAGAGCGATGACTTTTTCTCTCTCGCGTAGCATATTTTACTCGGGCAACTTCGGCGATATTAGCTACTACGTTTTAGAATTTTCGCAGATGGTCAGCCTTCTTGCAAGAGGCAACGTTCCGGGATCTTGCGTGTTCTATTCTCACTACTTTCTCTTTGCTCTTGAATAGTATTAAAAAGCTGAAGTCGTATTCTAAAAGCAATCTTGATCAGTAAAGCTAGATCTCTTTGCACTTATGAAAAGGCAATTCATCAGAAGGAGCCGGCCTCTGCATGAAAAAACACGACTCGACAAACCAAAGATAAGCTAAAGATAAGGAATATCAACATTTAACGTTCTGTCTCGAGTGCAAGGAATGCTGACAAGGCTCTCTGTACAGTCTCTACTCACTTTTCAAACGGGAGATAGCCATCAAAAGGACACGCAGCATAATGCTGCTTCCACTTGTGAACAAATGGGCGAATCAAAGTCGGATTCACTTTATCTGATTCATCACCTGTGGAACCCTCTATGAACCAACGCTCAACTTCCGTGTAAAACTGACTTGAAAATATCCTTTCCGGCAGAAACACGTCTTCACCTCCTTTTTCTTTTCCTACCCCCATCAACATTTTCGATACAACCCCAAAGCAGTGATCTTTCATTTTAGAGCCTTTCGCTTGCATCTCATCTTGCATAAACTTGTTTCTTTCTTCTTTGACGCTTTTTGCGTTAGGGTCAAGCGTCATCCAGTCCTTCCAAATGTCACGGCATTCTGTGAGGACAGCGCTATCTTGAAACTTTAAAACAGTCATCTCGCTGCCATTAAAACTCTTCTCGATCAATCCTGAAATAACTTGTCGTAGTCTAAGAAAGTGTGCTGCAGACAGCGTCATGTTGTACCAGGTATTCCATAAAAAATCAATATCTCCCGATACACTTGTATTAATCGAACCTGCTACTTCGAGCAAGATCGCATTTCGAGCAACAACCGACGGATCGTAGTCATTTAAATGAAAACTTAAACTCTTGGGACAATTCTGAGTTTTTTTCAAAGAAATTTCAGACACGGTGAACAAAATATTTCTCACATCCCCGGAAGCTAAAAGCAGCAAGTCTAAGTGTTGTTCCTTCGAAGTTCCTAAGAGTTCTGATATGTCTCTTGCTCTGGTGTTTCCAATAGAGTAGGAGTATAAACCATTAGGGTGAAGAATTGTTCCCGCAGGATTATCAAATCCCAGAATTGGAACTCCTTGGCTGTCATATTTGGTCATTATGCAAAAGTTGTGAGATATTCGCTAGGGACGGGAAATAATGTATTTATCTTTTTCATTCCGGGAAACAAAAGTCAGTTCCAAGAACACCGTCCGCGAGAAGCCTGGACCCAAAGAAATTCTTTTGTGGCACTTTGCAAGGCTTCAGTGCGTCCTAAGTGTTTTTTAAAAACAATTTCTTTTGAAAAGAGAAAAAAATATATCTACCTTACTACACTGTTGCTTGGAAGATGTGGTGTATGTTAACTTAGCTAAAAGCAAAACAATAGGAAATAAAATGCAAGGGCTAACGCTTTTGCGAACGTCATTTTGTAGACGGAGTAAATGGTTCTGGTGCGAAGCGAATTAAGTTATTTCCTTACTTTAGGGAGAAATGAAACAAGGTGTACTTTCTGAGGTCTCAAAGATCTGCTGGCTCTTTCCGTTAAAACAGCAGAAAACTAAGGATTGTTGGAAAAATTAATAGATTTACAAGAGAAATTGGAAGCCAATAAAACTCACAATAAAAGTTGTTGCCAACAATTTTTATTGTGTACTTGTTCTATTCCCGTAAATAAATAAACTTCGTTAAGTCTCTTACCAAGGAAACTCTTACGACTAGTGCATCCAAAATTGTACATGTACTGTTTTTCCGACCAGCAAAAAACTGTCGAATAAATAGTCTTTACGTTCCTGTATACCAAAAAATATATCCACATCTGAAAGATGGCTTATAACCTTACGAAGATCGCTACACCATTTGATAACTTCAACCCCGAATCTCGCAGTGTTTTGGCAGCATATACATGTGCAAAAAGATTCATATACCACATTACACAAAGAACACAATGGAGAGTTTAAGCCTCCCCCCCCCTCCCCCCCCCCCCCCCAATCACGTATACGGCAAACGTCAAATTCAAGTTGAGAATTTCTTAAAATAGAAAATGAGCAGATAAAAACAACTGAAAACAATTCTCATGGATAAAAAGTTCTCGCTACATATATATAAGACAATGTATAGCGTACCCAGCTGTTAATCATAGTACATATTGCATGGTGATCGGATTGATGAAAAAGTTGATTTTATATTTTTGTTGACACGAACTTCTCATTGGGCTCCTCGTAATTTTTATCTTTTTGTGAAAGAACAACAGTTCATGACTGGGAAAATTAAGCCGTTTCCGAATTTCAGTTTTGGGAGTAATTATCAGGTAGGGGTTAGTTCTGCACATTTTCCGGAAAATCAACCTCGTCCCCAGGGCTTTTCCCTTAAAAAAATGGGTGGGGAAAGGGAAAGGCCCTGGGGACGAGGTTGCCGGAAAATAAGCTAGAGAGGGTAGCAAACTGGGGTTCAAGGACATGCCTAGCTTCGCCAGCGGAGCAGCAAAAAGAACTTGGCCAATATTTAACTGAAATTTTAACTTATAGCTAACAAATCGCCGAAAATATAACTCTTTACTAAAATCGAGCACCCCCCGCCCCTGCCCAAACAGAACATACAGGCCCTCCAGTAACCTAGTTTTTTCTGGAATCCAGGCTTCTCATGGACGGTTTTCTTGGCATTACTTCCGTTTCGCTAAATGCAAATAAGTTGTTTCTTGTTTAGTCGGGTGTGTATTAACAATAGCGCTGCGCGCTGTTACTATTTATAGACCCGAAACTCAGACAAACAAACTGAAATTAACATCGAATGACTGACTTGTCTGACTTTTGTCATTAAAATGAGAAAAATGACAAATCTCAGACAAAAATCGCAAATTAGTGTCACTTTGACGTAATTGCGACGCTGCGCTACTCAACGTCGGCATGACTAAATATGACAGCCAAGGAGTTCCAATTTTGGGATTTCATAATCCTGCGGGGACAGTTCTTTACCCCAACGGCCTTTACTCCTATTCTGTGGGAAACACAAGAGTGAGAGATATCACAGAGCTGTTAGGAACTTCGAAGAAACAACATTTAGACTTGCTGCTTTTAGCTTCGGGGGATGTAAGAAACGTTTTATATACTGTGTCTGAAATTTCGCTAAGAAAAGCTTAGGAATGTCCTAAAAGTTTAAGTTTTCACTTAAATGACTATGATCCATCGGTAGTCGCTCGAAATGCGATCTTGCTCGAAGTTGCCAGTTCGATAAATACTGATGTCTCAGATGACGTTGATTTCTTGTGGAACACCTGGTACAACATGACGCTTTCTGAAACACATTTTTCCAGGCTGCAACGGATTCTTTCAGAACTGATCGACAAAGGTTTTGATAGCGACGAATTGACTGTCTTAAAGTTTCAAGATAGTGCTGTCCTTAAAGAGTGTCGTGATATTTGGAAGGACTGGGTGAAGCTTGACCTCAACGTAAACAGTGTCAAAGAAGAAAGGAACAACTTTATAGAGAAAGATAGGCAAAGAATAGGCTTCACAATAGAAAATCAATGCCTTGGTGTTGTATCGAAAATGGCAATAGGAATTACAGCGCATGAAGACGGAGACGAAGATGTCTCATCGCCAGAAAGGATGTTTTCAAGTCAGTTTAACCCGGAAATAAAGCATTGGTTCATGGAGGGGTCCACGAGCGATGATTCGAATAAAGTGAACCCGACTTTGATTCGCCCATTCGCTCACAAGTGGAAGCAGCATTATGGAGCGTGTGCCTTTGATGGTTACCTCCCATTTGACAAGTGAGTTCCGAACACAAACAAACAAACAAAAAATCTTATTCACACATATTTACCTAAACACAGTTGCACTGCAAATTTAACAGCACTGAAGCTGTTCTGTAGTGACATACTGATTTTATTCTAAAGCCGGCTGAAGATGAATGATATTGGTGACAGACACGGGAAATAAATGAAATATGTAAATTTCTAACACTTTAATTTGCTCAATATCACAAAGTATTTGGGGAACATCAAAACAATCATCAGTTGTTTGAAGAATCTCCAGGAGAGTTTGTTTGATTTTCGATTTAAATTGAGACTTCCTCAACGACTTCTAGATTTATTCTGTTTTTTCGTGCCTGACCATGGTCTTCTCTATAAGCGAGACACGTGGTTAAGGTTCGTCTCATCACCTCGTTGGGGACTGGGGCGATTTGTTGTGCATTTGCGCGCTCTACTCGCTCTGATATTTCTGCATGCGTTTTCAAAGTTTGTATAGGCCAGGAAAGAAAAAAGGAAATTACCACACAAAACCATTTGTGCTTATTACAAAAAAAGCTTAGGATCGTCACAAAGTTACCAATCTAGTTTTCCCAGGACGTTGCTGGAATAGCCTGCTAAAAAAGCCTTCTCTCTCGTTCCTCGCAAAATGTCCCTAGCGGTAAGGAGAACTAGAGGGCTGTTTTCGCACGGTATTGCTGAAAGGTTTCAGTTTGTATTTGACGTGTGCGTTCTAGCAAAAACCGTGGAGGAATCAGAATAGTGTCTGCTTTTTCCTGATCCACCGTACATCTACTCACCGTTACTGTCTGAGCATTTCTGTAAATGAGATCCGAAATCGTTTGGGTACCCTGAACGAAGTAGTCGCCAGTACTGATCTCTGATCTGCATCAAGAGTCCCTTGATGCGCTACTGGATGATGTAAAATGCAGTAAATGGTTTTTACTTTCTTTTCTGGTTTAAAGTTGATCGTTCTTTTGCAGACAAGACCTGCTTCGATGTAAAACGCTAACAGATGCCTGTAAAGAATGCTTAAAATTCCTGGTAGAACGCTACCAAAACTATAAAGAGAGTCACTCAGTGAAGGTAAGATTTGCCTATTCGAAATATTGGGAAATTTGATTCTGACAACCAGGAGTGATTTAGGCCCAGTTCAGACGTCGTGCTTCTGCCGTGCCGAACTTAATTGTAATTTGGTTCGACTGTAGCACGGCAGGAAAACAACTTTGATTCAGACGTCGTGCTAGAGTCGAACCAAATTCAGGATTTACTGATGACTGGTAACAATTCTTCTCCCAACTCCCCGTGGGAACGCAATCTCGCCAAAATACATTAATATAATTTATGAATTTTGTTTAGCGCGGCAGAAGCACGACGTTTGAATCGCTGCCGTGCCAGAGCCGTGTAGCACGGCAGAGCTTGTCGAACTTAATTGCTTGCCGAACTTAATTCAAAAGTTCGATTCAGACGCCGTGCTTCTGCCGTGCTTTTGTCGAACTTAATTCCTGAATTTAGTTCGGCACGGCAGAAGCACGACGTCTGAACTGGGCCTTAGCTGTCTGATCTGCCTTGTATACTGGAATCTTCAGGCCACCCGGTTCGCCCCCGTTTTAGTAGTAACCGGGACGGCAGTGAAAAAAACACAATTAAGACGAATTCACGATTTTTCAAGTAGCGATTTATCCGACTCGCTTAAGATGCCAACAAACTTAGGATAATTTTTATTTGAAGGAAGATCATCGCAGTTGTACACGCAACTTAACATGCAGTTGCGAAAGGAAAGCCTGAAAAAAAATTCAGTCTTGTACGGGATTCGAACCCTTGACCTCTACGATACCGGTGCAGCGCTCTACCAATTAAGCTAAAAGGCCAACTGGGAGCAGCTGCAGGGCCCAGTTGTTCGAAGGTCGATTAGTGCTTAACCCAGGGTTTAATTTAACCCGGGTTTCTTTTTCTCTTGTTCAAAAGCATTTTCTCGGATAGTTTTCTTTGTTATTTTGAAGAGCACTCAATCATTAACTTGTTGATAGAAAGAATTAACTGAATTTTCTTTTTAAGCTTTCAAATCTGAATTCAAATTTCGCACTAACCCTAGGTTATCTTAACCCAGCTTTGAACAACCCGGCCAGGTCGTTAAATTGGTTCGTTATAAACCCGTGAAAGGATGATGATGAAATTATGAATATATGAAAATCATATATGTGAACTGCGGAGTGAAGAATTATTTGAAGGAAGATCATCGCAGTTATATACGCTTTTTTCTGAAGTTGAGTTCTTCTGGCTGTACCAAAGTTTGGAAAGGAAGAGAAAATTTCGTCATCTCTACATCATCAGCTTGCGCTCTTCATTAACACAGGCTTTCGTTTTTTAACTGCCGAAGTTGCGTAGAAACTCAGCGATTATATTCTTTGCGTTTCCTTGTTTATCCCGCAGTTCCAATATATAAAATTCATACATTCATGTTTCGTTAGCGAGTGTGCTTTTCAAAGGCCAATGAAATTTCCTGTAAAACAGAAGCTTTCCGAGAGTGCGTTCCTCGAGACCTGTAAGCAATGTGGGGTATGCAACCGAAAATTTCTGTCGTATTCGTTACGAAGTGTGATACACGAACAAAGATGTTTCGCGTATCAAACCTCTTCTCTTTTGACTTCTCATTGCCGTCACCTTCTTCGTTTCTAAAACTCTGCAAGAAACTCGTCAGATTTGTTTCGTGTTTTTTTTGTTCTGTTCCGTCTTTGTTTAAACTATTAAAGGTAACCTTGTGGACTGGCGATGGTCTTTCTCTGTGTGCAAATGGTTTCCCTCCAGACCTTGCATTTGATGTTATTGACACCAGTAATGTTGGTGACCATATTGGCCTACTCAATGTCCTCGTTTGTTGTGCACCAAGGCTGAAAGAGTAAGTTCAATGCTCCATTATTTAGCTAACTGTTTCCTTTTTGTGCTTGGTGGCCTCTAGTACCATTCATTTAATTCTCATCTTTCCTTGAATTTTTATCATTTGACATTGAAAATGAGATTGGTGGGTCAACCTTGCCATTCGATGCTTCTGCAACAAGGTTTTGTCTTGGTAGGAGTGACATTGACCCTAAGCAAAAATGTTTCTGGGAAACTGCCTACCTACCCCTTCCCTAAGCCAACATTTTGCCCTAAGTGAGAAGTAAGTGTTAATGTTGGCTTCGGGGAGGGGTAGGTGGGCGGTTTCCCAGAAACGTATTATGATCCAGAGGATCCAAATTAGTCTGTACTCTACCCTTTGCTTGTCCAGGGTGGTTGACCCTACCAGGATCTATAGTGCCCCTTAGTGCCGGCGTAGCCCTCCAGGTAGCTGTGGCACGCAAGCCACCATACAACGACAAGGAATGGACAATGCGGACCATAACATGTGGACCATTGGGCCACGAAAAATAGCGTGGACAAATATATCGTAATAGGGTAATGTATGATAACACAACTGGTTTTTAGTAGCGAGAAATTTTTTGCTATGTTCAAATTGCAGATCAAACACGTCACTCTTGTATACCTCGAGCATTTTATGGGAAAAAAGCTGTCAAAGTATTGAGAACTTTTACAACAAATCTATTGGTGTTCCAGTGCAACTTCTTCCAACTATTCTTGGTTTGAAGCTGGCCGTTAATCTAGATCTTGGTAGCAGGTACTAACGTCTTTTCGTAGATCGTTTTCGGCAGTGTCATAAGATTTTTTCATATCAATGCCGACTGGAGTATTGTACAATTTTTATGCGTTTATGTCCTCCTCCCCTTGCACAAAAGGCGAAGTGAACTATGACTACGAACTTTTTGTCAGTAAACTTTTTCGGTTTTAACGCGATGGCTACAAAAAGTTTGAGAAGAACTTCAGCCATCACCAGCTATCATATCATCAGCCATCGTGAAAGTCCTGCTGTTTTGTTTTCGAAGATAGAGCGATTTTCGCATAACCTTGAAAAATGGTTTCTTTAGGTGTTCATTATATTTATTTTACAAGCCAATGGATGAAAAGATCCAAACATGGCCTCTTCGTTTTCCCGCCAAAGAAAACCCTATTATTGAGAAGGCATTGTTCGATCGGCGGATCTTGTTGCAGTATGACGTCAAAGCGAAGTATCGATTGATTTTTTTTCGGGCATGAAGTTTTTCTTGGTCACCCAAGCGTTCGCCTAACCAACCAAAAGCCAAGCGCGTTTGTATCCGTTTGATAAACCAATCAAATTTCTCTATTTCGGTTCCTTTGTTGTTTCTGTTTTGTTAAGCGCATTTCCATTTCAAGGTCATACGAAAATCACTCTAAACTGATAGACCTCTTCCCCTGAAGTTTATGTTTTGGAAATCGTGGCAATTTTCCGCAGGCAAATACATAAATAGAAAATGATGAATTTCTTTCAAAAACTAAGGTGAAAAAGGACCATTTATAGATTTTATTGGTAGAGGCTATGCGCGAAGTTCCTATTTAAGAGTCTAATCCAAACATCGATTTCCCAATGGGAAGTACTTTTAAATCTGATTAGCGTTTGCTCTTTCTATAGTAAACTGCCAGACAGCTTGATGTCCAACGAGGAGTTTCTCTTGTGGGTAAAAGCGGAGCCTAAGAGGACCTTGCTGACAATAGTTTAAGTTACTTCACCGAAATGAAGTGCTATTTGTTGGCCTAGTTTTTAAATTAATCCCTGGATCAGGAAAACACTAAAGCGTGCACTTCTATTGCGACTGAGCTCAAGTTCTTTACAAGTTGTTTTTTCTTTTTTACGGGATAGAAGGCTATAAAATACCGAATATCTTTTCGGACAAGTCTCGATTTTGCCGCAGAACTTCAAAGAAAAAAATAAGAAAGTTATCAGCTCTTCTTGCAACCAAAAACTGACCCCCTTCCGCCCAATCAGTGACCAACCGTCTTTTGACGATCTCATCGCAGTTAAGGAGGGCGTTCAAAGAAGAGTAGCGCTAGCATTAACCCGTCGAAAGGTATCGTCGTTTTTAACTGTTGCATTGATGCAAAACTTCCACGCTTAAAAAGGCTTTTAAAAGGCTTTCCCTGGAACGCAAACTGGTTGCCTCTCAAAAATTGTCACCATTCTTGGCTTTGTACGAAATTTTAGTGCAACAATCACTTCGAGAATCGTTCTATATATCGCGAATATGAAATTGTTTCCCAAAAGGGCTTACGATCTCGAAATTAAATAGAAATTACTCAGTATCTTTTCTTTACGCTTACAATCACAGATGCAAATGGTGACGTTGTGCAGGCCTTGCTTCGACTTGCTGAACGGTGCTTCAACTTATTTAATGAACCTGATAGTAGATCTGGAATAACAATGTCTTCGCCGCTGACTTTCCTCAGAATTGTCCGTCAGATACAACCTCTGGTCAGAGGCGGAGGTAAGGCAGACAGTGGTGTTGCGCTGGTTTAGCTTCCATCCCACGCAGACGTTTTAAAGGAACGAGTGTCAAAGCCCTAAGAACGTTAGCCTGCGAGAGCAGACGCCTCTCTCGACTCTTGTTTAACCCTCCAAGAAAGTGAAGTCTCCCTTAATATTGACTTTTACCTTATTTCATGTTGGAAATTCCATAAAATTAATATATTTCTAGTTATACTCTATCTCTCTGATATGAAACCATAAAATGGATGCCCAGTGAACAAGAAATAAGTCTTCAATCTTAATTGTTCCTTTTGCTAAAGCCGTGTGTATTTGTTTCTTAGCCACAGCCCTCCTCAATCTTCTTGAAAGTAAGCTACCTTCTGACTTCAATAAAAAGTTTGGTCTCTCGTGGAATTTGGTAAAAGCCTCAGTAGGAAGTGAACGAGGTAGGAGAAAATTTCTCATCGTTTTCTCAAGGAATACACCACCACCTTTCCTCTTTGAGTGACATGAGTGAAAATACCAGGCCGTAATTTATCGGCACAGTAAAAACCCTCATATGAGAACAAATGGATTAAGAACATCAGGCTGAAATATTTCCCATAAATCACCATATATTCAGCCTGATAAATAAAACATGTTCTTACATAATAAGGGAGATGGTGTTGGAATAAGAAAGCAAAGTAACTATGGTTGCTGCTAGACAATTACAGAACTATAACAGTTGCCTGGGTGTCTTTGGGATTTCATGCTTCTGAGGATCATGTTATATAGGTTGCAGCTGGTTAAGGATATAAATGTCAAAGACATGTAATAAACTATCTGAATAGTGTAGTATTTCTGAAACACAGTTTAAGAACATATTAAGAACATCTTCAGGCTGATTTCTCATTAAGTACCCGATAAATAAAAACTAGATCAGCCTGAACCCCGAAATCGTGTGTTCTTGTATGCAGGTGTTTACTGTATAATCTATTTTCCCTTCAGAGCCTATTGTTGAAATAAAAGTATCGACCACAATCGTTCCTCTGTTTGAAGGAACGGTTAACCTGATGGCTTGCATTGCTAACCACAAACCGTTTGAAGAGGGAGAGTTTCCTAAAAGTGCCTTGGTAAGTATATTTCTATTCATTTAACATTAAACCCTCGTATATAGGGACTTTTTTTGATAGGGACGTCACATGATTTCACGGTAGCTGTAGCAAAAATTGATGCTCGAGTTGTCAGCGTAACAGGGGCGGATCCAGGATTTTTCTTAGGAGGGGGTGCACTCGTCTCTTGCTCTACTTTAACACCAATAAACCTCTTTTTTTTTTTGGGCAGAATATTAGTTGTATTAGAAAACCGCAGGTCATCTCAGGGGGGGGGGGGGGGGGAGTGCGCACCCCCTGCACCCTCCCCCTAGATCCGCCCCTGCGTAAGGAAGCTCTTTTAAAATGGTAGCGTCTTTCACCCTGCGCAATTTCGTCGTTTATTTTGCATAGCGTTCTTTTGAAATGCTTGCTAGAATTCAGTAATGACTACACTAGAAAAATCTGAATAAAAAGGTCAAGGTTGTTTCAGAGAGGGCGCAAAATAATTGGTATCTGTGGTATTTTTTCGGACGGTATTTTTCGCCATCACATATTACTTGTGTACAATTTTTGTGGTTACATTTAAACCTTCTCTTTGTTATCATAGGATTCTTTATTTGGTCTACGTTTACCCTCGAAAGATACCGACTATTCAGTAATTTACAACAGCGTACGATATGATGACACCGCCCAAATCGTGACGTTCCATCTGCGAGAAAAGGACTGGAACGAACTCAAGTCGAATTCCTGCATGTGGATTGCCTCTAATGATCATATTCCAATTCCAATCATAAAACAAGAGAAAGTTTTTCTCGGGAGTGAAAGTGTTAAGGCCGTTGAACAGGTTGATCCTGAAGAGAAATTCGGTTTGTTTGCCGGGAAGACGTTTGAAGTTGAACAGTCCAGCGACTTTGAAATTCTAAAGGTACGTTTGGGCTATAAATACTGATGTTACATGTAAATTGCTATCTACTGCTAACTGCACTATGTGAACGCACAAGAATTAAATACACTCTAGTACAACTAAACAGAACCTGCCACCAGTTAAATGAAGCCCAAAATATGTCTCATTACCTTGGCCTAGGAGCGAAAATTGGCTCTCAGAAAAATTACAGTCAGTTAAAATTCTATTAGGTTACTCAATATGGACTCAAAAATCAGGCTTAGAAAGACATATATCAGTGCTCTGACTCGTCCCCAGTCGTCTCCAAGTTTGTCTCTACTCATTAGTTATTCACTAGGGAAGCGCTTGGGTTATGCGCGCGGGGAAGATAGGAAGGCGAGAGGAGGGGAAGGTCTCTCCCTTCTCCTTTCTTCCTTCCCGTCATCCCCTTCGTTAAAGAGCCCGTTCTAGTCCTCCACGCCAAATACTAATAATGAGAGACGACTGGGGACTAGTCAGTATCAGAGCTATGCGACAGTCGTGCTATGCAATATTTTGTCCATAGAACAGCTGTTTACCATTACAGTCGAACCTCCATGTGCGACCACCTCTCGTAGGCTACCGCCAATCCAAAACACCAACATTTTCCCAGTCAAAGCCTTACAGTTGGAACCTCTCGTAAACGACCACCTCCTGTAAGCGACCACGACCACTTTTTGGGCCTGAAAGTTTAATGATTTTCCATTGTTTTGAACCTCTTGTAAGCGACCACTTGACAGTTTGTCTAATCTCTTATGTTCGCTGTGTGTACTGTGCTACCTAGAATATACAAAGAATTTTAGAATCAACATGGAACTATAGATGCTGTAACTTAGAAATTGCATGCAATAAATTATTTTCCATAAAGTAGATGTGCCCAGACCTCTTCTCGGAAGAGGTCCCCTGTGGTTCGATTCTTGTAAGCGACCACCTCCCGTAAGCGACCACTAAGTCTTCGCATCTTGGGTGGTCGCTTACGGGAGGTTCGACTGTATACAGGTCTATTCTAGAAGGTATCACGTAATATTAAGGTACCGAAAATTGACCAGAATTAGCTGAGAATAGTTGCAAGTTAGCGAGACTGCCCAAGCTGTTCACGACCATCTATACTACCACTTGCCTTCGTCTTTGAATTTTTATTAAAAAAAAAAGGATTCCAAACAAAATTAATCTGTCTGTTCTATATAGGTTTTGAAGGTCCAGGAAAACACTTCTTCATACAGCGCGGAGCTTGAAATTTTGGATGCGATCAGATGTGAAGGAAAGGAGATGAAGACTAGATTTCTTCCAGATATTTGTCCAAATAAAGTTGCAGTATACTTCCAAGGAGCCGAAAGGTTAGATACCTACCTCCTTCCGATAATAGAAGGTTCTTGTGAGTGTGAAAATACCCTGCGTAGCTGGCGGTATATCCCGGGGGTACTCATTCTCTTGACTTGTTCCCAACCCTCTCCGAGGCTACGCCGCCAAAAGAGACCCTACGGCATCCTGCCGGCTACACAAGCTAGCGTGAAAAGTGTTAGAAATTTCTAAAGTGTAGGTGCTAAAATTAAAATCCTCAAAATCAGCTGGCAGTTAATTTTTCTTTTATTCCAGTCACGGATTGTTCTCTGGAAAAATTCCACTTGTTTAGTAGTCTTCATGAGAACCGCCGGTAATTCATAGTTCATGTAGTTAAGATGTCTGGATTGTTTTATCATTGCTGGGTTCAAATAATCGTCACCGGACCGGTTTGCCGTTCTGCAACTTGCATAACAAGGAGAAGGGCTGCATACGCATTCCTCTGTCCTGAGAGACTTCCATCCGAGTTGTTCGAAGAATAACTTAGATGAAATTCCGCTCATTCTTGGATGGAATGTCTCTGAAAGACAATCATCGAGTTTCGGATTAAAAGAAAAAACTATCTCAATCATACTGGAGAACTATCAGTCACATCGCGCAGAATGGCTATTGTTCTCGGGACATTTACTTACAGTCACGCTAGAATCATAGGTCTGTAATATTAAGGTAAGCGTGAATCGAATCGCTTCTATTGTTCGAAGTCTGCGCATTCTTTCCTTTGTAGCGATATTACCGCCTTGCAAAGAAACAAAGGCCATGCGAGCTTTTGTTTATTCTTTTGTTTCTAAATATCTCACCTTTAGCAGCGCGTGTTGATGAGCGTGACCATACAAACGTGCGTTAATATTTACGTGAGTAAATATTTTATAAATAATATTCTTGGCTCAGAGTTGTAATGATCATTAGCAACACTTCATAGCAACTTATACCTGTGTAACTGTTTTACAATTTCCTTTACGTTACAGATCTAAAAGGGTGATGCGAGCAATTATTTGATAATGTCAAACTATGTTAATGGGTCTTTCATAGGGAAGAGTGCGTCATGCACTTTTCTTGTGCTGTCGAAGAGAATTCATCAAAGTTCAGGATTTCGCGTAAGCAAAGAAAAATACAATGCCACATTCCGAAGAGAGAGAATAGGACTGTGGGTGAACTGGTGATACAATGTCCAGCGCCAATTCCATTTCACGTCATGCCATTATGGGATATAAAACGGAGAAACTTACTTGCACAGTAAGTACAGCAGCTAACAGTTGCCGTTATCCGAAATAGTTAATGATTTTGGACTCCATGTTCGTGGATTCCGGATTCCACTGGCGTCTGCATCCCAGATTTTATTTTCTAGCTTAAAGCACTTTCATCGCATTATTTATACTACAACTTTTCGTTTAAGGGCCTTTTTCAGCAACAGTGACGTTTTAGGGTGCCTGAAAAATTGCATTTTGAATAACGTAAGCCAAAAAAAAGATATTAGAACTTTCTGCAGGATTCCATAGGTTTCCATTGGTGTTTTTTTACATCGTTTCCACCAAAACCTCTGTCTCTTAATTAACTGTTTCTCACTTAGACACGGCTTTATTTACTTAATTGAGTGGAAACGCTTAAAGGTTAGGGCAAGTGACTGGCAATCAACAATTGCTTATTCCAGGGTATTTTGATAAACCGAATTTTGTGTAAATCCAAGATTTTCAGTGGCCAAAGTGGATGACATAAAATGTACCCAGCCTCGTCAAATCCCGTAATATTGACAACACAGCATGGCAGAGGCCCAAAGGGCAGTAAAATAGGGGTCGCAAAAATCCTTCGGTACCATCTGCCGTGTTATACCGGGGATTAGAATTGTTCATTTTGTGTAACACGGGACACCCATTTGTGCTTCAAGTACAGTCGACTCCTGATAACTCAAACCTTCAAGGAAAATTGAATAAAGTTCGAGTTATCGGGAGTTTGAAGCAAATAACCGGAAGTAAGGAAATAAGCAAATGGATGGGGAGGGAATACAATTAAGGAACAAAGTATCCAGGGATGGACACTGAATTTGAATCGGAGTGACAAGAAAGTAAAGACAAAGAATTGGCGCGATTGTTTTGAAATAGATTCAATGTTTCGGACTTCAGTACACGTTTTTTTCCCGACTTGTAACGCGCTTATAATGGTTCGAGTTATCGAGGGTAAAATTGTATAGAAATGATCTGATGGGAAACAAAGATTACTTCGAGTTAGTGGGAGGTTAGCCTGCAAAAACATCCGTTTCTCCTCGCTCTTCGTCGCTGGGAACGTTTCGCGAAAAGTCCCCAGCGGCGAAGAGCGAGGAGAAACGGATGTTTTCGCATGCTAGTGGGAGGTTCGATGATTGAGGGTTCGAGTTACCGCGAGGGTAAAATTACAGTAAATGTAAGAAGAAAATCCAGGGGAAATCGTCTTTGGTTCGAGCTATCGCGAGGTTCGAGTTAACGGGGGTCCGAGTAATCGGGAGTCAACTGTAATTACTTTCGATTAATCTATGTGTCCTCAGTTTGCAACAAAATGTTATGTGAATGTCTTCTCACCAAACCAAATCAACAGATATTATGCATAAAAGATACCTTCTATTCTTCTCTTTTTGGTTTATGTCACTGACTTTCGATCTTCATTGCAGATTATGCGGTACAATGTTTCGGACCAAGCAAGATTGGAAACTGAAGTCTCGAAGAACAAGTGGTCCGCCATTTTTTGACCTGAGAGAGAGCATTTCAAAAATTCTAAAAATGCACATAAACGACCTGAAGGTTCCACAAGAAGTTAACTTTTCTATTATAAAATACATGGTTGGTTCAGTGAGCGGAGAGGGACGAATCCTGTGTTTCTACTGGCCACCTGAGCGGGAAAGATTGGCCACCCATGCAATAAAAAAAGAAAACCTTTATTGTTCAAGATAGCTGGATATTGGCCTCATTTTTTTCTTCACCATCGCTTAGTATCCGACATAAATACTTTTTACTTACGCTCGGTATGAAAGCATCAATGTGCCAGTTATCCACCACTACTTCTAGTCCTTTTCAAACATCTACTTTCTATAGACTTTTTGTGTGCACTTTCTTGACTTTAAAACAGGGTTTTTTCCACATTTCATTAGTTTACACAAAATTTTTTTACTTTCAGGCCAAGGATGTGATCTTTTGGAATCCGGAGAATCGTTTTTCACATGAGACCAAGCTTTGACTTAAAAAGCGGACACGTACTTTGATAACCGATCAAAGCGCATAAAATTTACTGCCTTTATCACCAAATAATAGCGTTCTTTTTTATTTTATTTTTTTTTTAGAATCCAAAGGTATATTGTCTTGATGAACTTGGGGTCATTGGAGAGCCATATCAGACACCAAACGACTTTGCAAGAAAAAGAGGATTTATCATCAAAGTGCTGGGATTGTACAAATGGAAGAACGTGCCTGTTGCTAAAGTGCTCTTCTATGATTGCGAAAAGTATGCCTCCCAGTTTCTTGATGAAAAGACATTTGCGCGAGTATGGGGCTGCGGGCCTCTAACCGATCCACATAAGGTGGAACGCATTCCTGCTGATAAGCAGGTAGGTGAGTTGTAATATATCATCGAGAGCACGATTGGGAATGGGAAGGATGATACCCCTTAAGGTCCTTGGACATCATATCTCCTACCCCTTGCAATAAGTAAGCAGGGTTAGGGATATGATGTAGCAAGTTTGTGCTTTCGTATGAAATGGTGTTCCCGGGACGCACCTGCCATAGAGGACTTCCTATTAGTCCGTACACAGAAGTTGTTTTATTTTTCTTTTCGTTCTTTTCGAAAACATTGGCGAGCGCAGAAAGAAACCACTACGGACTTTGAAGGGAAAATAGAGGGTCTCTGAACGGGCTAACTGATGTAGCAAGTTCGTGCTTTCGTATTAAATTGCGTTCCCGTGACGCACGTGACATAGAAGACTCCATATCAGAGAAAATTGTCAACCTCGTCACCAGATTTTTTCCCTCACATTTTTAACGGAGAAGCCCTGGGACGAGTTTGGAAGATAGTGACAAGTTACTTATTTCCAACAAATCGTGTCTAACCGTAGTCTTCCTCGCAGCCGTTCAACGCTCCCCAATAAAAGAAAAGGCTCGGAATTGCTCGACCCGGCGTATGCGTATACGTTTTTCCTTGGGCCATGGTAAGGGTTTCGTTCTTCCAAAGGTCCCTTGCGCCGTTCTAAAATTCGTTTCCGAGCTTGCTTCTCTTTCCACCTGAGTACAAGGCAGAACTGACAGTGGCGAGTGACTCCCACGCGTTTACCGCGCAAATGTTCGCTTTGGTTTCTAATTTCATCCCATCATAAGCTCAGTCTGTTATTATGGGCCAGAATACTCTGATCGATTTTGCTCTTACGAATGGCAGATAAACACGGCTTTGATACATTTTAACATTGATTCAACAGGAGAAGAGCTTGCTTCGTAAACTTCTGTACACAAATGCTGCAAGAGTTACTCAAGATAATGATTTTTGTGCATGGACAGATTCATTTCTTTGCCTTTTATTTCCCAGAGAACGTTCCCGATTGTCGGGTAAGTCTGTTCACTGTCACTACTAACCTCGTTCCCAGGGTTGTCTCTCTTGATTAAGCATATGCTTCTGATCTTTACCTTCTCATTTCCATTGTTCCTTTCACGTGATCGACGTTCTCTAACGTCTTTCATACATCAGTGTGATTTCGCCTCCAAAAAAGGGAATAAACCTGAAATGACTTTAACTTAGAGTTTTTAAGACATTTTACTACTATTATAAGAAGCAATTTTTTATTATTAAGGACAAATTTTTGTTTACCATATAAGATTAAAAATTGTTTTTCAAAGAAAAAATAATCAGTATCTGACACGGCCGGCGTTGTGTGTGCCATCTCAAATCTGTGAAGTAAAAACTATTTTCCCGTAATGAGAAGTGGTAAAACTGGCATCAAAAGCCTGTTAACCTCTCGAGATTTCACATCAGCAACTCTTTTTGCAGCTCCTTTGGAAATGTCCTTTCGATAAATCTGTTTGGAATGTAATTGGTATCTGGATGAAAAAGATCTCTTGCTTCCTTAACCAGGATTTCTTATTTCTCTCTTGCTCAGGCTTCATGAAAGATGCTACAAACCTGCTATTTCATCATGTACTTTTAATAATGTTTCACAATTACGGAGTTATTTACTTTGTGGTGTTCATCTTTTAATATTTAAGCTTATGTTCTTCAAAGAAAAATATTTTTGTGTTTTTCATATCTAATGAAAATTTTTCTAATGCTGATTCTATTTTTAATATCACAGAAAAGGAGGGCAAGGAAAGGAATAATTTTGTTTTGTCTCAAAATGCAAGATCAACTACACCAGAGTCTTTTCAAGATAAGCTTTCTGAGCTCCCAACAAACTTGATGCACAGTGGAAAAATGAGCCCCTGGTCTACCGGGCATGAGCGTGCCTCCGACTGTAACCCTCCTCAGGGGACAGCTTCAGTCAAAGTGCCAAAATGTGCCTTTTGTCAAATACATAAAAGCGATTTAAAGAGATGTTTGGGCTGTGAGAAAGTATCGTATTGCGGCAGGATATGTCAGAAACAGCACTGGAAAGTTCACAAGCCTGAATGTCAACAAGCACGCAATAAGGATACCAGATTCGACAATCGCCCTTAAAGGAAGAAAACAGCAGCCGAGTCCCCAGGCGTTCTCGACGCGGTCAATCCTGGACTCTACTCAGACTTTGCGCGGACAACGGGTCTAGAGAGAAGGCCTAGGGATCGACTAGGACTAGGCTGAGGAAACAGTATTTTATTAATTGATACAGACGTATGTAATTATCAAGAAAAAAATCAATTGACGATTACCTATTAGGCGACCCAACCTCTCTGGCGGAAATCAAATTCACTCGAACAATCAAACTCGCAAAACGTTCTCATTTTGTGATGAAAATGGTCATTGTCAATTCTTCCTAATTACGTGCTTTTTAAACAATTTTCGTGTATAGGTAAAAATGAGTTTGAAAAATTTAGCATACAACCTCTAGCATACCCTGCGAGCAGAGATTTCTCTTTTGCATTCTGCTTTTACCGTCTACGAAGTCGTTCGCGTCGCTTGTCTGCCGCGTAGTTGGTTTGTTTTATCCGCCCAGGGAGAAAACAAACCAAGCGACGCCAACGACTTCGTAAACGCTAAGGCCCTGCTCGAAGGAAACCTGTAACGCCAAGATGGGTAAGATATTTAGTTCACTTAAAACTGAGGGTGTATTCTTATTTCGAGATATTAGAGGATAGGATTAGCTATGACGGTAGTTACTTTTCTAACTTGCAATGGGTTAGTATTTCCTTCCATGAATTGAATCCTTGATATTTTAAAAGTGATATTTGCTTGATCCAGTTGTAAAACAAAACCCAAGCTGAGCATATCAGCCAATCACAACAGTCTTAAACAATATCCAAGGACTGAAGTAGTCACCACACGAAGCAAGCAGATTTAGATCACGGTTGGTCCTCTGATGACTAGGTCGCGCGGAGACTGGAAATCGGACTAAGGATAGCCGTTAACATCAAGCGTCCGATTTGTTTATCATGATGTTATGAACTCCTCATGCCCATTAAACATTCACGTATAATTAATGTAAGTTGTAGAGGGAGAAATTTATGATGCTAACGGGTGGCATGTCAAATTAAAATGCAGAATAAACGTTAAAAGGCACATCCTCTTAAATCATTAATAAGATAAAGCAGCACTGAAATCATGGGTTCTAGCATTTGCTCGAAGTTTCGAAAGTGGAGGAAATATCTTGAGTCAAAAAAAGGAAAAGATGAGAGAGAAAATATTATTTTGAACGTTGACGAAGAAACTACTAAAGATGAAAACCCCGCAACCAACAAACTGAGGGAGATAATTCGACAAGAAGACGATGAATTAAAAGTCGTCCCGTATACTACATTAGAGTTAGAGGAGTTGATAGTTGATCTCGAAAAACAGCTTCAAGAACTTTGGTGCAACAAACCCGAAAGAGAAAAACTTTTTTTAGACTTAGGACATGCGTACTACAAATTATGCAAGTTTGAAACTGCAAAATATTACTACGAGCAGTATTTTAATCTTGTGAAACGCAAAGGCTCTTTAATTCATTTACAAAGAGCTTACTGTAATCTGGGATGCGTTTACAGAAGACTTGGGAATTTTGACAAAGCGGCGGAGTTGTTAGAGAGTGGTTTAGCTATCGCTGAGGAGCTTCAAGACTTAAGAGCCCAAGGAAGGCTTTATAATAACCTTGGAAATGTCTGCGAGATGCAGAAGGATTTTGAAAGCGCCATATACTATCACTCAAAAAGACGGAAGATGGCTGAGGTATTGAAAGATGGGGACAGAGAAGCGAAAGCCAGTGCAAGTATTGCTAACGCGTATCACTGTATGGGGAATTTAAGGAAAAGCATTGCATACTATGAGAGAGTTATTCTTTGGTTAAGAAGAAAGCTAGGTAAGGAAAAAAAAAGTCCAACGGAGTAGAAGATTGCCATGACGACCCGAAATAAGCAGCAGTGCTTATTTAACATGTCAAACAAGGAATTTGAACCGAGAAGCAACGTTCAGTTTTTTAAAAGTAGCTGAACCCTGTTGGGGACCCGCAAGTAGTAGCGCCGGTTTTCTCGCTGATGAAACGATAGCATTTTATTTGTGTTTTAAAACTACGTTCTGTTCAGGAGTGTATTAGTGCAAATTGAGCCGACAGAAAACCCTCGCAACATTTTTACAATTTATTGCATTGAAAATTGACAGAATTAAGAATTTATCAAACCTAAAGTGTCAAGTTTGTAAACTGCTTTAGCGTGAACGAAGACATAACAACAAAGTTCAATATCGTGTTCATATTTTTGAACGTTTTTACTTCACTTTGAGCTTCATTAAGACTTCCATATCGTATTTACAAAACGCACAGTTTGCCACGTAAACAAAGAAAGGAGAGCTTGTGCTTCCTAGCATATCTTCTCGTGCGCTTGACTTAATTTTAAAGACTAATCCTCGTGTTACGATTAGGTCAATCCATCAGTCTGTTTTTCTCAAGACGAAATATACTTGGCCAAACTATGCAGCTTTATGTAATAAAAACTTAACTTTAAATTGTCTGTTATGTACTATTGATCACGAAAATCGCTATTAACGACGAAAATGGATATTTTTCACTCAAAATAATTATTTAATTCATTTGCAGCTTATCAAGAAAAGCAGAAAAGCAGATTGAGCTTGTTATCGCAGATACCCATGGAAGATGAACAGTGGGTATAGGACCTGTTGCCAGAACATCCAACACCTCTAGTACGCAGTTCAACACCATCAACGGAAACTAAGCATTTTAATCTTGACTTCTGATTACAATATCAGAGTACCTGGTTGCATAATACACGGAGCTTGTCTTCTAAAAGGTGCATCGAGCTAAGAAGAGCGTGTTTGCATTAGGATTCATTAATTCATTATCGTTACATTACATTTTTTCACGAGTACACAGTATGTGTAACTAAGGTGACTCATTGCAGACAAAAATATTTTACCAGGAAAAGATGGAACGTAATAAAGAAACTTATTCTCAAAAAAATAGTTATTCCATTTCTTTGCAGCCTTTTCATCTAAAAAATTGATTCTCCCTCTTGCTGCTATTAATCAGGGACTTGAAGCAGCTATGGACAACTACCATACTGGCATTGTCATGAAAACGTCTCTTGACCTCCAACGTCTTGTGTAATCATCAGCAAATTAAGAGGAAGATAGGAAAACTAGAGAAAAACCTACAGATTTCTTTGTAAACCTGATCTATTTAGAGAGTGCAGGCCAGTTTTATGTGCTAGAAGCATCCAGACATAAGTGTACGCTGTAAATACGTACAAAAATATTTTTTAAATGTGTTTGACATCCCCTCTATGTGAGTGGTTCACTCAGTTAAGTCAAAGTTCACAAGCTTTATTATTCCCCTTGAGCAGAGTTTGTAGACTTCAATTTGTGGAATGTCCTTTTCAAGTTGTCGATATTCATCAACAACTACTAATACACTTTGCCACAGTGACAGAAACCTGGTGTTCCTTGCTCTTTGATCTTCTTCTTTTCCTTGGAAGTTCCATTCCTGTGTCAACCTATGAAAATGTTCTTCTACTTGCCAGTCAAGTGTAACGCCAAGGGCAGGGGAGGTCAGTAACCAGGCCACAGGGGGGTGCTCCTTTAAAACATGGCCAGTGCTGGCTGTTGTTGTCAATGAGGTTTGAGAGATTTGATAATGTTGGTCCAGGAATGCACTGAGATGCACAAATGTGTTAACCCTTGATGGTAAGGGGTCTTTGGTACTGGTATTCTAAACAAGAAACAGAAACCACTAAATCTAGCTAACTAAATAGATATAACTAACCTCCTTGCAGGGATGGGGAGGGTTGATCAAGACCAATATTTATTATTGGAAGTTCAGTTATACATGAAAATAGCTTTAAAGTTTTCTTCTGGAATGCCCCCAGAACTTCAAAATTTAGGACCATAGATTCTATTAAAGTGAATTTGTTATTTGAAAATTGAGTTCATTTTTTCTTCAATCTGACCAACAAGAAGGGTAGTTTTTGTCTAAAATTCACTGTTCATTTTACTGCAGGAATGCATATCTGAATTTGATACCAATGGCAGCTATGACTGATGGATTCAATTTTCAAATAATTTACTGTAACTGGAATCTACCCAGTCCCAAACTTAAGAAACCTCATACCTCGCATCCACCATGGTTATCCTCATGTCTGCACCCTTGTCGTTCTAATGTTTCTACAATCCCTGTGATGTAGTCATACAAACCAACCACTTCACTTTCAAGCACTGAAATATGAGAACTGTCAGTTTCCTGAGACCCATACAAAATAGCAACCTTGCCATAGATATCCACATCTTCATTTGTGACATTTCTTGAGAGTCTTGCTTCAGTGTTTAAAACTAAACTTAGAGCTTCCATTTTGAGATTCATTGTCACAGATGGTGAAACAGCTCTTCCATGGTATTTTCCTTGCTTTTTCAAAGGTAATGGCTTGATCATTTCTGTCTTGTCACAAAGCAATGATTCATTTGAATTTTTTCTGTTTTTACTGACTGAATTGTCAGAAAGATGCTTGCCATTTGAGAAATCACTTATGCCATTGTCCCTGCCCGGCCAGTAAGCTGATACTAATTCTTCACTGCGCATATTTTTCTCTACCTCACACAAACCATCATCTAGAATGAAATTATTATCGACCCTGGTTCTGTTTTCCACTTCATTTAATAAATCTGAACTCAACTTGGTTTCCTTTGAAAGACTGGCTTGCTCGATGACACAGTGAAAAATATTCTGAGAGGAATCACTGCTATCGTCAATATCATCATCATCATCATCATCATCATCATCATCATCATCATCATTGTCATCATCATCATCATCATCACCGACACCACCACCACCACCACCAACATCCTCATCGTCATCATCATCATCACTTTGACATGCATTATTGTTTATGAAGTCATATTCTCTTTGAGAATTCCAACCACATGCACGCAAAGGGTCAGTCTCCTGTTTCCTCGACTGACTCTCCACTACCGTGCATTGTCTTACGAAGTCCCACATTATGTTGCCAAGCGGATGACAAATTGGAATAGTACATTTGTTAGTTGCACCGTTGTCTGTTACAGCTGAGGCAGGGCTTAACAGTCTTTTTGTTGCATCCTTATCTTCAGTTCTCACATCGTTCCCATATCCTCGACTATTACGGCAAAAATCAAGGAATGTAGATGAAAACTGTCTTGCATTTAAGGGGAACATGATCTCTCCGAAGATCCGTCTGTCCAGTCGTCTGTCTGCCATCTTGATATTGAGCCCGCAAAAGAATAGCGGCTTCAAAAACTGAGCATGAGCAGAGGAGATACCTCACCCCAGTGTTTTTGGCCGTCATGAAATCTTTAGCGGGTATGTCTGGATTTTGGAAATTGCCCATTTATTAGGCTAGTTTTTAGGTCAAAACATCCCAGTACAATTATGTTTGACGTTGCATTGAGTAGTGCTGGAGCGACTATCGCCCTGGCAACATCGTATGATGAAAATTATCCACCAGAGAACATGATAGATGGGTAAGTTTTGCGGTCGTTTGGTAACTTTATGATTTCGCGAATTTGAAGTTGAAAAGATTATTAAGAAGCCAAGAACGTTTTAAGCTTTTTTCTATTCATGAAGCCCCCTGAAAATGTATTTTCTTTATTGCCTACAAATAAAAATTTGACAGGGTAAGGTGGGCATTTACTTTTATTAAAAGTTCTAAGGCCCTGATGAAAAGTCTGCAATTTGCATTGTTGTCATGGCGACGTGGATGGCCATGATAAAATATACAGTATTCTTGTTTTTGTCTGGTTTATTATTATTATTTTTGGTTCTTTTTTTGTAGAAGCTTAGAGACGTTTTGGCCAACAACAGGATTGTTTCCTCAAGAATTTATCATCAGCTTCAGTACCTTGATGAGTATAGGGAACATCAAAATCTCATCTGCAAATGGTAAGATCCCAGAATACACTTGAGCACAGCGGAACCTCGATATAACGAAGGGCCAAGGAACTGGCCAAATTTGTTCGCTCTAATGAGGTTCTGTTGTGTCAAGGTTCTTTTTCATATGTATTACTATTTACTGGGGTAAAGAAACTCACTCATTATACCAAGGAATTCATTATATAGAGGTTCATTATAATGAGGTTCCACTGTTTCCCCTTTATGGAGAGGGTGGGGTCCAAGGTTTTTTTTTTTTCCTGAGGGGTTTGACATTTCAGTGTGGAGGGATTTTACCCTACCCCTGTCAGTGAACCTATTAATCTACGACTAGAGATTGATAATAAGCAGCTGCCAATCAAATAAGAATGTTTGCCCATGAAGTCTACCCTCTGTAACGCAGGCCATCCTCTTAACCAGGGAACTAACTCTGGTCCTCCAAGCCTTCAGACTTGTGGTTTTACGTTGTTTTAGCTCGCTTGCAAAAAGCACTTTCAAGGTTTTTTCTGATAAACTGCTTGATTCTCCTTCAAAACTACTAATGTACGTATTTCCTTCAAAAATGAAGGAAGAATTTGGCCTTTGTTCCACTGCCACATGAAATATAGTGGCTGATTGCTCCAACAGGCGATAATAATATTATTTACCTTTTTTCACAGTGAAAGACCTTTGCATAGAGAAAAGCACAAAGACAGAGCCAGTAGATTTCGAACCCCTTGTGGATAAAGGTATAGTTTTATTTAACAATACAAAAGTACCTGAACGTTTGACCATTTTAAAGCAGCTAACTTCCTAATGCTCATTTCCTGGGGTGCTCTTCTCCTTACAGAGTATGAAAACATAGATGGTCAACTACAGAGGGATGAAATCAAGGTAGTTCACAGCCTAAGAATTCAGTAGCTACAGATTGTAGGGGGTCATGGGGGGGAGGGGGGAAGGGTGTTGCTAAGTAACTAAGGATTGTAATGGCAACAAGAATGTCACAAGATTGTTTGAATGAGCAGAATAACTTTGCCTGTGCATCACTTTTGCTGGTTCACTTTTATGCAATACTGGGAAAAGAATTAAATATTCTAAATGCAGAATTTTTTGAGGTGCACGAAATATAAAAGATTTTCATACATTCTCTTTCTAACCTTAGATGTGGTTTAAAATTTAATTGGCTGCTTAAGCTCATTTCTTTATTACCTGTCAAATGCTTTCAGAAATTTAATGTGGATAGCATACTAACTTCTCTCTCTCAATGATCAATACTGAAAACTTTTTCTCTCTCTTATAGATTCCTGTCACATCAGCTTGCCATCTGAAATTTCTCATTAAGAGTGGCTTTGATCATTTTATTTTCATTCACAATGTCAGTGTTGATGGTACAGCAGTCCACTGATTATTTAAAATATAACAAACAAACATTTATTTAAATATTTATTGTCAGTGTTGGTAGCGAAGTACCATTCTAAAAGTTGAAATAGAAAAATTCTTTTTAAAAAACGTCCATTTTTTATTTTACTCCTCTGCGAGCAGAGGCTACATTTGCACAGTGTGAGTTGGTGTGCAAAAAGTAGCACTCCAATTCACACATGGAAATCCAGCCTCTGCTCACAGGGTGTCCATTTACAGACATGAATGCAAAAGTGATAAATGTTTTGTTTAAAGCAATCTTTTTAAGGCATCGAAAGAACTCTTCTTTTAGACTGGAAACAGTCCATATTTTTTGTATGTGAAAATTATTGCTTGTTGCATTTGGTCATGAATACACTGGAAACATTCTGATCCTCATCTACTAATGACAGCCCTGCAGAGCAGAATAAAAAAAGAAAAGACGAAAATATAAAATATTGCTAAGAACTTCTTTTATTCAATGTTTTCAGTGTGTGAGTAAAGTTTGATATAATGTGCACCTTGTACATAGTACAATGTAAATAAAATTCATCTTGATTTACTCTAACAACTTTTCTTTCTTTGTCATCTAAAATATTAATAGTTACTATTATCGTAATAACTGATGTACAGCTAAATTAATAAAAAAAAAATTATTATAAATATACCTAATAGTAAACTATTGAAATAATGCAATGAATAAAAAAATCTGAAATCTGAAATCTAATCCCTCACTAAAATCTTCTTTTCTTTGGAGATAATTTTTCAGAACAATCTTTAAATTCAGACAATTATGTTCCATTATAATAAAGAACAATTTCTATAATCTGTTTTTCTATTTCTATTAAAAAGTGTTAGGTTACAAGAAAGCTCTGTACCTGGATGAATACCACAAGATGTTCATGAGGCAAGAGCTTGCCTGAAGGCTAACAGGTTTTAAGAACTGAAACTTAAACTGCTTCGATATTCCCTACAATCATGTCTTAACTGGCTATCCTTCTCTTAAAGGAAGAAAACAGAAACAGGTGATGGAAGGTTATCCATCCTACAGTTTTGTATTTGTTGTGTCAAAAGTGTAAGGAGATCAAGACCTGTTAACACTTGTAATCTAAAGCATAAGTAAGGCCAGATTATGCCCTTTATTTAGAGACTGTGACAATGTTTACAAAGTGAAAGACCAGCTCTTGTATGTGACTACCCAAGTGTTAGCAAAAATCCAGTCAGGGATAGCCTTCTTGACTTCCCTGAGAACTGGTGAAGATGAATCTTTGCCATGAATGTATTGAGCAGCAACTGCAAAATCCATCAGGCTGCTTTTAGTAGGCAGTTCTTGTTCTGTCTGAAAAATAAATACATAAACCACTTTTTATCATCACCGCCATAATATTGTGCTTCTGTTGGTAGCAAATAACCTGAGCAGATTTTGTGTCCTGTGAAAACTGCCAAGGCCAAACTTGGTGGCTGTCACCGTGGGGGTACTCCCCTATAAAAATGACAGGAGTGCTCGTCGTACCTTTTAGTGGTTTAAATTTGTGGATTGGTACCGCTTAGGGTGCTAAAACCTAAAATGACTGATTAGGATAAACATTTTTGACAATACTTTCAAAAGTCCTTGAGAAGAGTTATCTTTATTTGTATTAAAATTTGCAGTGACAGTTATATAATTATCATTGTTGAATTGGTACCTCTTAGGGGTGGAAATGAATTTGGGACATGCCCGTAAAGCAAGATTCTGGTGCCTTATTAGGGGTGTGCTCAAAATTTTCCAATGAGCACTTCCGTCACTTTTATAGGGGAGTACCCCCTGGCTGTCACCATTTATAGTAAAACAGATCTGTTGCTAAGATTTCAAAGTGCCAGGTAAATTATGCAAGTAAGAGGATGTTTTGGTTCTGTTTTCTTTTGCTATGACAGTAGCCATGGGTTATGCTTGCAGAAGCCAAGGAAAATCCCTGGTGTCAGGCTCGAAGTGACAGCCCTGCACATATCATATTGTACTAGACAAATAATGTTGAGATTCATCCGTGTAAAATTTATAGAGGGGGGTGAATTGGGGTATGCAAATCTGCCGATTCGTTATGATTTATTAACCAAATCTGCCCTTCCATTTTCGACCTGAATCCGAAATCCAGGCAAAAATATTTTAATTACACGCAAAGTCCAAAATCTGGGCCCAAAAAATAGATCAATTCGCTCCAATGGAGAGATTCGGAAATCCATTAAAATCTCACTTTGAATCCGAAATCCAGGCAAAACTATTTTCAAAATCTGCCGATCCGTTCACCCATTCACCCCCCTCATTATACTTATTTTAGCCTTAATTACACCAACGTAAATGCAAGCAGCATCTTTGCATCTTTGTCAGGACAAAGGGCACTAATGATCAACTAGCCTGGGACCAAACTCCCCTGTGGGGAAAAAATAGCAAAAAATGGAGTGAAACAGCATTAAAAAATCGGTGAGCGAAGCGAGCCGAGTAGTGGAGTGCTGCCCTTTCTTCCTTCCCAGTTCCCTCCCGAGACTAATGCTAAGCTTGCTTGGCTTTTTGCTTTTTCAACTGCAGAGCCTGGTCCCAGGCTAATGATCAACACGTCACTGTATCTGGATATTTTGCTTGTTCATATCCTTGTGTCATAAGTGTAACCACAGTAACAGACATACCACCAACTCAAGAGAGAACTCCCATGGTCCAACATCAGCTCCGTGGGAATAGTATATGAAGTACGTAACTCGGTCTCCCCCATTTTCATCTTCAATGGGATAAAGAGTTCCTAGAGATGAAGACAGCAAATTCACCCCACTTGAGGGAGACAGATACACAGTCATGTGATCGGGACCTATTTTGAAATAAACAAAAGAAGTTATTTAACAAATCATGATGAGTCCAATCAATTGTTTTGTATTTTGTTGGAGATGAATATACACCACATGGTCCAAAGACAATTAATGAGAAGTTTATTAGATATTTTGGTGACTTCACAACATCTGAGGTTACAAGGAAGTGAAGTTAGCGAAACTGTGATTGTCATTACAGAATATTCTTCATGTCGCATGTTTATATTGTTACAACTTAACTTAAATTTGTAAGTGTTAGATTATTAAAAGCTTAGTGTAAAATTTAAATTGATTGGAAACGATCAAAGTTGAGACTAGAGCTTTATGGTTTAAAACCAACAACCTTGAGATATTTAATATTACTACCATAATTTACAGACCTGATATTGAGAATTTAAAGCTGTATATTTTATCATGCCGTTCTCTTGCTAAAAGTGTTACTGCTAGTTGTGATGTTGTGACTTTTGGTGGAGGGCCAGGAATATACCAAGAGTTTCTATAGAAAAGGAAAGGTCAAGTTAAGTTTTAAAGCTTTATTTCAATTATTTTAATGATGGAATGCAACAACGAAAAATGTGAGGAAAAAAAACCATGAAAGAGACGGCTGGCACATTCTTGTGAACAAGGGTACCAACTCAAACAGTTATGTATGCTACCCAGGTCTGGGTAGTGACAAATATCAGTATGGAATTTCTAAACTCATTCCTCAGACATCATTTCGCAACAAAACCAGTGATGGCTTCACAGAATGTCGGCTGTTTTCTCAGGCTCAATTAAGAGCTCACTGGAGCAAAATGTGGGAAATTTCTATTTTGCTTAGAAGTAATGATCATGACAATTGACTGGGAGCAAGCTCTCTCTCAGCCATATTTCATGATACCAGCCTCCTTAGAGGCCCTGCCAGGGTAAGTTCCAACAAGCGACATGGCCCAAAAAGTAGCGACAGCGCGCAAAATGAAATCGTGACTAGAGACAACCTCCCTTGGCCAAATTGCGACAGTGACGGAAAAGCCAACAATAAGCGACAAGCATTATAAACACCAACACGAGACCTTTTAAAACTCAGACGGGCGACATGGGACTGGCAGGGCCTCTCCTTAGTCAAGCAAAGGGATGGCTGAAAGAGAGCTTGCTCATGTCATTAAAAGGCATCAAACGACAGGTTAATGAGTGTATGAAACACACACACCAACACTACATGTAGACTGTATATTTATGTCTCTCTTTGAACTTGGATGCAGTACCTGGGAATTAATCACCTTGACAAATTTGGGATTTTTATGGGTATTCTTTAAATACCCTAAAATATCCAAAAATGGGAATCTGATATTTTTTCCTGTGAAAATTGTAGGTTTCAATTAAGAAAGCAAGGTCGCTCTATGTGAAGTTTTTACAGACATTTGAAGGGTGTCTTGAAAACAAAGACCGCTTAAGACCCCCCACTGAATGACTGAACTTTATTGATTAGGGTTAGGAAACTGAGTTAATCAACTTTCAGGTCAGTTTGTCCAGTATAATGACTTTTAATAAATGGAACCTGATTCACTCAGTTTCCTAACCCTTATCAATAAAGTTCAGAGCCATTCGGTAATATGTCACCATCACAAAGAAACATACCTCATTAACTGCCTCAAAGGTAAGTAATAAGGAAACCCTCCATAAACTCCATACTGTGGTGCCAGTGAGGCATTTCTAAACATGGGTACATCAGAAAATGGCTTGATTCCTAAATAATCTAGAGGAGTGGTCCATACACCTGAGTCTTGCAGAACAGTATCCCCCTCATTGTTGTAAAATTCTCTTGATGTATGCTATGGCAAAAGCAAAGTTATGGTTGTAAGGCCATTATAAAAGAAAGTAGCATTGAATTAACTTATTAAACCTTTTTAACAATAAAATAATGAGGCAAACTTGTGATTTCAAGACAAAACAAAATCTTTCCTCGCAGGACAAAGACGGAAATCCCAAGCACACAAAACCAGCCCATCTTTCCCACTCCGGGAGCCAAAAAGATTATTAAGGGATTCAACTGATCTTGCCTGCTTACAGAACCAGCCATTTTTAATAAATTGCAGGATCCTGTTCCATATATTTCACTGTACCTGAGGCAAAGAATGTCATTCTCACATGGTCGTTGGCAAAACCAGGATCGGACTGCATCTGTTCATTCCCAGCAACTCTATCCCTTACCTTTTGTCATTTAGTGAGTTACAGGGGTTGATCCAGTCCAGTCCAATCCAAGTTTTGCTGACGCCTTTCTCACATTGGGCTATAATTAACAGTGTATATAGTGCCCAAGTGGATCAAGCAACAGGGCCACAAGGGTCTTGACTAAATCACAACCCATGAGTCTCAAGGCCTGGATACCACTGTATGGAGGTTTGCGTCATTTTCTTAGCATGCTTACCTGAAAGAAAACCCTTTTAGGACATTGATTGACAGCTGAGTAAGGAAATGAAAGTCCCAAAAGAGATATTACAATTGCAAGTGTTGAGACAAGGAAGAGGAATAGCGCAGGAAGTTTCAGGTCGCCCATGACATACACAGTGCTAACCTAAAAAAACAAAAGGATGGAAGTAACAGTTGAGGTGGGCAAGAAGAGGATTAAGCAACATCATTCTAATAACACAGCGGCCAAGTGAGCGATGAACTTGCGAGAGGGAGACTTGGAGTCTTAACTTTTGTGGTTTTGCAACAATACAGGGTTTAATTTGCAGGTATGCAGTGCAGGTGTGAATAAAGATTCTTAAATTTGGACCCCAACACTAAAAAAGTCCAAACCCAGTAGGTGCATCTGCCATTGAAATTAATTGGCTTCTCAAAAAGTACTTTCTGGGGACCGCACATCGAGACCTATCATTGGGTTGGCTAAATTCCCACCAACAATTTCCGCATGGATTTTCTCATCTTCAAAAGTACTTCTTATCTTTGTGCTAAAAAGCAAACAAAAATTTCTTGTGCAGAAAACTACCAGGATGGTGATAAAAACTTGACAAAATTGTCTCAGGCCGTCATTTCAGAGGCTCTAAATTTTAAAGTTTTATCAGGGAGCATGCCTCTTGCGCCCTCAAAGCTTGTGCCTTTGGCACTAACTAATCCAAATGAGTAAAATCCAACTAGTGGTCTATTATCAATGCTGCATTCTGATTGGTTGAGCTACTACTAGGCTATAATTATGTTATACCCCACGAGTAGCGAAAGTGCTGGCTTTTTGGTGGCAAAAAAATGATTCATTAAGTCTAGCTTTAACCAGCTAAAGTTGTTTTGTCTCGATATTTTTGACCAGCTAGTTGGATTTTACTAGATAAATACTCACCATATACGAAGTCAATGTGACAACTGCAGAAGCACACAGAACAGCAATGAACAAATCTGGTGGCGTGTCAGTCCCTGAACGGCTCATGATTGGCAAAAGGACATCAAACCCACAGATTAATAAGTAAGCACAAAATTTCACAGGTATTAGTGAAGCTATTATGTTAATTAGTACAGATTTTTCTATGAAGTTCTGATTGGCTATTTTCGCCGCAATGAAGTTGTCGAAAATTAGAACCCGTACTATCAATGGAAAGATCACTAGAATTAATAGTATGTAAGCCGAGGCCAAACGATAGAAGGACATCACTAACAGGATTATTGTCCACAGTAGAAGCACTGCATAAAACACTTCTGTTTCCCTTGCTGAAAGGCAGCTGGATTTTCTTTCATCCCAGGAAACTGTCGCTGGTTTTTCTTTCTCATATTCAGCTTTACTCTAAAAATTTTTTAAAAAATAAAATGATCTCAACAAATTAATGGTTTCACTGCAAAGAGTCAATTTCTATTAAAGCAGCACATGTCACAGAAAGATTATTAGAACCTCTGTACATGGAGGTGGGGGACCCCAGCTCAGGTAGGTGAGGTAATCCACAGTGGGTCACCCCACCTATCATGTAAACGCAATGAAATGAAAATGAAAGCTTATATGGGCAGGCGGGTTACCCCACCTGACCTCACTTACCTAGGCTCCCCAACCTCCAAATAAACAGGTACTTTAATAGTAAGGGAACTGTTCCAGGTGTTCAGATAGTATGGCAAGGGTGCAAAAATTGATGAGGGGAAAAATACAGGGAAACCAGGGCAAAAAAGGCAAGGTAACATTACCAGCACTCAAATGTTAACAGAAGGTGTCATAATCGACCAATAAGATAGTATACTGGAATACAGTATAACGGAATGACCCTTTGTTTAGAATGTTCATAGGCCGCCTTCCCTCACTCTCACCCTAGTCTGCCCTCGTTTTCCTTTTGCACTTGCCGTGCACAATTTAACTCACTCCCCACCATCTGAACGCCTGGAACAGGCTACAGTGTCCATATAAGGACCATAGACAAAGACCTAGATTGGACTAGATTGGATCAACCCTCATACAAACCCTTACCCCTAACCTTCTGTTGGTTGATCCAGTCCAGTCCAATCCAGATTTTGTTCATGCCTGTATCAAAGTGTCCTTATAAGGATCTTTTTTTATTTTTTTTTTTGCTTTAAGCTGCTTTTGTTCAAAAGGATATGATGCACACTACCTGGAAATAATTTCCTATTTATGAATATACATATATACTGTAAGACTCACACCTTTGTCAGAAGTCTTCTCCTAGCTGCAACGTGGACTAAACCAATGCTGAGCAGAGAGGGAGCAGCATATAGTGGCAAAAGAAGGTAAGGATGGCAATACCACGTCATTGATTGCCCAGCATATGTAAGTAATAAGGATAAGACAACAGGTGTTGCTATGCCAACCAGCCACGACAACAGTAAAACCAACATTGAAAAGAGAAGAGAAGACAAAGATGACTGTTGAGCTATTTGACCTGAAAAATATACAACAATCAATGATTATTAACAGGCCATCTTATACATTATCGTTGCCATCATCATCACAACTTAAGTCATCTCCCAAGTAGTAGGTGACACAAAGTTTCCTCCAGCTGCTGTGGTCTCTAGTATAGAGACAAAACAATTTGGCTTGACTGCAGAATTCCTTCAATAT
This sequence comes from Porites cylindrica, assembly GCA_964035525.1. Taxonomy (NCBI): domain Eukaryota; kingdom Metazoa; phylum Cnidaria; class Anthozoa; order Scleractinia; family Poritidae; genus Porites; species Porites cylindrica. Next base: position 991,686 of record OZ037788.1, on the reverse strand, counting down.
CTCCAATAAGGCTTTGATTGGGTTTGCAACATATAGTAATAACAATTCCAGCGATACATTGTATTTCTGACAGTTTTCTGAATTTCACAGTAAGTGATAGTGCTCACACATGTACGCTGTACTAAACATCTTCTCACCCTTCTTTACATCTTTCTTTCCAGGAAATCCCAGGAACTTTCTGATCAGACAAAGAACTACCACAAAAGCAGTTAAAACATTTATCACAAGGCTAATTCTCTCAGGATAATGCACCATGATGATGCCAAGAAAGTCAAAGAACACCACTGCACCATGACGATACTCTCCAGGATCAGCCAGATACGGTGAGTTAACAATTCCTTTTATAAGTGCTAGAATGTTATCCCCAGCACGCTGAATGGAGCCAGGTGTGACTGCAGCAGGAGTGTCATAATTTGTGTGGTAAACGTGACCATTTGCAGTATAAGCAAGGTCCACTCCTAGTCATTCAAACAAGAAAAAATTTAATGTTACTTCATGAAAATATAAGCTAAAAAACTTCAAGTAAAATACTAAGGACCTGTTGTCTTCTCAAATCTCTAACAATCATTTTTTTTTGCAAAACTGTAAAATCATGCACTCATATCAAGCTAAAAGGTACATTGTGTAGGTTTGTTTTACAAAAAAAGTCTACTTGAGGCTTATGCTTTTTCAATCTCTTTCTTCCAGGGATAGAGAAAGTCTCCTTCGCAGCCACTGGAGCCAGAGTCACGCAATCTTCCTGCTCCCATAGGATAGGGAGCATTGCATGACTCCAGACTAAGCTGTTGCCAAGGAGACTATGGTAGGGATCACTTCTTGTGACTTTGTTTAAAGATCAAGTATTTTTTTTTTTTACTTGCCAGGTATTTGTCCAAAGTCCCTGTAGATCCTGAAGTCAGTATCACTAGGAATTATCCCACTCTGAAACAAATCTTGACCCAGAGCTTGTGCACATGGATGAGGTGCCACTTCAGCATATGTTTTTATCAACCAGAGGTGATCAGGCCCTGCCTGGAAAACTATTTCCCGTCCACCTTTTGATTGAGTAACAACCGAACATTTAAGATTAATAGATAAATGAATATTAAGAGCCACCAAAATTAATGTTGCTTTCATAAAGGCTACATAAAAAGGAAGTGTTCTAAAAAACAAAGCAGCCTTCACTGCAGGTGTTTAAACAAAGACTAGTGATGTATTATGTAACACTGAGTGTGCATAGGGGGAAAGCCTGGTTTCAAGGTGAAAGGATGATCAAATGGGGATAAAAATCCAGTGCCGAAAAGATTACTCCAGGGACAGAAGCAAGACCTCCTTCCCCCCCAAAAGACCTGTTGACAACTGCACTGCTAAATGGAGGTTGGGTGCCTGGACTATCCGGGGGCTTCCAGGGTATTATAAGGGAGACAGTGTAGCATAGAAAGGTTAGTGATCTCTCCCCAACATGTATCTCTTCTTTTCTTGTGTGCACCATACGAAGTGCTTTCTCTATAATTCGTCCCGAATCTCTTCCTGTCTTGTAAGCACCATGGGTCTCAAGATTTAAAGGTATCAAAGCATAAGAAATTTCCGCCCTCTTCTCGTGCCCCGAAAGCACACCTCATGAGTTGCAGAGAGGATAACTGGCAGGAGAAGTGCCTCCTCTAAATTTAACTTATCTCCTCCTCACTTCCACACTCTGCCCACTCCGTCTATTTTGCCGAATTTTTTTTCCCTTCCTTATACCCCCCTTTAACATTGTACCTGCTCCTGCTGCCTCTAGATTCACAAAAGCTCTGATTGTATCAACCCATTTGTGTTGAGTGATAAATCCGTGGCTTGCCTGCAATACATTCTCCTCTGCTCCATTAAAATTGAACACAACACCGTGGTCAAAATCAAAAGTTCTGAGTCTCGGCAAGGCATCTCAAGATTTCTAACATCACAGCGCAACTAACAGCATCGTCGCTTGCTCCGGGTGATCCAGGAACGCTATCAAAATGGCCGTTGACGAGAACCGTATTTTTCGGAGGATAATTTTTTTTCATCGTTATTCTAACCAAAATATTCGTAACTTCACGGTAAACGCTTGTAAATCCGGCTATGAATCCTAGATCGAAACTGCCAGAAGGCTTTTGGATGTCAATTTCAATGATCACATCTTCTCTTGCAGTTTCTTTAATTTCTTGTAAAACTCCAACGATGAAATTCACTGCTTGAACTTCGTTTGCGTAGCTCCCAGCAGGTCGTGGACCAAACGATGTTAGTGTTTCAAGATGTCTCCGAGCTGTTTCTTCCACAAATTCGCTTCCATCGCTCTCTGCTGTTTTTTTGGGCGCGGGAACCGCGCGCGTTGCTTTAAAACCGGTGTAGAGAGAACATGCATAAAATAATAAAATAAAGAAGAATATCCATCTTGTGGAAGTGATCTTCTTTGAATCTGCGTCAACTGAAGAAGAATCACCAATGCCTTCCTTTGAGTCTTGAAAAGGCGAAGAAGTACCCGCACCTCGCTTCCTTAACGCCGCCATCTTGAACTCAGCTGGAATTCTCACGTTCGAAGCCTGGATCCTATGGTTACAAAACTAGTTACCAAGTTACTCGCTCGTTCATCTCTTACATCCGGGCTTTGGCCTCAAATTCAATATGGCGTCGGACAGCTCCATAACCTGAAACATTGATTTGTAAATGCCATTAACCTTTCATTTACGGCACTATCATCAATATGGTTGAACCAAACGAAGCTTACGTTAACACTCTTCTCAATATGGGATTTGTTGACAGCGCACAGATTCGCAAAGCGCTCAGTTTGGCCAAGAATGATTTGAATGATGCTGTTGCGTTGTTAACAGGGGAGGAAACTCGTACAAGTTTTTATTTCGAAGACCCGGAAGTTAAAGACACGGAAACACAACACGGCTTAGATGACGGAGGAATGGATATCCCTCCTCTTGTAGACTCCAGAGATAACGACGAAAGCGAATTTTTTGACGCCAGTGGCGAGCCTCCACCATCTTACGATGAGGCTATGAATCCTGCGGGAATGTCTCTAAACGGAGCTAGTCACGGCAAAGACGAAACTGAAAATATGGACATACCTCTGGAATTTCCTACTACAAACCTTTACGAGTTAGAGGACAGAGTTTTTATAGATAATTGGTCTATTCCTTACAAGAGAGAGGAGTCTTTGGGAAAGTGTTTACTAAGTTCTGCGAGATTTGCTCAGGAAGGTGAGAGGAAGTGGGATGGGCCAAAAATGAAATACCGTATACCGTTAGTTTATTTTCATTTTGTTTTCAAAAGCTTTTTGTTTGGGTAATCGCAATAGCCTTAAAATATTCATGAGGAGTATCTTATTTCATCAGACTTGCATTCAGAATACTCAAAAAGTTAATTTTGATAAATACATTCTGGTGTTTGTTGGAGAGAATTTTAAACTTGATACATTTTGAAACAAATCAATCATTCAAGGTGAAATAAAAACATCAAATTGATTTGGCACAAGCCATGCATGTAAGTGTGGTGGCAACTGCAGATTTTGAAAAGATTTTATTGAAATGATTCTTATTGGAATGATACTTAACGCTGTAATCACATCAACTGTAAATCAAGGTGATAATTTGCTTATGTTTTGGTGACGACAAGTCACTTTGGGGATGGGTAAAATTATGTTGATTGATTGAGCTAAAATTTGCACATCATTTAGATGTTTTACTGAGACAGAGATTTGAGTTTTGGGTGAATAAGGATGAGACCTTTTTTTATTTACTAAGACTTGAATTACCGTCTTTTCGAGGAAGCTGGACTTACAGTTTTTAGCTCTCATAATGACACTTTTTTTGTCAGTAATTATCATTGCTTGTGATTTTGGTAATCCAAATTTTATCACTCTGTAAAATACTGAAATAGTACATGTATCGGTACCAGGCAATTGCAATTAAAGGACTGAGTTGCGAAGAAGTTCAAGTCGTGTAGACACACCACATGATTTTGTCCATAGACTTTAAAGTTAGAACTACATTATGCAGAATTTTCATTAAGAATTCTAGTCACAGGAGAAAGTTGTAACGTTGCAGGAGAATATTCTGAGAGGGGCTCCATGTCTGAATAGAAAATAGTCATAGGCTACCAAACGTTAGCCTGAGGAATCTGCATAGTAAGCGGAGAATTGTTCGACCTCCAATGCCCAATGAACACCCTGATTATGTCAATTACAAAATAATGATTACAAATCTTTTGCAAATATCTGGGATGCTATGGATAGATTGAACTAACCTAGATGAACTGTATGTTCTTCAGGTCTTGCAGATGCAGATGAAAACTGTAAAAGATTTATGGACAGAGCACTACCTGAGTGCTTTAAGAAGGTGTGTGTTTTCCACTACCACTTTGCCAGCTATATAATACACCTTGTTTAACCCCAAAGATTTCGCATAGGCTTTGTTTTCTTTTTCTCTGGGGATGACTGTTAACCCAGGGGAAATTGTAAACAACTGTTATGCAAAATTTTTGGGAGTGTTAGTGTCATGAATTGTTTTTTATTTTTTACCATAGTTATTGACAACACAAGCAGTCCACAGATGGGGTTCAGAAATCCATGAAGGAATTTATGACATGCTTCATCTGCTTCTGGAGTTGATTGCTTCTAGGCTCAAGTATAAACCTGTACCATTTGGATTACTGGAATTGTTGACACAGGTACCTGATCAATAGTGTACTTTGTATAGTAAGCAAGATGCTACAAGAATTAGTTAATGACCCGAAGTAGGACATCCAGCTAGTAACTTCTTTTCAAAACTAATGCCAGAAGATTCTTGTTGTTCATCAGCTCTCTACATCTGCGATCTTTTGTAACTGAAACCATTTTTTGGCCAACGGTTTGAAATTTTTCATTTTATTTAATCTTCTCAATTTAATTGGGCAAATGAAGATTGAAAGAAAAATCAAGATTTCAAGAGTTTAGCTATACTGTAGAACAGTGATCTATTTTGACATGCTGCTTGCTATCATTGTTAGGCTTTCAATCCAGAAACAGAGTTCCAGTTCAAGAACAGGTCAAAACCGTGGGATAAGAAATACTTTGAAGGAGTGTTTGGAGCTGATGATTGTTATGCTGTTTGCCCACCGACCTCTGTGTATTACACAAGCCCATCTTACAAGGTAAGCTACTAAAACCCAGTCAGCAGTAAAGCCATTCTTTATTGTTTTTCTTTACTTCCAAAGATCCTTCATTCTTAGGAACCCAAGCTGAGTAGCTACATGTACATGTAATGAGGTAGAAGTTGAAAATGCTTGGGCCTTTATGTAAGCAGACGGTTAATCTGGAGACAGATGCCAAAACTCTTTATTGCAGTTAACTGAGATTAAAATATAGTTCTTCTATATATTATTTAAAGCACAAAAAAATAGTATAATAAACATGCATCTTTAAATAAAGTTTAATTAATTTTGACCTGTAACAGTTATCCCTTTCAATATTCTGGCCAGTAATATTGAAACTAAAAAATTGGCCAAGTTTGAGCAGATATAGTTACATGTAACACATAGTGAAAAGTTTAGTATGTAAACTTCTACTTTCCAGACCCTTATTCTTGGTAATAAATATTTTAAGTCAATAATGGAAAGTGATTTATTGTTGTTTCCTTTGTCTTGTTGCAGGATCCATATGGCTGGTTGGTAAACTTGATCAACAAGGTAAACCGGTACCATGCTTCATTCTGTGCTGTATTTTTCCAATACCTATGGAAAGACGAAAGAAAAAGAAACTCAGCCGTACTTAACGCTAAAATATATTTTTTTTGTTTGTGATAGTTTGCAGAGCTTGGGGGATTTGAGGAGATCAAGAAACAGATTGAGACGGCAGAAAGAGTGGATGCTCCAGTAAGAATGTTGCACAAGTTAATACGGCAGTGTATTTAGTTTGGGCATTAATTACATTTAAGGCCATTGTAAGCAACAATGCAGTGGTAAATTGTGAGTCATAGAAAAAAGACTTTAAGCAGGCAGTAATTATGTGTTGTTTTAATTTTCTTCGCTTTTAGAGTTCTCAAAGTTGTGTTTTATCTTTATTTCAGATGTTGGCTGCACTCTTGAAGCCCCTGGGAATTTGTGCCAGTTATCTGAATGCAAAAGTGCTGCCAGTAAGTGACAACAATAATTTGTTTTGTCGTGCTAAGAAAGGTTATTTGTTGCTGAATCCTTTTAATCTCCTTTTAGTATTCTTATCTCATGAATCATGGTGGCTAGTCTAAAAGGGGATGATAAAATACTGCTGCATCTTTAGCATGGATATTTTACTTGTTGATTATAACTACCAGCAGATGTTTCGGTGCCGTGTGATTTTTTTCTTGATGTACTTTGTACCTGTATGCAGTAATGATGTTTGTTTTTTCATTACAGAAAGTCTTCAGTGATGTTTTTGAAAAAACACTAGGATATATCCAAGAACTGACAAATGAAGACATGAAACAAAAGGTATTATCGCAGTTTATGATATTGGCTCTTAGTATAATATGTGTTACTGGTCAAATGTGGTTTCAGGTTAAAATAATATTTTTTGAGACCAATTTTCTTCTCAATGTCCTTTGTCTCCTAGGAATAGGAGACAAGGGTAATTGAGAATCATCTTACTAGGTTAAGTCAAAATTTATCTGAAATCAAATTTGACCTATAACACATGCAAATTTTGGAATTTTAAACTGATATTTTTTCTTGTGTCATATTTACAGCAGATTGGTCACAACTCATGGTACCCAAATCATTATTATTTATACACTTAAATCAATTATCATATGCTTATGTTTGCAGGCTGTTGGAGATGTGTTTGATTTGTTAACGACTCTTAAACTGTTGTGCATGAGACTTTGGCAGAACATGGTGTCAGGTGTCGATGATCTGAGGCTAGAGGTGGCTTTGAAGATGCTCAAAAGTCCACATTTCAATGCCAAGATGAATTCGCTCAAAGAGGTGACTGCCGTGCACTGCAGACATACTTTGTTTTTTTTCTTTTTAAACTGTTGTGGCATGTCCTGAAACAAAGCTTAAAAAACGTAATTGCTAAATTTCATTTTGTAAGATGTTAACATTTTGGAGTAATGCAGCTGAAGAGGTTTAATCTGAATCACACTGTGGTTGGATTTCATCCACAAACTGCAAAGTTAGATCAGCTCATATTGTGCCTTTATCTGCCATTTTCTTATTTACTAGGTTAAGTTACACATTAAACTTCTACAAAATATTTTAACTATAATCAATTTATTTTTGTTCAAATATCAGGTCTGTAAGTTGATTGATGATTCTGAAAAGAGTAAGAACCCTAAAGTAAACATTTCCCAGGATGTTATCACAGAGTGGCTGCTTCAAAACAAAGTTCTCTCAATCGCATTTGAAAGTAAGTTTACCATTTTGCTAAACTTCTCTACCATGGTACATCTGTGCATTAGGACAGTTTATTAAGGTAATAGCAGATAAAGATTTAATGTCAGGAACTGCACAGAGTCCTTGAGGAGCACGGATTAGCACATAGTGCAAAGTGTTCTGTGCAGGAGGATTTGAGTTTCATTCCCAGTTATTACCACACATCCAAATGTTTCAACTTCTTTCCTTACCGTGTACCTTTAACCCTTTAAACCCTAAGATCAAAATCTGAATTCTCAACTGTTGCCCCTACTCATTTCCTACTGAAGTAGTGGGGAGAAGTTGATAAAATATCAAGCAAATTCATCTTATGTGATCATGTCCATAATTCTCATGACCACTCTGTTTTACGTACAAAGCACTGATATTACAAGCAAAAAGCATTGATATTACAAGGAGAAATTTGGTGTTTATCGCTCTTAGGGCTTAAAGGGTTAAGTACCTCTAAATTCGTGGTAAACATAGCACTGATGAAGAGAGGGCTGTAAAACAAGCACGCTGTCTGCCTCAGGTTTGTCAGTCTAATGTGTACTGTTACGAGTTACCAACATGAAATACTGGTAATTAAGAGCCTTTATCTTCAAGGGTGTGGTCACCCAATCTCCAAAGCAAGGGGGCTAGTGTGTGGGGACAAGTGCTTAACAGTATAGTGAGTTACTGCTACACTCCCCAATGACCTGCAGTGTATGATTCCACTGCATGCTAGGTTACCGGTAGATTGTTGCGTTTGTATTGTAGGATACCAGAATGGTGTATTCCACTTAGGTCACAATCTTTGTTGGCCAAGCTTGGTGCTCTTCAAAAGTATTCTTTCTCCTCTAGCCTCCTTCTTCCCACTTTTTTCACTGCTTATTCCGCATGTCAAATTCCTGAAAAGTTTTTCAGGGATCATGGTTGGGTCATGAGGATTTCCAGCCATGGAAACTGTTTAAGTTTCCTGTTTAAGTGCCTGGATGGGATCTGGATGATATAAATATAAATATTGCAACCTTTTTGCTTAAGATTCCATACCTTTCTTGCAGGCAATCTTCATCAATCTCAGTACTGTGATCGAATCAAAGTACTTGTAGAGTTCCTTGGTACCAAGCTCTCTTTGGATGAATTAACCACCATATGGAAAATGCAGGTATTTAATCATCAACTTACCATGTTCTTTGAGAGCTTAGGTTCACAAAACAGACCCTAAGCTCAAAACCAACCATACATGTGTAGTATCTGTATCCTTCTTTAGTCTCATGAAGTGGTCAAATACACTAATGCCAACAATTTTAGTACACCTTAGTTATACTGTATTTATTCGATTAACTGCCCTGGGCGCTTATTAAATTTTTGGACCTTGAGAGTGGGCGCTTATTCGAGTTGGGCATTCAGCCAGCATCGAGTGCATGAATATCATAGCATTAAGAGTGCAAGAGCAAGTTGCCAAAAGTCATCAGTGCTGTTATTTTCAAGTAATGAAACAAAATAAAGGAAACATATTTAATTTATTTCTCTTAAAACTCACTGAAAAACTCCTTGCAGAATATTTTTGTTACAAAAGTAAGTGATCAATGTGATGAATTTGTAAGGTTGGAAAGCACCACACTGAGGTAGACAACATACACAATATCCTGGCTACAGCGGCAGTGAGATTCAATTCTAACCAGCTGGATCATCTCTTTGTCCTAATACAACAGGTTTGTTTCCTCAGTAGTAACTATTTATTATTTCATGTTGTTGAAAGCTGAGCCTCTTATACGATGAACTGAGAAGTTGTATGCAGGGATGCATTTGTACATGTACATGTAAAATCAGAAAATGAGTGAAATTGAATAGGTTGCTCGGTGTAAAGAATAGCTTCCCAAAAAACCTGTCAGTTAAAGTAATGTCAACTGACTAATGTCCTACCGTCCAGGCGCAGTGAACAGACAATTGGCCAACCATTTGGCTGGCAAGTGGCAAAATTGCTGGCAGCCATCTTGTTGTCATATTGTAGGCCACTATGCAAATTGACAGACTAGTTTATCTTGTTTTTTGTTAGACTCCAAATCATTATTTCTGTCATTAGAGATGAAGGAAAAGAAAACTCAAACCATGTTTTCACACGTAATTAAGAGCTTAACTGTCTGGAAATTTGTATTTTATTGCAGAGCTGGGGATCTGAGAGCGATCGTATGAAGGAAAAACTTCTCATTCTCATTGGACGAATAGGAAAAGAAGCTAGAGTGGGAAAGATCACAACTAAGGTACAGAGTAATGTATTATTGTATAGCATTTTCCCTATCCATTCTGTATGTTTTATTATTATTTCGTTGAATTGTAGTATTCAGGTTAAAATAGTGCATTGCTGGTATGCCTTTGGCTTTTTTAGACCAAGCTGCTAAGTAAGATGGCTGACAATGGACTTCAATTTGACTTTTGTGATGAAGGTCGATGAAGGTTTTATCTGCTAGCCCTTGTAAAGCTCATGAAATGAAATTGTCAATAATGCCTAAACTGAGTTACAATGTACACTGTACTGTAACTGTGTCAGAACTTTTTGCAGCTTCATCTTTATTGTTCACAAAGGCTTGATAATTATTCTTTTTAATATTCATCAGTCTGTATCTGACAGTAAATTTTTCATTAGGGAGCTTAAGCAACAACAATGGCGATGTCGACAAGAGCAACAAAAAAGAAATTGGTTTAGATTGGCAAAACAACAACTTTGAATGTGCTTCACCCTTTTTTGTACATTTCTTTGCTGTCTCTGCACAACTACGACATGAAAATGCCCAATTTCACGATTTGGCAGGGATGGGAACACGAGACAACAACTTTCCTTTTCTTTTCGTGAACTTTGATACAGGCCTTTAGAATTCAACTCCAAAGAATTTGTCAATATTTGACAAATTAAACGAGGTGGAATAAGCGGGATAACGTCTGAGGCAGTGGAAATTCACTTTTTAAGTGACGTTTTTGTAGCTGTCACCTTCGTTGTTGCTTAAGCCCTTTTATATAATTATTCCCTCTTCCAAACCCTCAACCCTTCAAGCCCCAATATTCATGCCAATTTTCCACACTGATCTCTAGGCATTTCCTTAATTTGTTTAAAGATCAGTCATTTTTTCTTAGGTGATCATTTAATCGATTCTCACGACCTTTTCTCTTGAATATGTATTGATGTTGTCAAGAGAAAACAGATGTTGGTTTCTCTTAAAGGGTTGAAAATCCAAAGGTTAAAAGCTGTAAGATTTCTTACTTGTTTCAGGTCCTTGATCTTCTTTGGAGTCTGTCACATCTGCCATCACTAACAACAGAGATGGTTGATCAAGCGCTCAAGTCGCACATTGAAATCCTGAGTGATTCCTACTCAGTCAAGGAGCAGATCAAGAAGAACTATGCCATCAAATGTGTAGAGGACATGAAAAAGGGAGTGTTGATTGTTCCAGCTATACGTCAACTTTTGAAGATTACCAGAGGAATGGTGAAGCAACAGTTCAACAAAAATGACAAGGTTGTGTTTAGAGTGTAACATAAAAAGTTAATAAGGCCATAGAGATCCAAGGACTGAGTGTTTCTCACCACAAGCTTTCCATGCTCTATTTGCACTGCAGACTGATGGCTACTTTGGTTTTAAACATACTCTTTCTGAAATATGATATTTGTGGCTTAATTGTTTTTTGATCAGGTGAAAATAACAATAATATTATATCAAATTACTCTGAAACAACTCTTTTGTTGTTTCGTTGTCTGTCAGTGTGAATCTCATGCAAGTATTTTGGAAATTTGTCACATCATCTTCTTCATAAAATTTTGATGTCCTACAAAACTACCCTGCTAGAAGAGTATTTTTTCTGCATAGTTGGTTTGTTGAAATCTGTGTGAACAAACCAGCTTCGCAGAATATCAATGGCACAAAGCAATAATATTATTGATACATGCTAAAAGCCTTGCATAAGTAAAAAGCACCATACTATCTGAGTATATAATTATGATTGGTTTATGTTTTGGTTAGGGTAACCTTCAAGAACTTCACAAGAGCCATGATATCATCAAACTGACTGTCACCAGCCTGGTGAACTGCCATCAGCAGGCTGTCGCAGCTGCTGCTCCAGGTTCACTGGAAGAGGACACCCTCGTGGATGGACGTTACACCCACAAGGAGTTTATCAGTATACATTTACGATTCTTGGCCTATGTTCTGGAACAGGGTCGTTTCTACCTTCATTGGCACAGAGCTCGAGATATTTGGGACTGCCTTGTTGCTAATGCTGATGCTTGTGAGTTTGATCGTGAGGTTAGTTGATCTTGAATTTTTCTGCTCCATCTTTCAATGTGTAGACGTGTAACATGATTCTGACTTTTTGACCATGAAACCTCTTCAGAAGTGCTTTCACATGGTACTATTTGTTTCTCATAATAATTTCTACAGGAGTATGTTGCCCCAGGGATACAATAGTATTAGCTATTCTCCAGGAATAGGTTCCCTGGGGAAATAAATCCCCCTGATTAAAGTTTTTTTTTTTTAAATCTGGGAAATAGATTTGTATTTATATAATTTATACCCTTTTGGTGCTGTTCTTTCAGACATGTTTTGACTGGTTTTACAAAGGACAAGATGACTTGGACTCAGAGACTCAATCTCAGATGTTCACAAGTAAAGTTCTCAAACTGGAACCCAACAGGCTCACCATGAAAGGTACCTTAACAAAAGGAGAGGTTTCTTTTACAGGTCATATTCCACAGGTCACGATTACAGGTCACTGTTTTATTGATAGTTAAGTACCCTTCAATCAAGAACAGCAGTTTGGACAAGGATTAGGGCTAGGAGACACTTCTGGTCTTGCTTATTTATCTGAAGCACAGTGACCTTTTTTTCTTATTTCATGCAGGTTTTAATTGCTTCAAAAAATTTCTGGAGAAAGTCAACACCAATGATCATCGTATGAAGGAGACCGGGAGTACGTACACTGTAGACAAGAATGCTTACACAATAGAGAAAATGGAGCTTGTTGGACTTGATTACCTGTGGAGAGTGGTGCTTGAAGTTCCTTCTGAGGAAATAGCAATGTTGGCTGTCAAGAAATTAATGGAACTAAGTTACACTTGTCTTTCTCCGAAACTTAAGAAGGTGGGTTGATTCATGCAGAGAACTTCCTAGTAGTAGTGATCAGTGGCTATCTGTTAAACTCTGTTGTGCTGTTTTTCATTCAGGATCCTGTGAACATCCACAAGAAGTTCATTCTGGAGTGCTACAAACGTCTTGAGGTATGCAAAGCATAAAGTGAACCATCTTATACTATCTTACAAAGATACAAGAAGGCCAACTGTTAGCGCGTTATACCATTGTTTTTCTTTTTAGCACGTTGTGTTAATTTTTCAATTGTTTCTACCCCGGCTTATTCCCACATGAGCGTGCAGGGCCATAAAGCGCCAAGCCAGTAGATTTTTCATTTTGTATACTGTTACTGTTGTGTAGTTTTAATGGACGCCCGGAAATTACACCAATAAGGTTTGTAAATTTTCGGACTTTCTTGGCATTCGACTTTGCTTTTCTTTGCTGCTAGCCTTAGGATTAACTGCATTTGTTGTCCTTTCAGAACTCATTCATTGCAATGTGTATTTGCCGCTCGAACAAAGTGTCTTACGGCAAAATTGTTATAAAGGGTTTAAAATTCAAGTAGCGTACGTCAGTTTGTTAGCAGCTACACCAGACCCACTAATCAACTGTGCTTAATATCCTTGGTCCTTTGCAGAGCATGATGTGTGGCCTGGGAAACTCCTCTATATCACAAGCAGCCTGTACTGCAGCTACAGCGGCAACTGCTGTACTCACACCTGATGTGATAATCACACCTGTTCCAGCTAGGTATGACATCCAATAGCCTGATATTTTTTTAGAGTGAAGGGAGATATTTCAAGGATGCACTTGCCTGCGTGTACAAGGGGAGAAAAGGAGAAGAGGACTCCCATTCCCTTTTTTTTGTTCCCCTCTCATGAATGCTAGATCTCAAATCCCACACAGAAAATAATATTTGCTTCAAAGTGAATTGTTGATGAGCATGCCTTTTATTGCAGGGCAAATGTCATGCTGAGTATTGAACGACTCTTAGTGCTGGTGGAACAGTACATCATTACTGTAGAGGTATGCTTTTTTTCTGGAACCAAACCTATGAAATCACCTATAAAGGCTTTTTTGGAATTAACGACCTCTGAATGCAAGTGTCAAGTGTATGAGGGTAGGGGTGTGGGAATCATACACCCTTCCTCACTTCACCCCTTTGCATTTTAGTCATTTCCTCCTATTTGTATGAAGGAAAAAGGTGTCTTTGAGAAGTCCACTGCTGTAACACCCTCTGTTGCTTTTTACATTTTTAAAATTGAGTTTTATTTTCTTCAGGATCTCCATGCCGGTCCCCGTACACTTTTACCACATGGTGCTTCATTTCATGGTTATCCTATCACAATCAATGTGTCTTCTGATCTGCCACGGCAGGAGTTCACATTACAGGTGTGTGTTAGGCTTCTTTGCTGATACTTTGCTAGTGTTAAAGATAAAATACACTGTCCAAAATTATTTCATGCTGAAAATAAATCAATGTTATGCTGTTTATATATTTCAGTGTCACTCCAATGAAAGTCTCAAATCTATTCGCCACAGAGTAGCAAACCGACTAAACACCAATCATGAGCAGATTCAGTTATCAACTAGTGAGAAGCTGGTATGTAATAATAGCCTTTCCTGTCTGACCTAAATAGCAATCAGTATCACTGTGCACAGCTGTGTCACAGTCACACAGTTCGGCTAGTATTACTAAATTTGTTTGTCACTATGGTTATAAATGCATAGCCATCATGCCTTGAAACATAATGTTGCTACAGAAATGGTGTTAACGTACCCATGGATCTGAGCTTTTTCAAAAGCCCAACCAGTTACTTCAAAGAGGAAGGATCTCTGAGGATTAATGCTGGGTTCAAGCCTGAAAAGAGACTATTCTTTTAATTTATTTTATTTTATTTTTGTCGTTTTTTTCTTTTTTTTTTAATCTTAATGAAAGGAAAAGGCTGGAACATTGAAGGGATGTGCATTTTTTAGTTCTAAAACAAAGTTATTTAACATCTCCATAATACTAATATAGCCACATGCAAGGTTTTTTGTTATCTCTTGGGATAGGGGAATGTTTCTTGAAATCTATGCTACACGCATTTTTAGCACGTAGCCTATGTTCTTTTCTCTCCATTCCCCTTGTAACATTTGAGGCAACACCCAACACATGATCTTCCCAAAATATGATTTAACCCTTGAAGTCCCAACATCAATTTTGTCCTAACAATATCCATATGTTACCAAGAGAAATGGTTATGAGAGTTAATAAAATGATCACTAAAGAGAAAATGCTTTGATCTGTCAACAAACTCTCTCAACTAATTCTTTAAGGAAATGTATGAAGATCAGTATGGAGAATTTATATGTGGATATTGGGGCTTAAAGGGTTAGCAAAGCGAGAGTCATTGAACCAAAAACGTTAACAGTGTGTTGGGCTTTCGACGCTCTTGCCTTGAGCAGTTTGGCTGAAGCTGTTCTTTATTTTTCAATTGTAGCTTCTACCCTCTAAAGATCAAAAGCTACTCTATCAGCTCGAATTTGAAGATGAACAGTTGCTGTTCGCCAAAGTGTCTGTATCTGGTGTGACAACAGTCCCTACCAAGGAAGAGGCAGAGGTATACTTGTCTATTACCCTCTACCCAGAGGAGCAGAGGGGAGGGGATTAAATGCCATTTTCACCCCCACCCCCTCTTGTTAGCTAAAAGTGATTCGTGACTTGAATGTCGAAAAAAATGAAAAGTAGGACAGGCCAAATATCCCCAAACATCTGTTCAAATTAATAACGTTGTAGATCGAAGAAAGCAAAAAGTCTTTATTATTACGAATTAATCAAACCCAGGCAAATGAAATAATCTAGCCTCTGTAGCAGGCGCTTTGAAGTATTTGATTTTCTCTCTCTCCCTCGTGTGCCCCGTTCTTTCGTGCGCCCATTACTTTAGAGCTAATGAAATCTTGCCTACCACCTCTCTTGTACAACACTAGTAGTTTATGATTTTTCCGCTACATCCTAGCATTACAATAATTACCTCATTTGTGGTTCATCAGTTGAAAACACATTCTCTAAATCATAGTTTCTTCTCTCCACTGTTTCTAGAGCCAAGAGGCCATGAGAATCGATGAGGTATGGATTTTTCCAGGCTGACATCTTTGTCTGTGCTCCTTTGTAGCGTGCCTTACTTTTGTGAAAATTAACTAGTGTTTTGTTCTTATTTGCTTTACAGTCCAGTGCCAGCGGCTCCAATCGTCAAAGCTATGCTCTGGAGCAGGTTAGAAATTTTTGAAAGTGTGTTCCCTTTTTTCACGTTTAGACAGAACCGAAAACAAATGCTGTGATAAACCATTTGAAACCAAACTTTTTAGTTGATTCAGTTTGGTATTTCCAGTAGACGACTTTTTCAATCTTTGATTGAAACGCTTTTGCAACTGGGTATAGTTGTTGCTGGACTGTCTCTCAATGAATTTACTATTACATCGAATGCAGTTTTTTAGAAACGGTTTGAAAAGTAATTGTGAGGATTTCAGACCCTCTCAAACTGGGTTTTATGGGCGCCTCAGCCCCCCTCCCGCCCTCCTTTAAGGCTCAATTAGCAGCCGGTGTTTGGGAAATGAGTCCACGTTCCCTCTCAAAAAGACGGAGAGGACCTGAGAGAGCAACCGAAATCGAGCCCAGTTTTCTTATGGAGTTTAACAAAATTAATGATAATTTAAAATGCCAGAAACTGAATTTCTATTGTTTTGTTTGTTTGTTTGTTTTATCAGGAGCGTATGATGCCTGGTGTTATCATGGCGACGGAGTGTAAGGCGTTTGATAAGCTGTATCAGCTGACTGATCTTGAAGAACCATCCATCACAGTCCGTGTGCAGAGGCTGTTAATGCTGCTACCTACAGATCCTGATGTTCAGGAAGCTCTGGAGTCTATCAGCCAGCAGGTAAGAAAATTGTGATCTTTTTTCTGAGATAAATTGACGTGATTAAAAGTCAGGAAAACAAAGAGCGCCCATGAATCATTTAGAGCTCATTCGGTGTGGTCTTTGATGTTCTTTCCTCATTTTTACGTCGTCGGTGAGACTATAATTGAAGAGGCACACAAGAAATAAAATCCATTTGTTATAAAATGCGTTGTATTTAATATTAGGGAGGTTAAGCAGAGAAGCACATTAGTCCGTAGTGAGGCCTTTTCTCTTTTAATACGCCTTGACGCTGCCAAATTTGTATGGCTGTCTCTATGCGTATAGAGACAATTTGCCTAAAACTTTGGGCAAAACCACTGCCAAAGAATGCGAAAATTCCTCTTCCGGTTGACGTGTCTTTGCTTACTCCCTATTTTAACAGCATTCACTTGATGAATCCTGGAATAATCTTAAAAACTTTTCAAAAATGAGCACCATCTTAGACAAAAGTCAAGTGTCTGTAATGAGTGCTCTAATAGGCCACGTGATAAGACTGTGGTACGTCGTATGAACAGTGGTCTGATTTAGCAACAGAATGGGAACGTCAGTTGACGACGGCGCTCGCAAATCAAACAACTGGATTGACCAGTGGTCGAGCGACAAATTGGGCACCGGAAGTCGCGTTCAGTCCTTTCCGCATGATTTCCCGTCGTCAAATGATGTTCCCGTTCTGTTGCGAAATCAGCCAAGTATATAAAGGAGGTATGGACTTAGGTACTTTCAGTTCTTTTAGAGGTATTACGATTTGTTCACAAGCTTTGAAGTAGACTAGCGATCTTGCTACCTGTGCTGTACATGTGTGCATTCTGATTTGTCTTTTTCTTGAACAGTATACCATCAGTTGCTCTCCTGGAAGTATTGATGACCGAATGCAATCCACAGCTAACCTGCAAAACATGTTTAAATGTGTCACACCTGGGATGTCTCCATTCAGAATACTGTATAACCTGGAGGTATTGCTTACGTGTATTATAATCAGAGATGAAATTAACGTAATCAAGTTAGTACCTCTTAAGTAAGTACTGCAGACATGGAAAAGCTAGTGACAATCGTATCTCCAGACCGCGTTGTATTGTTTCTGAACTATTAATAGTCAAGATAAAAATTAGCCATCTTGCTGACTAAAATAAATATAATGCAAGTTGTTACAGTTTCTTTTATTTTTCACTTCCTTTGATGAGCGTCACAACACTCAATTGTTTTCCAGGTGTTAAGTAGTAAGCTGATGCCAACACTAAACAGAGATGGTGGAGCAAATGCAAGGATGTTCAAGGAGAACTTTTTAGCAGCCGGAGGGCTCAGGTAACTGTCAGTTCTGTGGCCATGCAAAGGCTTTGTTATTATTATTCACGCAGTCTTGAAAAGTTTTTAAGTTCCTCAATGGTTTCTCAAAAAAGTTCTTGACTTGCTCTCTGATATCTTAACACTTTGTTAAATTCCTCTAAGTGTTTTCATAAAGTTGTCAAAAAAAGTCCTTTCATTCCTCTGAAAGTAGGACCCGTCTTACTTCTCTTACTTTCAGAGTGCGAAAAGGTAATATTTTATATGAAATATTGTGCATTGTACTTATTCACTGGCTTGTTCTCTAAATGTTGATCCCAATAGCATTGTTGTCAACATATTGCAAAAAGACATGTTTCCTCAAGACGTAGACACAGAAATTCGGCGAGGCTGTTATGCAATCTGTCTGCAACTAGCAAGGTTTGTAGTCCAGTATTTTATTTTTTAAAAAAAGTCATTGATTTACGCCAAGTTTACAGGTTAATTTGTTCCTCTACAAGACAATTTAAACGTACTTTTTAACGATTACTCAGTAGGGAGAAATGGCTAACTCCGTAAGTGCTTGATAACCAATAATTGTTGTTTAATCGTAAACGGTTATTTTTCTAAAGGTAATCTTGACGTCTGACCGAACTTCAATAATCAGGAAGTCTCCGTTTTAAAAATAGTAAATGCATCTTCATTTCTTGGAAAGTAGTCAAAGAAAGGCCTCAGCACCATTTAGCTCAGATGTTAGAGCTGGACTTGTGGCCTGGGAATGGAGTTTTTTAACCCCAGCCAGACTATACTACTAACCAAAGTTTCAACAAAAAATAAACATCTCACCAGCTGTAATTAAGACCTTATTTTATCGCTGAGTTGAGCAGTTAAGTTAGGCCGTTGGCTTTGTCTCCTTCAACATTCCTAATCAATTTGTAGAGAGGGTTTCGAAACCCCCTGGGACAGAGGTCCCATAACAGGTGTATGATTGAAGGAAGGGATCGACACTACCATTCTGGCCCACAGTAATATGCATAAGCTGTTTTGGTGTCGCTGCTAAGTTTGGCAAGGCCATTAAAATACGTTGAGTTTTGTTACGCGGAGCAAAGTAGCATGTTTGGTTTGTCACACTCTCCTTTCTTATTGTCTTCAAGGTTCTTACTATGTGGACAGTCATCTGAAAACTCCTTCACAGCTCCTCCCACTTCACCCTACCGAGAATCTGCAACTGCTGCTGCGTCACCCATTGCTATGGCAACGGGGACCATGGACACTGACTTAAATGACTCCCTGAACAACTCAGCTGTTGAAGCCAAAAGACCACGCTCGAGTAGCGTGATCGATGATGTACATCCTTCCGTCAGAGTAGCCATAGAGGTATGCACTTTACTAGATAGTGGGGACGAGCACACTTTGGGCCTGTTTACAGGAAGGTGGGGTACCCCAGAGAGGTGAGGTAACCCTCGTAGGTGGGATAAAAAATAATTCACCTGCCTTGAAACCTCACCTTACTGCTCATTAGATTTCAGTTGAATTGTCACACCACCAAATTTTGTCATCGAGCTAACAAATTATCGGCTTTTACTGGAATTAAAAGAGTTAACACGCAGTGTTTCTGTCCTCAGACAATGGGTCGCGATGACTTTGCAGAAACCATTGCCTGTTTTATGCGAGTGGCCTGGGCTGCAGCAGCTGGAAGAATTAACCTTGCCGGGGGTAGACAGAGGCTATCCAGTCAGAGCTCTGATGAGGAGGCAGCTACTATGGGGGGAGGGGCGGGTAGTGATACAGAGTCGGTCAGGTCCTTCAGATCAAGTATCTCCAATGGTATTCCTTCTGAGGTCACAAGCAAGGTATGTATAATAAAGACACAGGTAGAGATACAGTCAGAAGCTTTTTGAGCAACTCGACCCTCGCTTGACAAGCTGACGAAATAATCACAATGATTTTGTTTCCACATAAAATGTATCACCCGTCTCTCTCCAACTCGCGTTTTATTTATATATGTTTTCTTTTTGGTTGAAATTCGCCTTCATTTTTCATCTGTGATCTGGCCACTTTGAATTGTATGCACTTGCAAGCAATGCATTAAGACCGCAAAACAACAAAAAATCTGGACATTATACAAGTTGTTTCGTTGTGCCTTCTACCTGGTTTAAACAACTTTTATCTGATTTCCTTACGCCCTAACACTGTCCACGGCGTCTTTGCCGAGGTTTACCAATGGCACCACGGATTATCCTTGGGTTGCCTGTGCAGGTGCAGGCTCCTCGCGATATTTAATGTCAAGAAAGTTAAAGTTTGTTTGTTGTTGTTTCTTCATTTTTCTTCACTTCAGGATGTCGTAATAGTCGCTGAGGCCCTTCAACTACTTGTCCTTTGTCTACAGCTTAGAACTCAACTTATGGGTGAGAAAATGTTGTTTATTTTTCGGGCGTAGTTCCCTTTGATTGAATTAGTCTTCCATCGCAACCGCGAGGCTACGATAACGCAGCACCGGACGAATTTTGGACTGGCTAAAAGTTTGACCGGACATAGCCTGCGAGCAAGCCCTCCTATTTGGGCGAACGAAGCGAGCCGCGCGGGAACGCGGGAGCGAGCGGCGAAGCCGCGAGGGGCCGGCGACTCGCTCGCGCGTTCTCGTGAGGCTCGCTTCGCTTGTCCAAATACGAGAGCTTGCTCGCAAGCTAGACCGGACAATTCGTTCACACGGGACCGTTCAATATTTTCTCACTATTCACACGGAACTTTGAACGGCTAGGTGTTGGTCGTTTCTTGTGAACGGGACACCTAAACTCTCAAATTTTCATCCGGTTGAAAATTTGTCCGGTGCCCTGTGAACCGGGAGCCTAAGCTATAAGGGAGCTTAAGCAACCATGTTTTTGAGGGACGAACGTCAACCGGAAGTGGACCTTTTACACTCCTCGGCCGTGAATTTGAACAAATTCTTGAGCAAATCGTCTCTGTAAGAGTAAGGACTCTTTGTCATACAAATTTGGTAGCGTCAAGTCATATTGAAAGAGGAAAAAGCTCACTTCCGCTTGACGTGCATCACTCAAAAACGTCGCTGCTTATTCTCCCCAATAACTGGCGTGCGAGTTTTGATTGATTATTTACGAGTTTCGTGTTACAATAGTCTTTTCATATTTCTTTTTTCAATAGGAGTGTTTTATTACCTTCCAAATGTCAATGATTTCATTGTGGAAATCCTCATAGGTTCCATTAATTCTCAGGTAAATCAACTTGCATGACGATGATCTTTAGCTCACTTACTAGAGAGCTTTAGATTCTGAGACAAAGACGACTATGCGTACGAGATTTCCCAATACTGAGTATTTGCTCACGCGTGAACCAGCGTCATTTTGGCGGGAAAACGTGATAGCCCCCTACGAGTTTTAGCGAGAATGTCGTAGTGGCGGGAACAAGTTATCAAATGCGAGAAGTTTTATCCTTTTGCTATCGGGAGACGGCTTAACCTCCTTCAGTATAAATAACCGTACTAACTTTTGTTGGTGAAAAAAGGTAAATTGAAGCTTTCTGGGGTGCCTTTTTTTTTAGAACACATGCCAAAACGTTAAGTTAAATCTTGTACTCTTACTTATTCTCTTCCTTAAATCAAAAGCTCTCTACTAGCATTAAATCAGTGCATGAATTATCCGCACCATGTACCATCTATTTTGGTTGGGATCATGTGGTTCAGGTTGCTTAAACATCAAGACCAGTTGCTTTGATCATCGTTAGTTATGTAATAATGGGTGTGTGTATTTTCCTTCTGTTATAATTTGTGTCTCAATGAATTACAGGTGCGGACAACTGCTCTAGAGCAACTACTAATTCTTAGCCAAACGCCAGTAGGAGGTATGTACGTGTAGTAATAGCACTCTTGAGCACAGAAGGGGAGTAAAAACGTGTTCGCTTCCAGAGCACCTGTGGCCTATAGAAGTTTTTTTATATAAAATTATATAGATCTAAATTTTGTGTGGGCAAACCCTGCGAACCTTTCGATGACAAGTGAAGAAAAGCACTAAATTGGTCTCCACCAGAAAAAAAGAAGGAGAGAAAGACCATAAGATACATGGCGTAAGATGGCAGAAAAATAAGTTTGGGTGGAGGTATTAGGCTGATATTAAGTTAGCAAAAGCAGGGCTGAATGGAAACCATTTCTTTGCCCCTTGTGATGATGATGATGATGATGATGATGATGATGATGATGATGATGATGATGATGGTGATGATGGCGGTGATGATGGTGGTGATGATGATGGTGATGATGGCGGTGACGATGACTACGACGATGATGATGATGAACAACTGACTGAGTACTTTTTTCGTTTTTCAGATCCCAAAATTCAAACTCCAAATCATTTTCTTCTGAGTGTGATGCTCAATTCTCCCCTTCCACTGTGGACTCCAACAGTTTACGTCAGAGGAAAAAACCACAGGTAACTTTTTTAAAAACAAATTGCATGGTGCTGCATATCTTTTCACTATTACTGTAGTTGTTGCAGCATAACTGCCTCTCACAATACTCCAATTGCATTTTAGATTGCAACGTCATTGTAGCCAGTTCTTTGATCTCCTCTGTCGACTGCTGGATTACTTAACATGTGAGTAGAGTAGTAGAGTGACCAACATCAACATTCTCTCAACAATATCAAAATATCATCAAGCAAAAAGGCTGTGAGAATTTATAAAATGATCTTCAAAGGAAAATACTTTGATCTTATATCAAATTCTCTCAACTAATTTCTTAAAGAAATGTTTGGAGAACAGTCTGGAGAATATGTATGTAGCAGGGGCGGCCCAGCCCCCCCCCCCCCCCCTTTTTTCTTGGACCAAACTGCGGCCGAAAGGGCCGAAAAATTTTTTGGGGGGAGACCGCCCCCCCTTATCTAAGGGTCTGGATGACCGCCCCCCCCCCCCCCCCCCCCTTTATCTTAAGGTCTGAATCCAGCTCTGTGTAGACATTGGGTGGGATAGATTCTAATATTCTGGACACTAACAGCAATGCTGTAATCATGCATGTGACTCATAGGAAGCAAGCTTAACGTAACGTAACGTAACGTAAAATAGGTAACGCAGTTTTTTTTCTCCCCTTCTTACTTATGTGTTTCAGTGATGGAACAAAGACTGATGAAGATAGACCCTACAAAGATGATCGAAAATGAAATACGTTGGCTTGTAAACTACGAATGTACAAGCAGTTTAGGTAAAGGTTTTCTTTAACATTTTTTCCCTGTGTTTGTTAAGTTTGTAAAGTTTGTTTGGGTCCCAGAGTCAATAATGAAGGCATACACTGTAGCTGTAAATGCTCCTGAAACTTCGCTGGTATTACCAGTTCGTGGTATTGTTAGTTTTTCAGTACATAACTAACCAAATGTGAGGTTAAGACGCCTTCTCCGGACGATCAGGTTCAATAAAGGATTTATTATAAAGCCAAAAGGGTTTTTTTCCGCGGGATCAAGTAAGCAATCACCGACAAGACTGCGCCATCTTACTTGCTTGAGTAGCCAATCAAAACCTAAATTTCCTTAACCTTACCGCGCATGTCTCCAGCGACATACTAATTGTCATCACTTTACTTCTTTTCCACAGACAATGAATTTCCGCTACTGGCAGGACACTTAAAACTAATTAAAACACTCTTTACATGTGAAGGCGTTGACAAGAGAGGATTAGGTAAGTGAGACAAGCTCACTTTCTTTTTCAAAATGGTAACGGCTTTTTTCTTTTGACAGTTGAGTTGTACACACTATATGATGTACCGTATTTATTCGAATAAGCGCCCAACCTCGAATTAGCGCCCACCTCGAATAAGCGCCCATCCTAAAGGCAGAAAAAGTTAATAAGCGCCCAGCCTCGAATAAGCGCCCACCCCCTCCTCCTCCCAATCAAACTCAAATAAGCGCTCACCCCCACCCCACCCACTTGAGTGAATAAATTTTAATGAGAGACTTCCCCGAGGACGGAGTTTTCTTCAGAATATTTTACAGAAGCCTTGCTTTGTTACTTCTTCGCGTTTTGTTATTAGCATTTATTGTTTTGTTGCAAAATAAACATACTTCACTTGCTGAAAATGGTGAAAATTTAATAAGCGCCCAGCCTCGAATAAGCGCCCACCTCGAATAAGCGCCCACTCTCAAGGTCCAAAAATTTAATAAGCGCCCAGGGCGGTTAATCGAATAAATACGGTATATACGTTTGTGGTACAAAGATCCTTATAATGCCAACACTGGACTATAATACATCGTACACTAGATGGAGTGTTTCATCCGTTGTCAAACACTCAGAAAAGTAATATATCAAACACGAGAAGGGCGAGTGTTTCATCTGATATCCAAACTCGTAGAAGTGATATACCAAACACGAGAAGGGGTGTTTCATCTGATATCCAAACACTAAGAAGTAATATATCAAACAACAATCAATCAATCAACAATCAATCTGACATCCAAACACTGAGAAGTGCAATGGCAAAAATGGGGTCCAATGGAATTTTTTAACACCAACTTTTTATTGCGCTTTTCACAAACATGCGAATACTAAGTTAAAAAGGCAACTGACAATTGCGTTTTTCGCTGCTGTCAATCATTTTAACGGACCTCTTAGGAAACAAAAGTTTACTTTAACGGGTTCAAAAGGTCATGGTGTGTACTGATTTGGATTGAACTGTTTATATCAATAGTGATATGTCTTCCCCTAGCGGCCCCGCCAGGAAACACATGTCGGCTACTTTCTGTTATTCTCGTGCTACTTAAAATCTTTTTGACAACCCTGGTTTAATATGGCCTGAAGAAGATAAGTCTTAAATATATTCAAAGTTAAAGTTGGCAAAATTTGAGGGTTGTTAAATATCTGATTTCCAAATCTTCTTCATGGTTGTGTTTTTCTTTGTTTTCTCTTTATAAAGTACTTTTCAGTTTGAGAAGCATTGTTAATCCTCTTGTCTAACTCTTGTATTTTCAGGAGAGAAGCTTATAAAAGATATTTTAGATGATTTTCTCTTTCCGGCTTCTAAACTCATCTTTGATACCAGAAGCACTCCAAATAAGGAAACCGTCATAGATGTACAACCGAAGTAAGTTCAGATGAATTCAGTTTTTACGGTTCATATGTTCAGTTCAAAGGCTAAAGCAACACTAAGAAATGCGAGGGATACGATAAAAAATGATCTCAAGTAAGTTTGCTATACAACTCAACATTTGATCTTGTATTGACTGAGCCAATCCTTTCCCATCAAATTGCAGTTGTAATTCTTGTATAGCCTGCGAAAAAAGCCGACATTTTCGAGACGCCATCTCTAGTTTCCGCGGGACTGCGTCATTTCGACAGGAAACAAATCTTCGCATAGCAAAATGTCAGCTGTTTTCTGATATCTAGCGCTTTATCTGTTGCAGATGTGTTGCAAGAGAGTGTCAAGTCGCTGCTCATGATCTGTTGGTGGAGCTGGCCGATGGCTGCGCTGAGAATCTTGTTTATATTGTCTCACAGTTGATTAGCATGCATCACATTGGGGATCCTGCTATCCTAAAGGAATGGGAGGTACGCTATCTTGTTAAACAGCTAGATTCGATAAATTTTGCACCGCAGCAAATATTGCTATTTTACTATGTGTATTAATACTGGACTGTTATATTTTTTCAGTTTCAACCACCAGTAGCCCCTAGAGCTCACTGTGGATTTGTGGGTCTTAAAAATGCCGGAGCGACGTGCTACATGAACTCCGTACTGCAGCAGTTATACATGCAACCAGCCCTGAGAGAGGTATGGAAAATTATTTTCGCTTTTACAAAATGGAAAGTCGTTCTCAATACTTAGCGTCAATCGTGCTGCTGCTGCTACTGCTACTGTTGTGGACTGTTCCAGGCGCTCAGATAGTAAAGCACAGGCGAAAAATTAAAAAGGAAAAAAAAAACGAGGGCCTGCCTACGATTAAACTCGCTCCTCACCGTCTGAAAACCGTGTCCTACTATCTGAACGCCTATGGTGGTGGTAGTGATTACAACGGTGAGTTGTCCAGTTGAAAGAGAGCCACTTAAAGTTTTCTAAACAATATTTAAATATGCCATATTCTTGTTCTTGTCTTGTACTTGATGTGATTTCCCAAAGACAAGAATCAAGAATGTTTGTTTTCTTTTGTTTTAGGCTCTTTTGTCATATGATGATACGCATCCTGATAAAGAAAGGTATTTTGTGCGACTTTTAGCTTAAGTGGTAAACAAGCGGGCTTACAAAATGAAAAGTCCTACATGTATTTTCACCATGCCATCCTGCCCTGCTTCCGCTGAATGATCTTTCCGTCCTTTTCAATAGTCCATCAATATCGTCGTCCACATATTTACATACATTGCAACTCTATAAGACCGACTTTCCTCATGCCACCATGGCGTTTAACTTGCCGTAGTAGGCATTCCACCTACTTTTTGTTATCAGACTTTACACAGAACTGTCCGCTCAAGCTTCAAAACACAGGTTTTTCTCTAACAAGGCTTCTGGCGTGTTCTTTCAGGAAAGATTACCTACCAAGCCTTAGCTAAAGAGGCTACCAAGTTTTATTCATCATCTACGCAAATACCCTCCACTTGACGTCACCATTCATTTGTTCTTAACACGATTCGGGTCAATTTAGGCATCTGAGAAACTGCCCACCTACCCCTCCCCTAGGCTAACATTAACACTTACTTCTCACTTTGGGCAAAATGATGGCTTAGGGGAGGGGTAGGTGGGCAGTTTTCCAGGAACCTAAATTAATCTTACGATTCTTGTCTTTCCATTTTCTCCGCAGTGTATTTTTCCAAGTCCAGTCAGTATTCGGTCACTTGATGGACAGCAAGTTACAGTATTTTGCTCCTGAGCAGTTTTGGAAGTGTTTCAAACTCTGGGGTCAGCCAGTTAATGTCCGAGAACAGCAGGTTAGTCCATTAAATTCAATTAAACTAGTAGTAACTAAAGTTTACAGAGTGCGGGCGACAACGGTCTAAGGTCAAACGCTTTTGCTCCAACCCAGTGCGTGCCTTGCGTAGGTGTCTCGTAACAGATGGTCAAAACACGCGTGATCAGATTACGATGGGTAGAACGTCGAAACGCGCGTCACCAAACTGCGTTCTGTGCATTCCTTTAATTCTTGGTGGAAGTGCAAACGAATGCTGGCTTCATACATGCGACGCATACGTAATAACAACCTGGAGATTAGGATTGCGGGCGACAAGAGGAGCCCGCAATCAAATTAAATACTTAATTATCCTCTCCCCTTATGGGGCTTTTTAGGGACAATGAAACAAGGTTAAGAACCTCAAGTTGTTATAAGAGGCGAACCAGTTGGATGTTTCACAGATTCAGGAGAGGATTTGAACTTGGGACTGCTAGGAACAAATCCAGCTAGCGGTCAGGGTGGGATTGAAATAAATGGTCTCCAAATTAGAAGTCCAGCGCTGTAACCACTCGCCCACGTTTCCTCCATTAATGTTAGTTACAGGAGTGTGTGCGGAAAGTGAATGTTTAGTTATAGTTATTCAGGTACAAAGTGTAGGTCTCTTAGTGGTGACATTAATGGCGTTTAAATCTGGCCTTATGTTTCAGGACGCTTTTGAATTCTTCAGTAACCTCACTGATCAACTCGACGAGATTCTTAAGGTCAGCTGTGTTTTTTGGGTGCTTTTTAAGAAATATTAAAACGTTAAATCATGAATAACCTTAGGCAATGTAAGATAGTCCACGTACAAACCAGAAAATTTAGAAAATATTCATGGTACTCCTGTCAAGAGAAGGACAAGTTTTTGTCTGCAAACTTTGGTTAAAATCTCTAGATGTACTTACAGTTAGTGTAATTTTCGGTGTCTTCTGACTATTGAAGCTTGCTCCATTTAAGTCAGAAGAGTAGCTTACTCATCTTCTTTATCCACAGAAATTAGGGCAAGAGCAGTTATTTAAAAAGACGTTATGTGGCATGTTTGCCGATCAGAAGATTTGTAAAGATTGTAACCACAGGTAAGAAAAACTACCCATTCACCCACCCCTCCCCTGACCCAACATCGTTACAATTAGGAAGATACTGTTAACATCGGTCAGGGGAGGGGCATGTTGGTAGTTTCGTAGCATCAGGGATCAGTATAAGATTCAGGAAACTGCGCACTTACCCTTCCCGTAACCCAAAATTTTGTTCCGAGCAGGAAGTCAGGGTTGATGTTATGTTAGAGTAGGTGTGCGTGACCAGTTTCCCAAAATCAGGATCATTACCTACCCCTCCCAGAATGCCTTAAATTCTCTCGCCCTTGGCAATGTTCACACCTGTTCGTATACAAAGTTATATGTTTACGGCATGCGTTTACACGTGAAAGAGGGGCGTAAGCTGATATTTAGTCTCCATTGCTGAGAGGTTGCCTAGGGTATGTGCCTTTCTCGTGTGAACAGTATAAATCTCTGTTTTTGCATTTTCAAGAGGGATTTTATGAACTGCTGTCGGCTCACGGGTATGTAGGTTGAGAGAGCTTTGTAGTTACCAATTGAGCTGTGCATTGTGCAGCGCTAATGTCTATGGCAGGTTTGCTCCCTTCCCTGACAACTCTTCTCCCTCACCCACCCCTCCTCGTTAGTCTCAATAAATTTGTTCCGTCCATGTGACAGCTTATCGTCCGCCACTTGTCTTAAGCTAAGGTTCATGCTGGGACGATGTACATAGAAACGCTTTCTCTTCGTAGGTATGAGAGAGAAGAAGCCTTCCATTCACTTCAAGTAACTGTCAAAAACTGTAGATTAGAGGACTCGCTGGAACAGTTTGTTAATGGTGAGATTCTTGAAGGAGACAATGCTTATTTCTGCGAAAAATGCAGTGAGAGGGTAAGTGATTGTTCATTGGATTGTTGAAATACTGTTACAGGGTTCAAAGCACTGTAATCCTCTTAAGAAACATCCAATTCTTGGCCAATTCTTAAAAACCCCTTTCAGGGCTTGGAATACTCCAAGCCTGAGAAACCAGCCGACATTTTGCGACGCCACCACTGTTTTCCCCGCAAAATGAGGTCTGAGGAACAAGTTGCAGCTTCTGATTGGTTGAAGCCAATTTCCCTTGCAGCACGACCAGTCGGAAGCACTAGCCAGCTCTGGGTAGTAACATGTCATCAGTATGAATTTCTGCGCTCCTTCCTCAGACGTAATTTCGAGGGGAAACCAATGGTGGCTTCTTGTTTCTCAGGTTGTAAAACTGTTCAGGGTTGTCCCTATAGGATTTCAAGTTGCTGGGTAAATACAACAATTAGGCGGGGAATCAAACGTCTAGGGATTTCTTTTGGTTCTATTTTGGTTCTATTTTCCAATAAAAGTAGCCGGGGGGCACTCTCTTAATAGCCGGGGAAAATCCCCGGCCCCCGGCTCTTAATGACAACCCTGAAAACTCCTTGGAAAATCTCCTTTTCTACCTACTCCTGAAAACTCCCGGAGTTTCATTGTTGTGGCGGATAAGTGAAAAGTTAGAATACACGCCGCTAAGTAAGATGGTCTAGTTTTGGGTGCTTCATTTTAGAAAACCCCTGGAATATCATTCTCCGTCAGAAGAGCAAACCCTGCTTTTACTGTATCGTAACTGAACTGTGGCCAAAATAAAACTCCTTATCGCAGGTCTATTCAATTACTGTTTTCAAGCTAGTGAGCAGTGCATTTTATTGTTGCCCTTTATAACGACGCACAGTTATTTGATCTTATGAAGCTGGATAAAATCCTAAGGAACCTTAAATCTTACTTTTCAGCGGACTACAGTGAAGCGCATGTGCATTAAGGCCCTACCTCCCGTGCTTGTGATTCAGCTCAAGAGGTTTGGGTACGACTGGGAGGCTGGTAGAGCTCTCAAGTTTGATGATCACTTCGAGGTAATATATTCTTTTCTTTTAGTAATTGCCTCGGTTTTGTATAATGCGCGCTGTGATTGGTCAAACCTTAAGGTGGCTCCGTAATTAATACAAGAGCATTTAGCTGTGACAAATTTTCCGTCATAACTTTTTGGTTTTTAACGCGATGGCTGCGAAACTTTGCAAAGAACAACAGATATCATTCGGCAATAATTCGAAATATTCCGATTTCATTGATGGTAAATATTTCTTGAGAAATTAGCGCTTAAAAGGACCCTACTGTTCAAGGAAAATCGCGTCTAGTAAAAAATTTTGCTGATATTTTTTACTGAAATTTCTGGTATCGGCTTTAATTGATATAATAAATATGCCAGAGGAATTTCAGAAAAATCGTTGGAGCAGAAGTCCGAAACTAAAAGTCGCTCAAAATTCAGCTGTGAAATTGTTTTGGAATTTCAAAAATAAATTACTATCGGGTAGAAGGAGCCACCAGTTTGAATTTTCGTGACAAGTAAATTCAACGTTTTCTAATTCTTAAAACAAAAGCCGATTGCCTATCGTGCTATTCTTTAAAAGGTACTGTTTAGTTGTAGAAGCACTATAAATTGCTCCAAACCTTGCTCTGAGGTAGAATTACTTGTTCTTCGACATCTTTAAAATATCCCATGGCAGTTTTGGTTCAAACTCCTCCTGCATACATTTTGATGTATTGCAATGCATTTTCAACGACTTTTACTGCTGTTCGTTGCTTCCAACTCAGGAAAAAAGTATTGAGATTGGACGCTACCTCGTACCAGAGCTCAGATAGAACTGTCCAGCACCTTTGTTTATGACTACAAAATGAGCACGAGCGGCAGTTCTGCGTGGAATTCGCACCTCACACAGGGGGGACGAACGACATCGATGACCATGCCTGTGAACCGAATAACATCACAGTCTAAAATAAAATTATCGCAAAAATACTGCCCGTGAATAAATTTACAACTCTGGAATTTTTGTCACTCCTTCCCTCAATGATGGGGTATTTTTTTCTTGATTATTATGTTTTGCTCTACAATACATGTTTATACAGATCGGTTCACAGACATGGGCATCATTGTCATGGCGTCCCCCCTGGCTGAGGTGCGAATTCCTCACAGAAGTGCCGCTCGTGCTCATTTTCTGGTCATAAACAAAGGTGCTGGACAGTTCTATCTGAGCTTTGATACAAGGTAGCTTACAATCCCAATACCTTTTTCCTGAATTGGAAACAACGTACAGCAGGAAAAGCCGTTGAGGATGCATTGCAATACATCAAAATGTGTGCAGCAGGAGTTTGAACCAAAACTGCCAAGGGATATTTTAAAAATGTCGAGGAACAAGGACAACAAGTCATTCGACGTCAGAGCAAAGTTTTGGAACAATTCATAGTGCTTCTAAAACTGAAAAGTACCTTTTAAAGAATAGCACGATAGGCAATCGGCTTCTGTTTTCAGAATTAGCAAACACTGAATTTACTTGTCACGAAAATTCAAACTGGTGGCTCCTTCTCGC
This sequence comes from Porites cylindrica, assembly GCA_964035525.1. NCBI lineage: Eukaryota > Metazoa > Cnidaria > Anthozoa > Scleractinia > Poritidae > Porites > Porites cylindrica. The sequence continues at coordinate 960,642 of OZ037788.1, read as the reverse complement.
TGATGGTAATTTATTTTTGAAATTTCAAAACAATTTCACAGCTGAATTTTGAGCGACTTTTAGTTTCGGACTTCTGCTCCAACGATTTTTCTGAAATTCCTCTGGCATATTTATTATATCAATTAAAGCCGATACCAGAAGTTTCAGTAAAAAATATCAGCAAAATTTTTTACTAGACGCGATTTTCTTTGAACAGTAGGGTCCTTTTAAGCGTTAATTTCTCGAGAAATATTTACCATCAGTGAAATCGGAATATTTCGAATTATTGCCTAATAATATCTGTTGTTCTTTGCAAAGTTTCGCAGCCATCGCGTTAAAAACCAAAAAGTTATGACGGAAAATTTGTCACAGCTAAATGCTCTTGTATTAATTACGGAGCCACCTTAAGCACTCGCAAACATACGTCCATGGCCTCTCTTGCCATTGTTTAAAATTTCTTCGAAAAACAGTGAACTAAAAACCACCCAAAATACCTTTCGGGATTGTCGCGGGCACCTTTTTCGACAACCTTTCTCGAAATAGCTGTATACCTTGTGTGTACACTGTTGTCATAGTCTAGTTGCGTCATACGAAGACATACGACACAGCTCACAAATTCCAGGTCTCTGGTCGAAATCCTATAGTGTGACCCTTCATGTGTCACCTGCTTGGGGTTTGTTTCACACGAAGGTGTTTGTTTATCGTTTTCTAGACAAAGTGCGCCTTTCGGGAATTCTCATTTTATTACAGTCATTTCTGACATGTTTAACGATACTGAATACATTTGTAACACTTGATAGACCATCGCTGTAATGTACGCCACTGGAGCGGTTAAGATAAGAAATCCTGAAAAAATTAACGCTTGAATATATTTTTTTATTTACAGTTTCCTTGGGTCCTAAACATGGAGCCATACACAACGGAGGGCGTGGCCAGAAGAGATTATAACAACAGCAATCCTCAGGCGGCAGACACTGACAGTGAGAGTGGCAGCGTCACCGACCTGCATATGTCAGCGTCGAATTCCTCTCTGCAGTCTAATGTCTCAAATGTATCCATCAGTACACCTGAGATCCAGTATGAGCTTGTTGGAGTCATCGTACACAGTGGCCAAGCAAATGCTGGACATTATTACTCGTTCATCAAGGACAGGTGTGCTCAGATTTAGAATCTCGAAAACGCAGTTTTTTCCTGGAATTTTCAAATATTCTTCCTGGCCCTGGAACATTTCTTAAAAGTTTTTTTTTTTTCCTGGCGTGAGGTTGGAGCAGGGGAATGGAGACAGCTGATTTTTTTTTATTAGGACATGGAAATGTAACTCTTGATTAGCAGTAAAATCATGGAGTCCTAGGTCCTCATTTTTAACATTTTCAGTCTGACAAACTCCGCCCTTTTTTTCTCTCTAAGCTGTACGAACCATATTCCATTTGTTCCACGATAATTTTTGCCACTTTTTTTACAAGAAGACGTGTCCTAAAAAACTTGTTGTGAACCCGAGAAAAAAATTCAAGGAAAACTTGCTCACTTTCAGTCAACCTCAAATTCATGTGTTGATTTGCAGTAGATCAACCATCAATTTTTTTATACACACAGGGTGGGGGTGAATGGCTGCGATACAAAGGAAAGGTGGTACAAGTTTAATGATATTATTGTTGAAGAGTTCGATATGAATGAAGACACACTGGAGGCAGAATGTTTTGGTGGCACGTACAAAGCCAATGTTTATGATACAGGTATGCCTGTTGAAATGTGACTATTCTTTGATTCGCTGAATAACTGACTGCCTCGCCGACTGATTTACTCACTGACTGTCTGCTTGACTTTCTGGCTGACTGGCTGTCTAGCTGGCTGGCTGACTAACGGATTCATTGACTAACTGCCTGACGGCCTGGCTAACTGACTGATTTACTGACTGACTGCTTGCTTGACTGTCTGGCTGACTGGCTCGCTGACTAACGGACTGACTGACTGACTGACCGAGTGGCTGACAGCCTGATTGACGGACTAACTGCCTGACTGCCTGACTGACTTGCTGGCTGGCTGACTAACGGACTGATTGACTGGCTGGCTGGCTGGCTGACGGACTGACTGACTGATAGACTTTCTCAAAGCCCGTTTCCGGTATCAGCTGCTTAGATGATCAGTCATAAAACGATTTACTGTTGGCGCTCACTCACGCAGTCGACGTGTGGCAAGGCTAACTGACTGACTCACTTGCTGGATGCCTGACTAACGGACTAACTGACTGAATGAATGAATGAATGATTGAATGACTAGCTGTCTGGCTAGCTGACTGACTCGCGTACTGGCATGCGAAAGGAAGAGCAGTCTAATTAGCGATTAACTGTCTTGCAACCTGAAAAACTGATTCTTAAAAGCATGTTCGAATGATCCTAATGCACTTGTTGTCATCGGCTATCTTGAGAGTGGTTCCCTGTCTTGCCTTGAAGGTTTCTAAAAATTGTTTTCTCTTTTTAGTCAACAGTTACCCCGAAACTCGTCATCGCTATTGGAATGGTTACATGTTGTTCTATGAATCAGCTGACAAACTCAGGGCCATGAATGGCTCCGGCAATGACGGTCGACTCCTAGTACGACAAGAGGCAGTTATGGAGGGACAGAGGTTTGAATCAAAGAACGTTCTCTAAAAGTCAACCCCCCCCCCCCCCCCCCCCCCCCCGCCTCCTGAAAGATTTGAAAAAAAATTCTACCTAAAACTTAACTCCATTGCAACTTTCATTCCTTGGGAAGCATACACAGAGGATTTTTCATGCGATTTCGTTACTCAAAATTCGAGTAGGCTCAAACTAAAAGCAATGTCGCGGAGATACATCACCGCTAGTTACACGCGCGATTTCAATTAAAATCGCAGCAATAGACGCCTTAATAACTTCACCTTGCGTGACGTAAAGAATATCATCTTACCCTCGGGTGGTTTTGTAAGACAAACATTCGACCAGCACAATAAGAAGTTAAGTAATTTTACTAAATAGATACTATAATTACTGGTGTATTCTTTTCAGGTCTTGCCCACCGTCTCCGTCATCATCTTCAATTTCCTCGAGCTCAGGCCCCCCGTCTCCCACTCGGATAGACGGCCTGTCCCAGCTGACAGCTTTGGTACAGAAAGGAGAACGCAAGGGCATATTTAAGGATAAAATGCCAGCTGCTATCCAGAGAGTGGTCAGTTAATGTATAGTCACCATTTTGATTAAAACAAGTCTGATAATATATTATAACAAAATTAAAAACCTCGACCATTTGGGTAGTATAAGCCTGCCCGAGGATTTGAACTCAGGCGATGAAACACTTTTTCACGTGTTTGGCAGATCACTTCTTGGTGTTTGGACATCAAATGACGCACACCTTCTCGTGTTTAATATATCAGTTTGTCGGTGTTCATCGGTGGACATCGAATGGAACACTTCTCCTCGTGTCTGATATATTATTTTTCATCCCGCGCTTTACGGCGGCTACATGTATTTGTTTTGAGTTCTTATTGGCTCATGGGTAGGACTGACGCCATTAGTTAGGTGATAAAAAACTCTGAATGATTGGCTGCGGGGACGGTTGGGATTTAAGGTTTTATGAATTTCTTATCTCCGTTGCTGTCTCCATATTTCCCTCAACAGGTTCACACTGAAAATCTTCAATTCATGCAGAATAGGGACGTTTATAATGTGGATTATTTCAGATTTGTCCTCAGTCTTGCATCTTGCAATGCGGTGAGTTGCACATAAATAAATTAAATATCTTTAACAAACTGTATATTGCTGTAGAAAGCCTAACCTTTGGACTTGGGACTTATCCTCACTAGCCTTTGCTTATTTTGCTCCTCTGTTGCAGAGAAACACTTCATCCGATAAGCAAACCATATTATCAGTATGTAGCCTACAGCTGGCGGTAAACTTCCTGTTCCACACTTATTTTAGGACCACAAAAAAACTCAGGTCAGTAAATAAAAAAAAGAAAGTAATCTTTATTGATCATTTAGTGGCTCGCCACTGACGTGGACAAATAGCTCCAGGTAAACCATTAACACAACAAGAACCAAATTTGGTTGAGGAGTTGAACGCGGGGTTACCGAGAAACAGATCCAGCTAATGTGTCAGCGGGGAATTAATCCCGAGTTCTCGGAATTGTAAGACTGCCTTTCTGACCTGTCGACCAAGTCGCCTTCTACTGTAAACTGCCGCTGCACTAAAGCTCTTCCCTACGCTGCAAATGTAGAAACGGGACGCTACCTTCGGTGACTTCTTCCGGTAACCTCAAACTAACTGTTCTCTGTGCAGTCAGATTGAAATAGGTGGGGACTCGCTTGTGGCTGAACTGTATACTGCCAAACTTCTATTAAGCCGGCGTTTTGCTGTCGCCCGCAGGTGACTTCTGTTTAGAGGTTTGACTGCAGTCAAAATCTGCCCCATTTCTCCGTTTTACCGTAGATATATTGGTAACACTGTGTAGTGTAGCTGTTGTAAAAGACAGTAACAATTGTTGTGCTTTTCTACAGAACGCACACAGAGGATTGGTGTAACTGTATTAGTATAATAGTGAAGCACAATAGTGAAGCGTGTGGATGGTTTATGCAGTTTCTCGCCGGTGACAGAGGCAGGGGATACGTCAGGTAAGCGGACAATTACAGTGAGCAGACGTGTCGCCATTATGATCCAATGTTCGGTAGATAATTAAGATAGTGTAACTTGTACGAGTCGTATTGCAAATTTTTCCATTTGCGTGGTCAGTTAAGCTGGTAAATGCGATAAAATTCTTGTGAAATAAAATAGCAAGAAGGCTCTGGGACGAGTTAGCTTTCGCAAAGAATTTTGGGATCCTAACAGGGGACGCGCAGGTCAGCTATTGGTCAATCTGTTTGCCTTGTCCCAAGTAACAATCCCAGAAGACTTTGCGAAAGTGAACTCGGCTCAGTTTTTTTTTTCTCTTTTTTAAGTGGCAATTGTCATCAGTTCTCATGACGTATACTATTAGCAGTCTAAAGGTATGGGATCAAAAAGTTCACTGCGTAATGTATCAGTGATTGCTCTTCTTTCTTCTTTCAGACCTTTTCTTTTAGAATGTCCCGCGCAAGAAGTGCGCTTTGCATTTGCCAAGATTCTCGGTGTTACGTTTGAAAGCTTCATAATGCACGGAGGAAGTGCGGTAAAATATGCATAATTTATAATTATTGCTCTTAAAGTACAGTTTTTATTGGTCCTCTTGACCTACCAAACTTCAAAAACTGCGCCTCACAAACACCTCACCCACAGATTACCCAAAGCATTAGCGTGCGCACTCATGCTTCCCAAACAATGAAGTGGCACAGGATACCCAAAGCATTGACGTAAGCACAGAGAACCCAAAGCAGTCATGCTAACACGGGATGAGCAGTGTCGCTTATTCTTAAGATTGACAAGATTGATTACTTGCACCCATCACAACGTTGTTGACTTGTGAACGCCCACGCAATGTTTTTTGTCTCCAGTAGAGGGCTTTCCCTCTGTAAGTTTGCCCCAATGTAGACAGTATTTTTAGCAGGCTCCCGCTGGAAGTATTTTAATTCCGCTCGCTTAAATTGTAGGAATCTGGACAGCTCAACATGCTGATAGAGACCTTACTGCAAATGTGTGATCGAGACGTAGTTGATAACCACAAAAGCTGCTCAGAATACTTTTGGTTAATGAACAGATACGCTACAATGGTGAGTACAATTTACAGTCAACACTTTCTTAACGGACACCTCTGTAAGACAGACACCTCTCTAAAACGGACACCTCTATAAGACGGACACCTCTCTAAAACGGACTCCTCTATAAGACAGACACCTCTCTAAAACGGACACCTAGAGTTGGTGCCTGCCTTTCTTAAGTCCTTTTAGTTGACTCTCTAGAAGACAGACATCTCTCTAAGATGGTCACATAGTACCAGTCCCAAAGGCGTTCGTCGTAGAGAGAGCTAACTGTATTTTTGTCTGCCTATTTCAATTTCTTGTGCTCTCTTTTAATTTCTCATATGTCACATTCTGAAAAAGATAACACCTCCACGTTAACTTACACAGGCCGCCCAGCCTTATTCCCTGTTGAGTGAACAGTCCCTTCTTTGTTCTGTGTTTGTCGGCCTCTGTTAGCTTAGAGTTTGTTTTTTTTCTCCTAGAGTACATTTTATGAAAGCTCCCAGAGGCATTCCAGGCCCAAAATGTCAGTGAAATCGCGGTGTAACTCTTCGCCTGCAGACTAAACCAACTTATGATACCAAACATACCCATCAGACTTTTGATTCATAAATACATGACGCTCATTAAGCTTCCTGATGTTATTTCACGCGTTTTGCAAAAACGTACTTCATCCTAGCTGCAAGGTCTTTCAGAAATAATCACTCTTGTGGTGCATATCGAAGATAAAGAACATCTCAACAGGAGCCTCAATGCTAATACATTTATTGGCTTATTTTCAGAATCGGAAAACTTGTAAACATCTTATTGCGCAAGGAGCTTTTACCAAGTTCTTGCTCTTCTTAGTCGGACCAAATGCTGAAAACGTAAGTTAACATAATTGTCATCAGCATAATCTTAGTAGTATAGTAGGAAATGATTAGGCCTTCCTTTCTACAGGAACTTTATTAGTGTGCAGAGCGGTACATTTAGTTACATGACCACATACTCTACTCATTTTGCCCTAAGTGAGAAGTAAGGGTCAGTGTTAGCTTAGGGGAGGGGTAGGTGGGCAGTTTCCCAGAAACTTAAATTGGTCCGTTGCTATTTTTCTCCAGGGATCCAACCGTAGGTGGAGCTCTATCCAAGCACAGGAATTTTCTCATCTATACAGCGTACTTGCGTTCCTTGTGAGGTCATGTGACGTGTCCACGCAGATTACCGTCGGTATGAAAAATACAAGTATTATAACTCACTACTAAGGTTATAGTTACTCTACCATACACCTTTACTGTGGTCATATCTCCACACAGATCGCAGTTGACAATAGAACAGCACTAGTTATAACATACTGCACCGCCGTACTGTGATACCATAGGCAAACCATAGGCTATAAGCATTCTTGAGTCTGTACCGCTACGGAAGTTTGGGCTTTTGGCTCGTGAAATGGCCCACGTTTGATATATTCAATTCTAACATGGCTCTCAGAAAGCCTCGGAGTCGTGTCATGTTAGGCTGTTATAATAGTTTACTACTCCACCTACTGTTAGACAGTGCTTCCAGAAACAACCCTTTACATTACTATACCTCATTGTATTCCTTCATATTTCAACACAGATTACGTCTTTTGTATCTAGCGCAATAATATTTCTGTTGCTTCAATTAATTGAGTATAATTTCTGGTTCAGAACCCAGGTCTTTGCGGCCCACGTTCCCGGATATGGTCCGTACAGACCCACTCATCCCGATTCCCTCTCAAATGGAAGACGCCATATTTGGTGTAAACAATGATACTTACATCAGAGAGGTAAGGCTTACGTACACGATTGTACTTGTTCCATTTATCTGTATTTTGCTATTGAATTTTCATTAAGTAGGAAGCATCCATTCAATTGGTGGTAATCGCCCGGAAACGACACAACGATCACTTCGAACTCTTGCGTTGTCGTTTTTGATATTACAATTTTTTCATAATTTGGTGCTTGCAATAAACATACACGACCAAAATTGCTCGCGTTGGCCGTTTTCACCTGCTGTTTGCCTCCCCCACCTCTCCCCGTCTTCGACAAATCATGTGACATTATTTTGATTTCAGACATCTTACTATTAAGATGGCGGATATCGTGAATTAGTTCTAAAGGTAACCCTCTCTGAAAAAACACCTCTATAACAGACAGCTGCCTAAAATGGTCACCTTTGCCTGCCTTTCATCGATCATTTCATTGACTCTCGTAGGCAGACACCTCTGTAAGATGAACACCTAGAGTTGGTCGCTGCTTATCTTTACTCCTCTTTTTGTTGACTCTCTCTAAGACGGACACTAAGTCCCAATCCAAGAGGTGTCCATCTTCTTTAGAGTTGTGTGTATTGCTTCTAACTGCCTCCTTTCTTTAGATGTCCACTGCCATTTGTGATGTCATGGGCACATCCCAGCAGATTGCCAACATGTTTATTCATTGCAGCTGGTGCAATGAACACTTCAGTGTTAAAGTCTTACAGCATATCAGGGTAGGTATTATCCGTGCTTATTTGTACGAATAGCTAACACATACACACTGGAAAAAAAAAAAAGAAAGAGGGACCCAACTTTTTAATCCCCAGTATCCTCGTACAAATTCTCTACATTGATCTCCATACATTTCCTTAAAGAATAATAAGTTAAACAAATTTGTGTAAATTCTCATTACCTCTTCTTTTGAATTTGCATCGATATTGTTAGGAGAAAATGGATGTTGTTTACTCTTACGACTTATACTGACAGCTCTATTCAAAGGCCTTTCGTACCTCGCTTTCAGCTTTGCAGACTTCATTGCCATTAAGGTAGATTGTTTGTGAGATTCTGAAGCTGATCTAAGAAACAACTAGTTTTGAAAACCTCTCTGACACTCAAGGAAACATTCACAAACCAATAATGAAGAAACTGAGGACGGGTCACACCTTTCTATAGAGTATCTCACTAAGGAGTAAGTTGAGAATGGTCGCGGAGGCTTTAGACTCCCTCACATGTCAGGCTGTGAAGCTGTTCCGTGGAGCGCGAAAACGGTGCATGAAGCGCCAAACTCGAGCGTTACGAGAATGAGAAGCGAGATCTGGTCGTTCGTGGTAGACGGGATTCCTACAAACGCGAAGGACTTTGAAGAATGTACCTCTTACCTGACCCACCCCTCCCCTACCCAAGAAATGCTGCTTCCAATTGAACACACAGTTTACATGACAGCTGTCCTTCCTTTTTTGTGTTAATTTTCCAGGTTCTTCTGGCTACCGTCTCCGCTAATGATATGAAATACCTGTTTGGAGCTCTTCTTGATATACTGGTAATATGACTCTTGTACCCTAGTCTGTTAATAGTAATCTTTACGACTCCCCACTGTTTCTCATGTTTTGTGTCAGATTTTTGTCGACTTTTTTATTCATTCCTTACTTCAAAAACCATGGAAGGTCTATTCTTAACAACCTTATAAAGAACTAATGAATTTTGCATTGATTCTTGGGCTTGAAAAAATAAAGCTATGTTAATTAAGTCTGCAAAGTCTTCTTAAAGTCTTGTTTACTTTCAGATTTTCTTTCAGTTTTGTGGAGGCTCGTTCTTTCACTGAGAACATTATTTTTCTTTTTCAGATGGTGGAAGATCCATTACAATTGTTGCGAATAAAATGCGTAGCTGATGAACAGGGTGACGGAGTTTTAGGTAATTTTATTAGTAGGTCTGGTTAAGTTGCGGTAAGAGCTGTGAAAGTTTGGAAATGTTTTATTGAGGTTGCGTCGGAGACTGTGGAGACTGGGGCGTTGGACGATATTACTTACCTTCCCGTGGTTGCGCGAAGCCTGGGTTATAATTACTCAATAACACAGACCCACAGTTCCCATGATGCAAGTTGACACAACACCGACCTAGTCCTCCGCGCGCGCAACCTCACAGTGGTGAATTACCACTGACCTTTTTATTGAGAAGCGTTATTAAACAGAAGAGAGAGTATTTCACAGGCTTTCACTGCACCTTAAAGTCGGTGTGGGAAACTCGGCTGCGCCCCTTTTTCAGCCCTCATCTCGGTGTTTCGATATCAGATTAAACACACTTTCTGGTGTTTGATGTATACATCAGACCGTTTGTGTAACCTGTGTAACGTTCATGATGGTGTGCAAGTCATACGCGTCCATAGGAGGGGAGGGGACGGCTGTCTACAAGCTAACTCGAGCAATGCACGTAGCGGTACCAGTATCATGTACACACCCTCGTACTGTTCATTCCCAGCTTACAGTAGCTTCCTGTTTTTATTTGTAGCCGTTATCAAGTCAAGCAACACAGCTGACAGCAGACGCGCCTATCAGTGTATCAAATTTCTAGTTCAACTCGCTAACAAATGCCCACAAGCTAAGGATTATTTGCTTCAAAACACGTCTCGCTGGCAATGGGCCGTGCAATGGCTCAAGAGAAAAATGAACGAGCATTACTGGGCACCACATACGTCATCATCCAACGAATACTCGTCCAGCCGAACATTTCAACGAACCTCAAGCGCTGCCGACACCCTTGCCGAGGCTACAGCTTTGCTTACCGAACTCGAGGCAAAGGATGGCGAAGTTAATACGAGTGATGAGGTGGACGACTCGGATAACAAGTTAGAAGGCGAAGATTGGGAAAAGGAGGGAATGACTTAAACTTCATAGAAAAAGATTAAATGATGAGATACCGCGATTCCAGGACGGGAAAAAAAAAACCTTTGAAATTTTTTAACAACATTTCAAAATGGATACTGCTCACTGAAGACGTTCTTGGTTGAGGTTTTATCGACTCGCTTTATCAAGTGGCCAAGTTTGCACATGTCAACAACCTTCATGTTTTAAATTAAACCAGAAGAAAGTACTGGTCTGTTCATAGACCAAACAAGAGACACTTGTCGACTTAGAATCACCGAACAAACTGACAGGAAAGTGTTCTTCAACGGCATTCATTTGAAAGTTCTCTCTGGTACTTCATTCTTAAACTCAAACGTCCACTGTCAACCACATTTCGTCAACAGTTCACATATTAAAGCTTTGGAATGTGGAAGTGAATGCTATGTGCCAGTGAATTTGTGCAGATGGGAGTAGTATTTCAACGAAGGGTTACATTTTGGACATAAACAGCTTTTTCCGATGCAAGGAAATACGCAATGAATTGTTTCTCACTGTCGTGAAACTCTGTTACAATGCAATATATTTTCATTGTACTATCTAATATAGTTTGACCTCGCCGGCACTTATGTTTTTAATTTCAAAATTAAATCTTACTCTAAGTTAATTAAGAGTCGCGTAAAGTGACTGCCGTTTTGGCGTGAAATTCTGTTTGCATTCTCGTCCCCAGAGCCTCTCGGCTTAAGACCAAGTGATCGAAAGAAACGAAGGGCTCTGAGGACGAAAATGCCCTGTTTGTCTTTACAGGCTCCTAGAGCATGCGCGTTGTGCACAGTAATCTTAGTGACTGCTATGTTATTGTTTCTGTCAAATGGGGATTTACTCACCAGTTACGCATGCGTAACAAAGAATGAATTGTGTGGAATCAAGAAGACAGTCCCCTAAAAATGGAGATTTCTCTCAAATTGCACATGCCCTAAAACTGGGAGTGAGTGTACTGTGTTAACACTTGAGGCTAGAGGTCCACAAAAAATGGACTAGGAATATTCCAACAATAAATTTCGTCAATAAGATAAGATATATCTATCAACTTTTTTTGGTTTTGCGAGAAGATGATTCGCCGGCCAATGTCACGAATGTCGTGACTCCGATCACTCGTCACGCACCCTATGGTTGCGTGACAGAATGAGACACTGTACAGAAACACAAAGCAGTTTTTAATGTCTGCGTCCGAGGAGGAAATCCTGTGCCGTGACCAATCAAATAAAACCAGTCCAGCAATACTTGAGATGTCTTCAGTTTTTACTTTGATATCGTTAAGAATGAAATAGTTAACTCTTCATCAATGTGCGATACTCCACTTGATTCTGCAGCATTTGTAGAAACACTTGGTGCTTCTTGTCGTAATACCTGGAATTAACATAAGTAGTTAAAAATTGCTTCCTTCAATGGGGGAAAAACGAACAAAGAGAAGGAGAAAACTCTGTCAACTTTTTATTAATTCATGAATGAACATCAAAATAAATCCCTAGCACGAACGAATTTTGGTATTGAGATCCTTAATGCTCACCCTACAACTTTACGGTTATTGATTATTTGAGAAACTATATCTAACATACGAGAGAGTGTTTCATCTGTCAAACAATGTTTTTTGTACACTCTCGATCCACTTCTTGTTTTTTTTGGATATCAGATAAAACACTCCTTCTAATGTGTGATATATCGCTACAGAGTATATGGATATCAAATGAAACACTCCCTCTAGTGTTTGATGTCACTCTTCGTTGTCTGGCTATCAGGTGAAACACTCATTCTCATTTGTGGTATATCATTTCTCGATGTTTGGATATCAAATAAATCACTCCTTCCCGTGTTTGAGTATACAACTACTCAGTGATGCGATACCAGGCAAAACACTCTTTCTCGTGTTTGATATAGTATTTCTCAGAGTTTGGATATCGGATGAAACACTCTCTTCTTGGTGTTTGGGTACAAGAAGAGGCTACAGGATAACATTTTGGATCTTCCAGGAGAGAGAAAGAATGTCCTATATGAAGGTAAGTAGTATTTTATTTTTTCTTACTGTTTGAGTACGTCTTGTGGCATCACTAGTTTGCCTGCTGCATTCATGCTTTTCATGGCCTCCTTTGGAATCAAACACAGCAAATAAGGTTACGAAAAAGAAAATGCCGACAGTACAACTCATTCTAGATGTGTTACTTGTCCGATAAGAATTTTTAACTCCTTATCCTAGTTACTTTCAAAGCGTCAGACCAGATGCAGGCAAATCTCTATAAGAGAGTCATCACTGGCACCAGTAGTGAGTGTCCGTCTTATAGAAGGGTAAAAGACAAGGACTCACGAAGGGCAGAGACCATCTTTAGGTGTCCAGTGTTTGCAACTCGGTGAGATTCTGGAAAACTGCCTGCCTGCCTACCTACCCACCTACCCAACACCCACCCCCAACCCCTACCTCCCCAACCCAGAGTTATTAAACACTGCTCGTTCTTAGTCGGCAAACTGTTGGGCTAGGGGATGGGTAGGTGCGCCTGCATCTCAACACTACTACCGATTTGGAGAAGAAAATTACTCTGTTAAATCACTAACCTGAACGGAGGAAAAATCGCCTGATGCGCATGCTCCCAAGATAGCTGATCCCACGAGCACGGACTCACTTTCACGCGGCAGCACGCAGGGCAATCCTGTTAAAAAAATATTTCTTTAGTTCCTACTAGTATTGGCAGTGTTTGCCATCCTTTAGTGATTCTCCTTTCGTTACAAATATTGATTATCAAGCAATGTTATACTTGAAACTCTTTGCTCGGCTACCTGTAACATCAGCGTGAGTTTGAATAGACAACTCATTTTTAGTGAGACCTCCACAAAGGAAGAGAGTGTTAATGCGGTGTCCTGCTTTGTTCAGGCTTTCAATGATGTGGCGAGTACCATGCTGAAAAAACGAAAAAAAGCAACATCCATAATAAACGGGTGTAGAACAAACAACAGAAATGGTTGGAGAAGAGCGAGGGTGTAGAAGTGAGTGGCAACATGCAATGACGAGTTCACAGCGACTAAGGCGTCGACCAAGTCAGCTCGAAAGTGGCGTAGTACAAAATGTTTTTTTAATTAATACACGCTGAGACTTCGAACCAGACAAATTTATCCTTCATTATCACTGCCAACACGGACTATACACCAGAAGGTTCCACAAAAATGTTTTCCAAGTGGCTGATTCATGATCAATTTAAGCCACCAAGCCTTTGTTGTCAGGTAAGGAGACCTACAGACACAGATTTTTTGTAACTTTGTTGTAACTTTGAAAACCTACGTTTTTCACCTACTATCGTCTCCAACCCTCTATCTTACAAAAAAGTGCAGAGGTCAAGATGTGCGAAGGATGTAGGATGGAAAACTTCGGAGGGGGTGGGGGCGAGTCAGGACCCCTGGGACTCCTTGTATTTCACCTCGTTTCCAGTTACTCAGCACTTAGTCTGTAACAAATGGTCTCTGTAGTCAATTTAACATGGTTTATGTTACTTACTGCAAGAGCCTGTAGGGTAGCTAGATACAGAACAGCAAGACTATCAATGTCAGTCGCAAGGGTTAATCCACAAATCTGAAAGAAAAAAACAGTCCGCAGGACTTCTTTTCAGGAAGAATTTCAAGTATGCATTTACGGCTCAATAATTGCTCCGGGGAGGATCAAAATCAACCAGGACCCATATTTCTTTCAGACACCACTACTAAACATTTATATCACTCCATAACTGGAAAATGTTTTTCCTCGTAATGATGACAAAAACGCTGAATACTTTGCTATGGTAGGCGTGACAATAAGATAATTTATAATTTGCACAAGTGACTAGTTTCAAATTTAGCGTTAGCGCTTATTGTTGGTGGCAAAAAACACCTCTTAAATTGCTTACCATTCCAGTCATGGATGGATCAGCTATTGGTGATCTGTTACCATGGAAATCTGGTATAACGTGGGTATTTTGCGCTAACAATGCTACATTCGTAAGTTCTCGTTTCTCAGCTAGAGCAGTCACGTGTCTGTTCAATTCTTCGTAAATGGAAGAACCACTGAAAGAATTCAATAAAGTTATGTCACTCCAATGGTTTTAACGTTTAAATCATGCAGGAGCCACAGGACACCCACACAACCACAGCTCAACCAAGATTTTGTGGCATTGGGAAACTAGAAGTATTGGTATCTGTCCATAGATGGGATGCTTGCCTAAGTTCCCTCTCATTATTGGTCACTAGTTATTTTTTTAAAGACTGCGCTTGTCCAAGGGGCAACAAAAAACAGTATCCCGCAGGACTCATGCAATGATCTTAGAACTGAAGTCCTGAATATCCAAACAAACAAAATGCCAAAGGAAATGATTTAGAGACAAAGAAGATGTATCTAACCTTTTTTCAGTTTTTTCTTTCAGTTCTGGATATGCCACATGTGTCTCTATAACATGATCAATCTGTTAATTTCACAACAAAATGGCTCCTTAGCAACAGCGTGAGCAATAGATTGAATCACGTATATCCTACCCCACTGCCTTCAAAGTACAAAAACCTACATAACAGTCAGCAGGCCAAGATAAAAGTTTATTTCCATTGCTTTCTACTCTTACCAGTTTCCCAGTTACACTTTGGCCACCTTCATTTACCCACAGGCCTGGCACCATGGCAGAATAATATGGACCCCAGACTCCTGGAACAAACACCGGCTCCTGACTGATCTGAAGCATTAAAGAAAAATAGCTCCATTAATTTTATGCAAAATTTATCCTTTGAGTCCCAGCATCTAAATACGATTTCTCTTACCTGATCTTCATACATTTACGAGAATTTGATAAAAGATCAAAGCATTTTCCTTTAAGTGATCATTTTATTTATTGTAGTTGTACATTTTTCTCTTGGTTATATATTGATATCTTTAAGAGAAAATTGGCAATGACCACTCTTGGCACTTAAAGGATTAACCTCGTTATCAGAATCTCTTCTCTTTTTATCTCCCTCTAAATCACTCAAGGGGAAAAGAAGAGGAGAAACCTAAGGAGAAGGTTGATGAGAAATGTAACTTTTTGGTAACAAATCACAGCAATACTTACAGCCATATGACAAGATGATGTCCCACAAATGATAGCTAGACGAGAAGTTAAAGGTATGTTCTCGCCAAGGAGCAAACTTAAATCCGCACCAATGACGCCTTCATAAAATAAGAGAAGGAGAATACAGCTATGAGAAGAAGAATCAACCACTGTTTGTGCAGTAACTATGGTAACCACTCTTACCCAGTCCCCCTGCATGTGCATCAATCAGCGAGGTGCCAACTGGCATGCCTTCCCATAATCCTAAGTCATTTGCAGCTCTGAGTGTCAGACCGTTGCTGACTGGCTCACCCCCACTGCTTACTTTGCATCCTAAGGATAAGAGTATACAAAGTAAACATTTTCAGGAGATTTTCAGAAAGAGTTGCTTGAGCAGGGTAAGTGAGAGTTAAATGACAAAATGTCCTGGTAGATGTAGTATATTGCAAGAATGGCACAAGGAACTACATTTCTGTCATGTATGCACACTAACTTACCAAGTTTCGAGTACTCAGTATCAACGAGGTCTTCCAAACCAATGATCTTTAAAAAGGAATCCACCCAGCCACTGTTAGATGAACCTGCCAATATTAACCAACACATATATGTATCAAAGCGCGTCACAGATCTGGGGTGTGGGTTGGGGCAAGGCTCAGGGGCATAGCCAGGATTTTTCAAAGGGGGGGTCACAGACAGGGACACCATCTGGGGATCGCCGACTATATATGGTTTATACCGCTGCTCTCCCTTGTGTATCAGTGGGCTCAGTCGTATTATCATGGCATGAAGGCCCATATTAACTAAAGACAAGAGCCATTGACGAAAATACTTTACAAAAAAACAAATTTTAAAAAAGTGGGCTTTTCAACAATGGCTTCTACAGCCAAGATATTGTCATGGCATTTTCACCACCTGAATATTGTAGGTTGTTTGCTCAAAAGAAGGGCTACCAGAGGGGGGGTCACCGGCACCCCAGGACCCCCCCCCCCCCAGCTACGCCCCTGAGACTAGATGAGAAACCATGTAATGAGGGGTGGGTGGGCAAGATGCGACTTCTTCTAAACCAATACATTGCTTGTTGGCATGAAATCAGTCCACTTACCTTCATGCAACTGTGAGTCATGACCCATGTAATTGAATTTACAAACAAGTGAACACATGGATCTGAGGAAACAAAATATTGTAATATATCTGAAATGAACACATCTAACAAGATGAAGAACAGCCTGCGAGCAAGCTCTCTGCTGTCCACTACTCTCAGAGCACCCCACCTCTCTAGAGCCCCCCCAGATATCTTGCTCACAGGCTGGATTAAGATAGATAGCATAACTAAAACTACCACATTTAAGGATCAACTAACATTCTTCTTTTGAGATGATGTTGGGGAATTTTCTGGTTCATGGAT
This sequence comes from Porites cylindrica, assembly GCA_964035525.1. Taxonomy (NCBI): domain Eukaryota; kingdom Metazoa; phylum Cnidaria; class Anthozoa; order Scleractinia; family Poritidae; genus Porites; species Porites cylindrica. The sequence goes on along the minus strand of OZ037788.1, from coordinate 943,910 downwards.
TTTCTTGGATCTTAAACTGCTAACCTTGTTGGATTATCTGTAGCTCTGTAAGTAAGAAACTCTGGTAGCTCCAGGAAAAGATCACATTTTTTCCAACACTTGTCAGGTAAGTTCTCTTTCAACCAAAGCAATTTAGGCATCTCCATTTCTGGTGAAATAGATCCCCCAACATAAGACAGTACTTCATGCTTCGTGTCATTGATCCTCTGTGCTTGATCAATTGCGCGGTGATCCAGCCACATTATCACATTTCTTTGGTTATCCTGTGTTGGGCTGACAGTCACAGGATCCCCAGCTGAGTCTAGAGCAACCAATGAGCATGTTGCATCGAAACCAATACCCTTTATCTTCTGAACAAAATCCCTGTCACTGCTTATTGAAGAAGAAACTTCCTACAAATATGTAAAATTAGGAGCAGAACTAGGTTTTAAAGGTATATTATTTTTACTGAATACTTGCTCTCTTTTCGCAGGAGGGAGGTGGCAGTATCCCCGGAAATACAAGGAAAAGTAAAATTGACATGACGGGCTTAGGCTACAAAAAAAATTCTGACCAGGAGGTCTTCTAATCTCGTACATTACTTGTCACCGCCTGCCGGAAACAATCAATGAAGCCCTTTTTTTCTCTCAGCATCTTGTTACATTTGTTAAGGATTTACTGAGGTTGTCGCGACTGTCGCGTGTGAATATTTCGCTAAAGTTTCTGTCGCTTTACTGCATAACGCTGGTTGCATTTGCGAAGCTATGAGCAAAATGGCTAGATTTCTAATTACTCCTGGCAAGTGTTAAATCTACTTTAATTTAACGGGAAGATGCCGGCAAAACGAATCCGTTTTAACCTACGTCAAGTTCGACCACTACACTGCTAAACGAAAGTGGCAAATTATTTCTGTAGGAAATCCTTACTTGGTTATCGACTTTGGTAAGTTTAGCTTTGTTTAGCCGAGTAATTGATGGTAAGTCGTGATTTTTAATGTTTCGGTTTCTTGTCCATGAAAAATACCGAGAAAAATATCGAGCCGAAATTATTTTTTGCGCACGTGTTCTCTGATGATGTATTTCACATAATTTTTGATAATGTATTACAAAAAGATTCTGTCCAGATTTCTCGATATTTTATCAGTTTCACTCTATCACACGCCGCCCAACAAACGATCGCTAGCCTCTAGCAATTTGGCGTCGGCTTTCCTATTTTGCTTTTGCATTTTGATCACCGTCTCATGAAAGTGCTTTTAATTATTTGTGGCGGGAAATATGTACCGCGCGCGTTTGTTTGGCGCCCAGATCATTGACATCAGTGGAAGAGACTCCAGACAGGTAAGAAAACTTAATAATTATATCAGTAGCAATTGATGTTTAAAATTATAATTCTGGATCGATTATTCTATGCTAGTTCCACACTCGAGAGAGCTTTTTTCTCAAAAAAATTTCGCAGACAAGCAGCCTCGCTGGGTCATGCAGGGTCCCCTTGTTTCCTGAGCTTTTGTTATCTGTGTTGCATAGTATTAACCTGTAGTATCCTGGGTAGTGTATACCTGAAATCTACAGTTAACTCGAAAAATGCTCTAATCAATGCTGTAGTGTCCTGGGTAGTGTATACCTGAGATCTACAGTTAACTTGCAAAAATGCTCTAATCATTCCTGTAGTATCCTGGGTAGTGTATACCTGAAATCTACAGTTAACTCGTAAAAATGCTCTAATCAATGCTGTAGTATCCTGGGTAGTGTATACCTGAAATCTACAGTTAACTCGTAAAAATGCTCGAATCATTCCTGTAGTATCCTGGGTAGTGTATACCTGAAATCTACAGTTAACTCGTAAAAATGCTCTAATCAATGCTGTAGTATCCTGGGTAGTGTATACCTGAAATCTACAGTTAACTCGTAAAAATGCTCTAATCAATGCTGTAGTATCCTGGGTAGCGTATACCTGAAATCTACAGTTAACACGTAAAAATGCTCTAATCATTCCTGTAGTATCCTGGGTAGTGTATACCTGAAATCTACAGTTAACTCGTAAACATGCTCTAATCATTCCTGTAGTATCCTGGGTAGCGTATACCTGAAATCTACAGTTAACTTGCAAAAATGCTCTAATCATTCCTGTAGTATCCTGAGTAGTGTATACCTGAAATCGACAGTTAACTTGCAAAAACACTTTAATCAATGCTGTAGTATCCCGGCTAATGTATACCTAAAAAATACATAACATTGACTTATTTGACTTATGGAGGTGACAATCTTATTCAACTCTTACTCTTTTTGAATATTCATGGTCAATTAACAGCTGTCTCTCTATCCATCTTATTTTTTTAGCACGCGCTCGAACTTGATTTTGGCACGAGTGTTGTCTTAACAAAGCGGAGTAAAAAAGCAGTATAAGAACATGTATTGCAGTATTTTGTGTTAGTGATCTAGGAACCTCTGAATTTGGCGATTTTGCGATAATGACATATCGCCAGGACTATTTCATTTGCTTGATATTTAAGCAGTACAAAAAAATCTTAAATCATATTTAGTACTTGTCTCTTAATTGTTGTTTCTGTCGGCTTTATAACGATTTGATACCTTTACATACTGATACAGGACCATAAAGTAGTTACCACGTTTGTTAAATTTGGTAATGTTAAATTACAGTATAAGGAGCTACTTTTACGAATTTTACGAAAAACATTTTCCCGGCCTTTTAGGAAGCGGCTTAAATAGTTTCAAAGTTGCAGGGCAGTCACAAAACTGAATTCTTGAGTTTACCTCCATTTCATACTATAACTTACTGTCCGAGACTGAAAAAGGCGCAATGTAAAACGTTTGTGGCGTTTTATTATGACCAAAATAGTAAGTGCCTCGGACGAGGGTTAGCCGAGCAGAAAAAGATTTAAACCTTGCTTTAATCGGATATTGCGGTTACTTTCATTTCAGTTTCTGGTAGCTTGAGTTACTCTTTTGTGGGCAATTTACGGAAGTCCTAGGGTATTCAGCTAACACCTCAAGAGCCTAGAGCTGTCAGAGCTTGGTTTTGAATTACTTATGCAAATTAGCTGGCTGCACATTGAATGTGCAGCCAGCTAATTTGCATAAAACTTTTTCGCGCTTCAAAGCTCCTCATGGGGAATATTAAAACAAGGATTTTGAGAAGGGTGTGGCACACCCCCATGCTCCGCACTCAACTCCCCGCCCACCTCTTCCGGTGGTCCCAGATCATAAAATTGAGTAACAACTACCTTGACCACTGTGCAGACATTTCTCCATATATCTTCCGACGATTGCTCGAAATAGTTCGGCTGGGATTTCCATATTTTTAAAGGCCGGATGGCTGATGATACGATCTTGCCATTACGAGAGACGAGAGCTGCCCTTACACTTGCGGTGCCGACATCGACACCGACATAATACGGTTCTACCATCCTCTAGTAGTTACTGAGATCAGCCGCAATCCGCCATCTTGCCGGGCAATGGTTAAAGAGTCTGGTACCGAGTTGACGCACAGGTACCCCAAGCTCACGAGTGAGAATCCTTCTGCGACAAACATTTCTGCGACAACATTTGTGAAACCCCGTTTGAATTGTGATTTAGACTTTATAATGAAAGGCTCTCTTAAGCGACCGCGACCACTTTTGGGATTTCTCCCGTGAGCGGCCACTCAGAGTCTTATGGCATAAAAATCAACACATCAATGAACCTGCACACTGCCAATAGTCTAAAAAATTGAACGTAAAGTTTAGCTGTGTCTATCAGATACGAAGATTCTCATTAAACTTTAACATTTCTTTTGTTCTTTTTCTGCATTAATTATATTTATGAGTTTCTGAAGCTCTTGGTGGTTGCCAACGAGAGCTTCCACTGAAAGAAAAACTTCTTGAATTGTTTCCTTGTTTTATTTGTAGTGTGATCTTTAATGCAATTTTCAATTCAATTTTTCTTGCTACTGCTTTTCCGTGACTAATTAAGCTCAAAAATGCCTTATTCTGTTGGCAAATGCCTTAAAAATGCCGTTAAAAAATGACTTAAAAAAAAGCTCAAGACTATTTCATTTGTGAAGGAATATCATCGTGTTCAAATAAAGAGGGCGGCCAGCCGGTGCGGTTTAACCAATATCTTTTTACTTGGTTAATCTCAAGTTTCGACCGGTGGTTTCGATATATATCGTGAACCGGTTCGAATCACCATATAATATGGTGCTGATTCAACTTCCTTCATTAATTCAATTAGCTCAATATCGAAGTAAAAAAACATCATTTCTATCTGTTTACGGGCTCTGACTCTTTTTTTTTTTTTTTTTTGCGCACTTTCTAATAAATCTCGACTTTATCTCGATCGGTCCACAAAAAAGTATTTAAAAAAAGAACGAAGCCAATATTGTTGAAACAAAGAATCGCCTCCTGATTTCATATCGGCATGGTAAAAAGCCCATTGCGATTGAAACAAATAAATTGCTTTGCCCCAGTTTTTTTAAAATGTGTCTATGGAATATGAACCCGATTTAATGACTCCCATTACAGAAACCCCGCTGGTAGAACGAAAGACATTCCTTCCCACAGTTATAGTAAAATAGTGTATGGAACATGTTCCGGTTGAAACGAAAGATTTTTCAAATCCCTCGGTCTTTTTTGTTAGTCCATCCTTGTTTGTAAATCAAGATATTGGCAAATATGACGAAACACAGAAAATTAAACAAAATACGTGAAACACAAAAATGCGAAAAATGCAGGCTAGTATAATATCGTGCACAAGTCATTAACTTAGCGGCTAAAAAAGAAGCCAAAAAATCTTGACCAATACGATCCAGCCATCTTTACGGAACCAAAAAATTATAATTAAGAATTTCATTAAAATTGTCTTTGTTTTATTTCTTTTTATTGTCTTTAAGAAAGACAGGAAATTGGAATTGTAGAGGTGAACTGTGACAAGAAGTATTTCAGAGAGGGGAGCAAAGACGTGGAGGTTAATGGTATTTGCCTTTTTTGGAGGGGAGGCGGCTACTTCAGTAGGTTGACAACAGCCTATATCTCTAGATCACTGGACGAGATACTCCTGAAGAGATTCGTGCATGGTTGTGTGCCATGCTTTCTAAATCGTTACCTTTTTTTCAGACCCAAATCGTTGCTCATTCTTTAAAGAAGCGAACTGAATATAAACACACCTAATTCCAGAGAGCACATAGCCCTGCTCTTCGCTGTAGACCTCTCCCCTTGGCGCAACAGTTGAGTTTTGTCAAGTTGGTGAACACTTATCTTTTACTACACTAGATAAGCTTGCATTTAGCTTGTGACATCAACAAACTGCAACTACTTTTATTTAATCCAAAACATGCGAGTTTAAAAAATAAATATCCTGGCAACCTACTATACAATGTCCCCACCCTCCCTTGGCCAAAAATAGACAAGGTCAAACATTAAACCATTCAAAATATTTAAAGCTGATAGTTATTTTAAACACGTTATTTCTGGCGCTCCTCGATTAATTTTAGATGGTTTAATAGATCTCCATCTTCACGTAAACACTTTCGCCTAGAAAGTGGAATACTGTTCCAAATCAAAGCATCATCTTCACAGTTTGCTCACCCTATACTAGACGGTAGGATTTTGACACAAGATGGACTTCACGGCTATATCAAGTTGCGCGGCAAAGACGACAACAAAATATTTCCTTTATGCTACAATAGCTTCAGCTCCAACAACCAAAATATAATCTCTTGTCAACCAATACAATCCTGACACAGCATTCCAGCCGACTAAGGGGTCAAAATGAGTTGACATAGGTGCATCAAAATTGTCATACGGTTTATAAGTGATATCTGTTCAACAAACTTTGTCATTTGGAGTTCATATTACTCACCGATGGTTGATCCGAGTCTGAGATCATCGATCTGAGCTGTGTTGTAATAGCTGTCGTTACTGGAAATACTCTCAAGCAGAAGCAATCAGGAAGTGGTATGTATGCTTTGATCTCGTTTTAAGTTATGTACGCTTAGAAATGTGGGCTTAAACCTTGTCACGTACTGGTATAATACGTGCTGATACAGACTCCTTATATATCTGATCGCGCAAAAACTCTGTAGAAGCTTTCCTTTTATTCTTTCATTTGTTGGCTTTGTTATGAGATTGTTTACCCTATTTTCTTGTGTTTAAAGCTACTTAACTCATACACTTCAGCGCCGCTATCACAATATTTCGAAGTAATTGATTTTAATTCGTTATTTTTTAGCCACTGTAGGTAGGCGCCTAGATCACATGTAGATCACTTCCTTATCGCTGAAGCCATTGATCTAGCACGATTCAAAGTAAACAAGATCTTTATAATGCTGTAACGAATCCAGTCTGGTTGTAAATATTAATAGTAAGTTTCTATAACGAGACAAATCCCTATAAAGAGGTACCCAATCAGGGTGACTGTGTTCCTACCACAGGTATACCATTAGCATTAGGCAGAGTTTAGCAAGGACAACGCAGCCTCAAGTGAAACGCAAAGGACTGAAGGCAACTTCCGGTGCTCAATTGACCACTCTTCCATTGGTCAAGCCTGGTTTTAGAACTGCCTGGACTGCCGTCACTGTTGTCGTGTTGCCCTTTGTTAATAGGGACTTTAAGATCCAACGACGTGACGGCGCCAAGAACGTTGCTTAAAAAGCAAATTTGCGTTCTTTCAGTCTTTATAGCGATTATTCCTACCCACTTACTTTGTAAAATGTAGGCGAACCCTCCTGAAGCTGAATTTCAAGGGATCAAATTAGAGCTCAGAAAGAGAAATAAAATTTCATCATTGCTTGTTTACGTCCTCCATAAAATGCGAAATTAGGCATGTTCACATCGTAGTCGTGCAAAAACGGGAAAGAAATGTACCAAAAAGTGTGATGCACATGCGAAGTTGTTGTTTTGCTAATTAAAGTTAGTGTTCTCGTTCTCGTTGTCATCCACATCGTTGGATCTTAAAGTCTCTAATCTGACTACTTGTCAGTTTGTGTGAAGGTTACTGTGTTTCATCAACATTAAACCACATGGGTTTCAAAAATGTGATATGTCACGTAAGACTACCTGAGATTATCAAACGAAAGCATTAAAAAAAGTGCCTAGAAACATTTAGACTTTTGTTATAAAATTGCAGTCAAATCTTGCTAATGTGGACACTGAGCAAGGCTCTGCTCTTAAAGGAAAATTGAAGGGAGCCCAGTGCTCCATCATATCTCTGGACTTGTAAAATCTACAACCCTGGTCAAAACGTCTTGGGACACTTGAGGAAATTAGGCACAAAGATGCACTTTGCTAAATTAACTCATATTCTACCTCTTAAAAAAGCTTGGGGATGTTGCTATAAGGGGCTATTTCTGCTGTCCCACTCTCTCCCAAGCAGTGTTGATTGTGTTGAATTAAAACTTGAATACATAACGTCAACACTACACTGAGTGGGAAGGGGGGAGGGAAGATGCCTCAATTTGACAAGCTATTGCGTTAGTGTCCCAAGAGTTTTGACCAGGGTTGTAGGGTGCCCAGCATATGATTTGTCTGAAAAAAAACTAAGATTTTCTAGTTACCTGAGAGCAAAAGTTAGGTGCCAGGGGCCAGCAGGCTCTGCTAGAACACAGCCCTGCTGCTGAGGGGGCCAAAGGAAGTGTCCGTATTAACAGGGTACTGTCCATAAAATTAAGTGGGTTGTCCATAATAATGAGCTGTTGGGTCAAATATAAAGTATTGCTTTCAGAAATCTAAACTTGAAGAGAAAAACGGATAACTACAACATTAAAATATACTTGATCATGGCTTTGAGTAACAAGATTAGATTTTGATCCAAAGAAGAAGCAGTACCCACCCATCTGTTATTACTGTTCAAAGCCTGATGAGTGATTACTTGTGTAGCCTGCATTACATGTACAGGCGCTTTATGAGCCAAGCGAGGCGAACGCGGCATTGTGCACAAAAAGGAGTGCGAAGCGTGAGACGAGGGGAGAAGGAAAATGAAGCGCCTGTTACCAGTCCATGAACTGCATGAACATTGCATTCCAATTGGTCATTGATGACGCATTGTTCTGGCTTGTTTGTCTGGAACAAAATAACTGTCACACATTCATGTTCTTTTGACGGTGCTGTTCGAGACACCTTTCACCTATTTCCAAATGTTCCAGAAATTAAAAAAAAAAAAACAAAAGAAATGTTTAAATTTATTGCTTAAGAGGAAAGATGTTCTTGGATTGCTTCCATCTAGGCTAGGAAAAAGCCTGATTTACTAACTTTTTTAAATTAAGTGTTGACAGGCCAAATGCAACTCATAAGCTTGTGACCTTGGAATTTTTTTGAACAACACGTTTTCCCCCTTTTCTTTCTCGCCGCAGTGTTTGAACTTAACTTTGACTGAGCAAATCCTACTTTTTGTCCCGCTGAGTCTTACATTATTGAAGGCAATTCTGCCCTCACAGTAATTTCCTGTGTTTTATGGTGCTGTCAGTGTTCCTGGTAGCCCGAAAGGTGACAATTTTTGAGTAATAGGTTGTGTTTTGATTGGTCCTTTTGACATCACCACCATCAGTCAATACTTGTGAGCGTAGGTGGGCAGAAGAGCCAGAACAATAGACTGGCAACAGGCGGTTTATTTTTCTCCTCCCCTTGTCTTGCGCTTCGCACTTGTTTCTCGCTTTGCGCAAAATACTGCGTTCTCCTCGCATGGCTCATAAAGCACCTGTTATGCAGGCTATTACTTGTGTCGTTTAGTTAACTCCTCAAAAAAAGAAGGTTGGTAAGCCTGTGCTCTCATCAATTAGTTTTCATTGTTGTCCTGAATTTTTCCCCAACATTATGCATTCTCATTGGTTACATTAAAGTCACTGACATAAGATATAACAATAAAACTATTTCTGACTCGATTTCATCTGATTTTTACATACAGAACCACTATATATGTCATGGATGGTTCCACCACGCATATCCTGCCAGGAGATGATTTAGAATCTCCAAGTCATCAAAAGAATTTGCACTATTACTTGGTTGAACACAAACGATGGAAGAAGAAGAATTTACAAGCAAGATGCTTGATTGGTCTCATGACATTAATTTGCTGTATATTAATCGTGGTTTTAATTATGACTTATGAAAGCGGAAGTCGTAAAAGTAGGTCCACAAGTGAGTCCTCTAAAAACGAAGCTGCAGAGACAACAAGTGATATCAACCTTATCAAGTTTATCCACTTATCAGACGTTCATTATGATCCATTTTACAACAAGATGATTTCAAGTAGCTCCTACTGTCGACAACAGGTATCAAATAGCACAGCAAAGTACATTGCTGAATATGGAAGGATTGGATGTGACTCCCCAGCAACACTGGTGGAAAATTCCTTAGATGCTATGAAAAATGTCAGTCAAGAAGAAGACATTGCATTTATCTTGATGACAGGTAGGCAGATTTTAATTCTCTGAATATTCTGGAAACGTGTTTCAGATTCAGACTCTTGATTGTTTACAGGGCAGTTGCTTACTCGGACTTTCTCACCATAAATAAAATAATTTGTTAAGTAAAGTAAACACTTTATTGAGCCTGCAGAAATGAATCAGCTATACAGTGTCGCTGATATTAACTCATGTGCAGCCAATTATTATTGCATATAAATATATATAAAACGTGATAAAATCTACTGAAGTTTAGAAAATACACAACTAGAATTGTAAAGATCAGTAAACATGCAGTGCTGCCAACTCTCCCAGATAATCCGGGAGAATCCAGATTTTGGACTGTTATCTTCCGCTCTCCAGATCAGAGAATGAAATCTCCTGGATAATCACTGAAGTATGCCATTTCTTCAGCAGACTTGACTTTCTGACAAGAAAATTTCAACTATTTTGGGTCGTTTGAGCTAGTTTAATTAATGTTAACATCGAACATTTCCTTATCAACTCCAGTATGCCATTGATATATAATAATCTGATTGGTTTTCGCGTGTTTTGTGTCATCACAAATTCGGTGACAATCGGAGTCAGCGAGTATTTTTTGCACAAATGACATCAAGACAGTGATGTTACATATGATGTCATTTATCATCCCTTTCCTATCAATTCTCAGTATTTGAAGATGTGGGGGGTTGACAGCCATGAGTAAATATTACATGGTGATAATAAAAAGAGATATACAGTTAAGTCAACCAGTGAAGCTTGCCACCAAACACTGATGGTCACATTTTTCTGCTTTAAGCTGGAAAGTGATTGTTAGAATAAAAAATGAAATCATGGCGATAAAGCTTAGGGTGGAGCATATTAGAGAAGTGAGTTAAAAGATTTTTTTACTGTTCAGAAGGGACACTTGATCTGATGGGGGTATAATTCTTTAGAGATATTTTATTGATGTTGATCAAGGACACTAAAATTACAAGATGAAGACCTTGACAACTGCACGGAGGTATCAGAGAATATGTACGGTCTTAATATTATTATTTTGTTGTTGACATTAGGAGACTTCTCAGCTCATGGAATGTGGACAAGCTATGCTGGCCCTCAGCGAGTGTTGGACAACATTGCCACAGTCAGTAAACAGATGCATTCAAGATTTCCAAAGATTCCCATTTTTCCAATGATTGGAAATAATGATCTCCCAGGCCACTATGTTTTACCTAAGGCTGGTGACGACTGGTATCAAAAGGTGTTGTCTTCTTGGGAATCACTTATAATGTGCTCTGAGTGCCCTAGCAGTGTAAAGAAGCCTACAACCCAAGCTATTTTGCAGGAAAGCTTTTTAGAGGGTGGATACTATAATGCAAGCATTGCAGGTAACCAGTGCCATATATAACACGATTATCATTAATTTTTAGCATGTCGTGTGTTCATAAAAAATCACCACTCACAAAAAGGTGCTGTACGCATTGAAAATCACTTCCACTAAAAGGTGCAGTACTGGCATTAAAGGTAATTTTCACTCATACTGACCTTAAAATGCAAGCATTGTAGGTAATCAGTGCAATACCAAGATTAACATTATATTTGTGTGTGTTCATATAACCGAGAGTGAAAATCACCTTCAGCGAGAAAGTGGGGAATGCAATGGAGGATACCATTACCCTGTACTCATGGGTGTGGTGGTGGTGCAGGGTGTGGTTTGCTGCACCTGAGTATTCCTTAAAAAAATTGTTTGTTTGGGGTATTCATTTCATCTGTTAAAATCCCTGAAACCATTTTTAAAACTTGAGAGAATTGGAACCGTTGAAAAATGTCACTTGGGAAAATGCAACTAAAGACAGGTTAAAATTTTACTGAGAGAGTGCTAATCAAGAGATTCTCTTTCTTCTCTGCACCCGCGTCTTGCTTCATTTTTAGTTGCATTGTCACTTACAATAATTGTATTAAATTTAAAAAGTGTGAGAATTTATTTTACATGACCAAAATGACAGTTACCTTAGAAACCTAACCTCAAGGGTATCCCATGTTCAGTTCGAACTCCAAAACAACTTCTCCTCTTGATAGCAACAACAACAACTTTAATATTCCATTGTGAATAAAACTTACAGACTTCAGACTTCAATTTTCTTTGAGAGCAAAAAGCACATGATATTATACCGCATAATACTAAAGCAACAGAATGTCCTGGGTAGGGTCATTACATTACAAGTCTTGTCTCACGTAGGGTCGAGACGATCTACTGTTTCAGGTTCGGCCCAGAACACCCCACCTTTCCTTATTTTTCTAATGGGTGTGATTCTATCTTGTTATTATATGCAATTGCCCTGATCCCCCCTAATTGCCCGCGGCTCCCTGGAAAATGTCAAATGGTAAAATAAAACAAAAAGCTCAAATAATATTTTGATGCCAAGAAGAAGAGTTGTTCTGGTATTTAAACACAGATGCATTTTCTTTTAATTACATAATGGCCACTTGATATTTTTATATGATGGTGACTGACAGAGACCTGTCACCAGTGATGTTTACCTTCTCGATGTATTTTCTTTTTTCTAGATGGAAAAGTGGTCCTGCTAGTATTGAACAGCCTTTATTGGTCAGCAGCGGTAAATCGAAGTGTGGAAACCGATCAGAAGGCTTCCAGGCAATTGGTTTGGCTGGAAAATCAATTAAAACTTGTTAAGAGTCATGGACAAAAAGCCATGTTAGCCAGCCACATTCCTGCAGGGTGAGATACTCTTGAACTGATGCCGGGATATTTTTATGGCATATTTCTGCTCTTAGCTATTTTAAAGGGACAGGTTCATGGTTCAGCACGTGCTCATTAATTAATTTACATTTTTCTAATTTATTATTTATTCTATCAGTTAATAATCCCACTCACATGTATCTCAGCGATCTCAGAGTGTATTTCAAAGAAGAAGTGTATTTCAGAGTAACCTGAAGTGGCATGGAGGAGTACTAGAAGAAAAATTAATGGAGCTATTTGCACCTGAGTTGATCAAGTGACTTCCAGGGGAGTGTGCAGATTGGTTCTTTGACAACATTATGACATGATCATATTGCTTTCATAGATGATACAGCATGTCCCGGCAGAAAAACAGTATTTTGATTAACGAGCATGCACTGAACTGTGAACCTGTCCCTTTAATTTCCCCAAAGAGTGAATCCCTTGTTGATGATGATCTATTTTTTTTCTCCTTTTTTAGTATCGACACATTTAGCAGCAAGCCTTACTGGTTCAATAATTATACTGAAATCTACGTGCGACTTGTGGCAAAGAACTACAGTGATGTAGTAATTGGTATGTAGCTGATAGATGCTGTTTTCCATTTATGTTTGGAAACAAATGCAAACCTTCAACTTTACGATTGTCTATTTAAGAACCAGGGGCACCCAACGAGAATAAAGTTCAAAACCACTTAAGCATAGCATTGTTAAACGTGTTTTAGTATTTAAACGGTGGATGTGGGCATATTTTTATCCCCTATAAATTTTTCATCTGTTCAGATTTCCTAGCTGAAAGTCTAGTCATCCGAAAATTATAGGGATCAAAACTTACCTGTTCGAAAATTTCAGCCAGAAAAAAGGCTCCCGAAAATTCTAGGTGACCTTTTTAGGGTAAAAATCCGTTGAAGATGGGCAATTTTACCTTTTTTTAGATGTTCGAAAATCCTAGGAGAGGCAAGCAAGCAAGAAATTTTACAACAAATGTTCCGAAAATTCTAGATCTCAAATCGTCTTCCGAACAGATATTTTCCCGAAAATTGTCGTTGGGTGCCTTTGAAGAACGATTTCTATCCATTATAACTTAAACTGGACATAGCCTTATTGACCAGGTGTGAACACCTCAGTTTCACGGTGAAGTTCGCAAATGAACTGTAGCATTTAAGTGTTTTCATACTTCGTTCTGTAAATCACAACATTTCCTTCTGTTTCGTCTAGGTCAGTTCTTTGCCCATTCGCATAAAGATGACTTTCGTCTCCAAATGTTTGAACCAGAGACCAGTATCACAGCAAAGTCCTTTGTTCTACTTGCTCCCGCTATCTCCCCTGTTTACCACAACAATCCGGCTTTCAGATTGGTCTCTCTTGACACAGATCAACAGTCGCTAGCAGATTACACCCAGTACTACATGGATCTAGTCATGGCTACACGTGAGTTTTGATTTAATAAAGTTAATAAAGATTTTTCTAGAGTAGAAATCTTTCTTTGTATCCGCGCGGCTTTGCACTTTTTCATCTTCTTGAAAAGATTGGCATTCATGTGATATGTGGCATTTTTCTTAAATACAACCCAGTAAACTGACCTCTTCTTGCAGCTTCAAACTTGGCTGTCATTGTTATGATCAAGTTACTATTGTGAAACAATGAACGAGCCTGTCATACACATTTCACCATGAATGACATTAAGCAATTATTGGATAGCACTGAGTATGATATGAAGAATTATGCAGATCGTGGAGGATGTATTACAGCCAACTCTCTTTAAGCCAGACACCGTTGCGAGCCGCTTTACCCATTAAGCTCCAATATACACATACAAATTCTCCAAAATGACCATTATCATTTGTAAAATTTGCTATCCTTCAGAATTCTCAAATCCAGTGTGGCAAGTGGACTACACCTTCAGCAAAAAGTATCCTTCAAAAAACACTCTAATCAATGCAGAGCGAATCTACGAACTAAACGAGCAGCTAATTAACCAGACAAGCGATACATTCTGGAATGGATATGCTTTCTCGCGAGAGACGAACTACCAGCCAATGCCTTATAATCGTTTCACGTTGTACTGCGGGATGCGGTTCGTCGATTTCCAAAATTTCCAGAAATGCACTCAGAAATATAGTGTGCCTGGTGGATGACAATGCTTTTTAAGTTAATGTCTTTATTTCTATGTAAAAAAAGGCCATATTGTATTGTATAGTCCTTGAGAAAATGGAACCATGTTAGAGTTGAGAGTTCAGGGGCACCCAACGGCAATTTTCGGGAAAATATCTGTTCGGAAGACGATTTGAGATCTAGAATTTTCGGAGCATTTGTTGTAAAATTTCTTGCTTACCTGCCTCTCCTAGGATTTTCGAACATCTACAAAATGGTATAATTACCCATTTTTAACGGATTTTGACCCTAAAAAAGGCCACCTAGAATTTTCGAGAGCCTTTTCCAGGCTAAAATTTTCGAGAAGGTAAGTTTTTATCCCTATAATTTTCGGATCACTAGACTTTCAGCTAGGAAATCCGAACAGATGAAAAGTTTTTAGGGGATGAAAATATGCCTATATCTACCGTTTGAATACTAAAATACGTTCAACAATGCTATGTTAAGTGGTTTTGAACTATATCCTCGTTGGGTGCCCCTGAGAGTTGAGGCCAAGGCATAACTTGTTGTGAATAAACCCTGTTATAGAAGAACAATCAAATTGCCTAAACAAGAAAAGAGTTGCCTGAAGAGCAATATTGATGATAGTGGCTTAATTTTTACGATTGCAAATCATCTTATCATACAGAACTACAATAAATATATTGTTTTTGTATCAGATTTATCAGTTTCCTTGATACTTCCTGTCATATGTAAATGGAAGTTATAATGTTAATTAGAAACGATAGAACGATTGTCATGAATGTCTTTGAAGGCGAGTTGCATATTTCATGTAAAAAAAAATTGACCTGTAAATTTGAAAATATTCTCAAACACATTTTCCTGGCCTATTTTGCCTATAAAAATGGAAAAATTGCAGATTTTTGAAGAAATCGATGGAC
Organism: Porites cylindrica; assembly: GCA_964035525.1. Classification (NCBI taxonomy): domain Eukaryota; kingdom Metazoa; phylum Cnidaria; class Anthozoa; order Scleractinia; family Poritidae; genus Porites; species Porites cylindrica. The sequence continues at coordinate 928,782 of OZ037788.1, read as the reverse complement.
TAACCCTTTCGAGTTTTTTAACTTCTTGTTTTTATCGTCTGAAAAGGCTTTTTCTCTTTGTAGAATATTCTTAAACACATTTTCCTCCTTTTACCCTTCCCTTACTTGCGGGCGCGAACAATAGAAACGTCATCATTACCCACCAATTCCTCGTGGCCCCTGTTCAAGCAAATCGAGATTTTTTCTGACATACTGACTGTATATTTCAACTATAAGTACTTTCCTTTATATACGCGCGCGAGATTAATGCTAGAGACTGCCTCCTGCACACGAATCAATGATATCATCCGTAAGAAATTGATCAAGAAGAACTCTAAAATACTTCACATCTGGACATGATGCAGTTTGCGGTGATATAATTATTTCTTCGCTGCATTACAAATCATATTTAGTCCAGCTTGTGTAAGCATCTAGACTCACAAATTATCTCCCAGTACTAGGAGCTTCACATAGGCGTACGGGCAATTTTTTGCCAGGGGGGGCGGTAATCCATTTGCCCAAAAAATTCTTGCAAGTTGCCCAAATTTTTACAAAACAGTCGAAAGGAAACTAGGGCCATGCAACAAAATAGGCCGTACTGGCATATGAAAGTGGCTCGATACAGTTTTTCAGAGTCAATACCTGCCAAGTTTGAGCATAAACTTCGTCGCCACAAACAAGCATTTGGAAAAAATTGCCAGCACAGTTGTATTAGATAAAGAGGGAAATTTGTCATGATCAGGATTGCAATGACATCGGAGCTGTCATAGCAATGAAATGACGCCATTACCTTATTCTACTTGCAGCAATATTTCTCACTGGGAACTGTTCTTACAAAATCGTTCAGGGGAGCTCTTTCCTCCAATAGTCGCCTCGATTTTCGTGAAGTTAAAACGGAACTGTAAGAGCGTTATCGAGATATTTTGGGACGAAGTTTTTATTGTTAGAAATAAGGTAAAAAAGGAAAATCTTGATGTTTAGTCGCAATCTGAAGAAAACGAAACCCTTTTAACATGCAATTTCACCTCATAGTAGTTTCAATCTTTTTAAAAACGTGTGTGGAAGATCATGGAGATAGCTCCTGCCAATTGCTATAAAGAAGGATTTGATAAGCGCTCGATCTTGTTAGGGGTTTTGTAAACATTTCGGTCTACTTAAACAAATTAATGAATAATTTTTAAACCGCTCGATAGATTTTTTAAAAAAATTATGATTCTTCTCGTAATTCAAACTGTAAATTGTAAATTGTAAATATCTTATTATCCACTCCCCTCAGGGCTTTTCAGGGATAATTTACAACACTGTTTGGGGGACTTTGACAGACTGCTTAAGGTGCAGTTTACAAGTATTGAAGGAATGAGTGATGATGCCCCCATACATGAGTGTGAAAGTGAGATAGACCACTACACCGGGCACTACGTGCCCTACTCTTTACGAAGAGTGTGTGTGTTCTTTAACGTCCCACAGATTTATTACATGTGCAAGGGCTTGTCAGACGGGGCCTACGGTTTATCGTCCTTATCCGAGAAGACTAGAAAGTCTAACCATTTACAGATGTTATTACAAAGGCAGCACTTTCTCCTCAGTTATTTAAAGACCCTGAGTATTGGTCCGGCCGGGATTTGAACCTACGGCCTCCCGCTCAGCAGACCGGCGCTCTCCCAACTGAGCTAACCGAGAATTAGTCAGCCACTTCTTCAATTTCAGACCCATTGCTGATGCGTGTTCTGCCACACACTGTTCTAGGAGCGGAGGTGATTCTAGAAAGTTATGCGGAAGTTTATTCTAATCAATTCACGACTGGAAATAGCCTATTCTAGCTAGTGCAGTGAAGTACAGTGCCCAACAATAAAAAAATCAGCATATGACACCCTTCCCTTATAACCAGAAACTCATCACGTGCTAGGCAACCACTGTCTCGTGTGAACGTAACGGAATTATTACTGCGACTTCTGGTTAAAATAGGAAATATTTATCTCTTCAAAATAATAATAAAAATAAAAAAACATGGAAACGTCTTTAAAAACTGGCTTTGCCCAAATTTTCTCTTGCTGCCCAAAAAATTTGAGTTGCCCAAACTTTGGGGGGGCTGCAGCTGCAGACCTTTGACGAAAAAAATTCGCAAAACTTTGCGTTCACTGTTTGCGTTACTCCAAATTTGGCCAACAAATTTCGCCCAATTATGTGGCTAGTTCCAGTCCCCGGTCGGTTATTTGCGTAACGCAACCATGTTTTTGAAATGCGGCAATGATTTTGTTGCGGGGTTTGCGAAGAATGACCATGAAGGCTTGTATCGACGCATTTTGACCAAATACAAGTCAAGCAAATTAGTTTAAAGGATTCTGGAGGATAGCAAGCAAGATAAACGCGAAAATCCAGGTAAGAAAATAGCAAGAATGACCGAGCCGGCTATGTCTGTCACACAGTACTCTCTGATACTCTTCAAACGCGACGAATTCCTTCCCGCTTAGCTTTTTGCCTTCAAAGCCTTGCTTATTTTGATGAATTCTATCTGAAAATTCATATATGCTTGTTTTTAACCCGATGTTTCGATGAAAAACTAAAAAATAAAGCGTCTTTCGAAGATAAACAGCAAACCACGAGTATTGAATTTCATTATGCTAATTAGCTTTAATCTCATTAGCATTATGTAACAGCGTCAGAAAATACATTTGTAGAAAATTCCTAGCTGCTCTATATTTTCGAACGATTTTCGGGCTGTTTTGTTTAGATATTATATATCACACAAAATAGACATTTTTCCTGGCAAAATTACATTCTCTATTAATGGCTCAGTCAATTCCAAGCATGCCCATTCCTCCCCCCCCCCCCCCCCCCCCGGCATTTGTCGAGTATTTGTCATCTTGTTTTGGAAAAGCTGCAAATGCCCCACAATGGGGGTTAAAAATGGGGTACAAATGTCCCATCCCGCGACAACACCAAAATTGTATTTCCAGTTTATTTTCCATTTCCAAGCTGCCAATACCATATTTATGGGAAATCTGAATTTGATCAAAACGCATGAGGCACCCTACGCAAATCGCCCCTAGCTTCCTGTTATAATTGTTGCAAAAATCACTTCCATCTGATTAATATCAATGACAAAACTATGAACTAGAAGTTTAATAATACCTTTCTTTTTTTCGAAGACTTTTAATATAGTGAACGAGAAAGAACGTTAATTATTATTTGCACATTGCTCAAATAAAGTAATCAAGATAGCTTGTTTTGATTCATAGTTGCAATAGGCATGCAATACATGTAAATGTAAACAAGCCAAGCAACGCAAATGTCTCGTACAAGGTAAAAAGCATACCGGAAAGAAAACTCTGCTAACAGGGTACATATTTGATACCACTTTTACAATCTCAAAAACCTTCCAACAAAGAAAAGCAATTCCCAACAGTGTGTGGACAAAGGAATTAAAAGCAATGAACATGTTAAAGCAATGCAGGGATAATTGTCGATTCGGAGGAAAAGATGAACTTTATCTGAACCTTACCTTTTCTATTACGGTCCGTTTTTCAGATATTTAGAAGTATTAAATCCAGGGATTAAATCTGTCAAAAATATTTGGAATTTAAAACAGGTTTGGATCACACCTAAGAGTTTAAGCCATTTTTGTGCTTTCTGTCAGGTGTTTATAAAAATGTGTTCATGAGGAATGACATTTCAAATATCATATTACAGGTAATAGCTCTGTTTTTTGATATGATGTTATCATTTAGCCAGGTCAATTTTTTGGGTATTTGTATCCATTCGCAATTGCTTTATGTGTTTTTATGAGTTTTTAACGTAATCGTTGGTAGTATTAAACATTGAATTAAATCACACAGTGGAATTGATGAGTTTGGCTTATAGCCAAGAGTTTGACAATATTTTTGCCCCAGTTGTTAAGAGTCAAAGAAGATGTCATGCAATGACGGAAAATTCCGTGATTGTGCATGAGATGAATGTGGGATTGTTTCAATGGGGGAAATGAGGATGGGATGAGTCGCCACGCATAAGGTATTTCAGCAGTTTGATAATTTTTTTTGGAGCTAGTAGACATTAGCCTGTTACTTGTAAAAGTGACTGATGCATAATTTCATTGCATATGTTCGGAAAGAGGTGATTTCTTAAAATCTTACTGAGAAAACAATAACCTTTTATGGTTCTTCATGAATCTTCTTCACGTGCAAACTGCTTGCATGACAGTTATTTTTAAAACCCTTGTGGGTTAATTAGATCAAGTCGATTTCTCTCATACACGAACCACAAGAGCAGTAGATTCCAAAGCTTTCACATGCAAACTGTGTTACAATGCAACTTACAGTAGGGGCCTGAACACATGAGCTGGACTGGAGAGCTCTGCTGAGGTGACTTTTATCCCGGTATTGCATGAAAAGGGCCAGCCCAGAGTGACCTGCTTTATATAGAGATTAGAAGCAGTGTGCATGTTCCTCGCTTGGTTCATTCACCAGGCTGCCTGGCAAGCGTGATTACTTGGAAAAATTCCAGCCGGGAAAAACAAATAATAGCACAATTTGTATGTGATATTTTGTATGTGTAATCAAATGGTGACAAGTGAAATTAGGAAATAATTTCACGCACGTTTTGTCCAAATCCTAGTAATTTCCCGAGCCTTTAGGCCCACTAGTAGCAAAAAGCGCTGGCTTTTTGGGGGCAACAAAGGATTAAAGTCTAGCTTTAAGCAGCTAGAATTTTTTTATTCTCGATATTTTTTACCAGCTAGTTGGATTTTACTAAAACAATTATTCCTCTCTCCCTCATGGCCTCTGAGGCCTCATGGGCTATTGACTCAGAGCCCATTCGGGCTCGAGGAACAATTGTTAATTAGTACTCTTAGTCATTGTAACCAAACACATAACCACAGAGTAAGTAGAAGTTATAATCTGATAGTAATAAAACACATTTAATTTTTCAGAAAAATATCTGTGCAAGGCAAATTGAACATGAAGCACTCATTGTAATCCTCAGAGGCCACCTGGGGGCATGAAAACTTGAACCGAAAGCTTGCCTTAATCAGCTGAAGAGGTAGGTACCATTGCAAGGTGGAATTTTAATGTATTGCTAATGAAGTTAAAACAAAAGAAAAATACAAATTACCTGAGATAAAAAATTAATTACAACTTACATATCCATAGGAACTTTGCAAGAAGCCATCAACCAAGGCACCACACTGGCCGCAGAGATGCCAACCGCTGGAAATCTAAAATCTGGAGACTCTCTCTGTTGCATCAGTGAATCAGTGATCACAATGAGTCAGGGAACAGAGAAACGTAGGGATACCAAACTAAAATTATCAACGCCGACAATGGGAATCCTGGTTTGTTTGGGAACTGATTTTTTGTGGAAATTCGACGGGGTGTATAGGCGTTGAGACGTATTTTGCGTAAACCGCTGACACTTCAACCGAATTTACACAATAAATCAGGGAACAGAGAAACGTAAGGATACCAAACTAAAATTATTAACGTGGACAACGGGAATCGTGGTTTGTTTGGGAACTGATTTTTTGTGGAAACTCGACGGGGTGTATAGGCGTTGAGACGTATTTTGCGTAAACCGCTGACACTTCAACCGAATTTACACAATAAATCAGGGAACAGAGAAACTTAGGGATACCACGCTAATTCGGGTACTTTTCAAATTGGAACCTTATGCTAACTTCTTAGTTTCTTCCTATCTCTACAGGTGATGGTAGCACGCTTTGGGATTGCCAAGCAAACTCTATCGACCATGATTCTATTTTTTTCGCTTTCTTTTTTAAAGAGAAGAAGGTCCACATTACTCCGGTCTAAAATTATCAGAGCGGACAATGGGAATCCTGGTTTCTTTGAGAACTGATTTTTTGTGGAAATTCGACGGGGTGTATAGGCGTTGAGACGTATTTTGCGTAAACCGCTGACACTTCAACCGAATTTACACAATAAATCAGGGAACAGAGAAACGTAGGGATACCAATCCAAAATTATTAACGTGGACAACGGGAATCGTGATTTGTTTGGAAACTGATTTTTTGTGGAAATTCGACGGGGTGTATAGGCGTTGAGACGTATTTTGCGTAAACCGCTGACACTTCAACCGAATTTACACAATAAATCAGGGAACAGAGAAACGTAGGGATACCAAACTAAAATTATCAACGCCGACAATGGGAATGCTGGTTTGTTTGGGAACTGATTTTTTGTGGAAATTCGACGGGGTGTATAGGCGTTGAGACGTATTTTGCGTAAACCGCTGACACTTCAACCGAATTTACACAATAAATCAGGGAACAGTGAAACGTAGGGATACCACGCTAATTCGGGTACTTTTCAAATTGGAGCCTTATGCTAACTTCTTAGTTTCTTCCTATCTCTACAGGTGATGGTAGCACGCGTTGGGATTGCCAAGCAAATTCTATCGACCATGATTCTATTTTTTCCGCTTTCTTTTTTAAAGAGAAGAAGGTCCACATTACTCCGGTCTAAAATTATCAGAGCGGACAATGGGAATCCTGGTTTCTTTGAGAACTGATTTTTTGTGGAAATTCGACGGGGTGTATAGGCGTTGAGACGTATTTTGCGTAAACCGCTGACACTTCAACCGAATTTACACAATAAATCAGGGAACAGAGAAACGTAGGGATACCAATCCAAAATTATTAACGTGGACAACGGGAATCGTGGTTTGTTTGGGAACTGATTTTTTGTGGAAATTCGGCGGGGTGTATAGGCGTTGAGACGTATTTTGCGTAAACCGCTGACACTTCAACCGAATTTACACAATAAATCAGGGAACGGAGAAACGTAGGGATACCAATCCAAAATTATTAACGTGGACAACGGGAATCGTGGTTTGTTTGGAAACTGATTTTTTGTGGAAATTCGACGGGGTGTATAGGCGTTGAGACGTATTTTGCGTAAACCGCTGACACTCAAACCGAATTTACACAATAAATCAGGGAACAGAGAAACGTAAGGATACCACTCCAATTTCGGTACTTTTCAAATTGGAAACTCATACTGGAGATATAATAACCATACGATACCCCTCTCATTGAGATTCTTTCCAACGCAAAAACTTATTCTAACTTTCTAGTTTCTTTTTATTTCTACAGGTGATGGTTGAGCACATTCTATTCCCAGATTTCTAGCCTTTTTCCTTCATTGTCTCTAGTGTTGTTGTTTTAGATCGGCTTTTATTCAGTCTTTCCAGGTCAAAGGGAGGATGTGCATAATTGGAGCTAAAACTATTAGGTGGAGATTTGGAATCCTGAATCCTGACTGACCACAGACGGCTGCTTTTGGTTGAACTGTTGTATCTTCGAGTTTTATAGTTTGGCTGGTATGAGCATATTACATAATGAATTCTTTTTTAGATAGGTCTTCTCAGGAGCCCATGGTCTTCTATAATATATACTATCACGATTTCCCTTAGCAACGGCTGGCTTTTTATGAGAGGCCATATCTCATCAAGATGTTTTTTGGACTTCAACAACATTCTATGCCCAAAGACACTTCTTTTTAACGGAGAAACAACTTCACGTCATACATTTCTTTGTAGCGACTCGCAATTTTTACCCCGTGGCGATCCCATAATCCTGTGCGCAAAAATGCGTCTCCTATTACTGAAAAATCATTCATTTACATCTGATAAATTGACGGAGAATTTTAAATTTCTTTTTCATAATTAACAGCTTATCAGAGGAAGAGAACCTAGAGCCCCAATAAAGTGTCGTGCCTTACAGAGAAGCGGAAATGTGAATTGTTGTTCTGGGAAAAAAATAATGGATTGTAAGAACAGAGCACTGAATGTTGAACAGATTGAAATGCTGCTGGCATCTATCTCCTCTTTAAAACCATATCAGCAGATGTACGATCAAGATTAAGTCACTTTTACAGACACCATTTCGTGAAATAGAGGATCATAAAAGGTGAAGCGCTTATCATGGCTTGATCGACTAGCCTTCAAAACCAACCTTCGTTTCAGGTGGTCGTTTCTTGTTTGCCATGTAAAAGTCCCGTAGGAAGGACTTTGGAGCTTGAGCCTTGGTTCCTATCCAGATTTCCTGCCCGCTTTTTTCCCCTCGGGGTTTTTATGGGCAGGTTTTTTCTGGCCTCCGTCTGACCGCTTTTATTTAAGTTGTAAGCGGTAGCTCAGCTCTGCCATATTTCCCAGAGTCTTGCTTCATGAGTTTAGCTAACCAAAGATTAGCTTTAGAATTGCAATGTTGTACACCTCCAGTCAGGCTTATGCCCTTTAATACTTGACTTTTAAATAGTTTGTCGCAGATTACTAGTTGCTGTATGTACTTCGCAGAGATGGTTTTGTCCAAACCCTCCTTTGCTTACACACTAAGTCTGTTGCTGAGTAGTACAGTCAAAATTTAAAATAACCATTATTTGACAGTTAGAACTTTGTACATTACTTTAGAAAATTAAATAAAAGTGTTTTCCTTCTTGGGTGTTCATGTTTTGGCTCAATTTTATCCTTGGTTTAAATTCTATTTTCCTTTGTTGTTGGGTATCAACGGTCATGTATGATAATGAGTAAAACCAAGGATAAATTTGAACCACAACATACATTTGTTGTGTAGTACACATACACACGTTCTCGCGCGAGAGCATGGATCTTACCAACAGTCAACTATGCATGTGAGACCTGTAATATTGCGAAACAACAAACCTTTAAACTCCGAACTTTGCAGAGAGTGCGTGAGAGAATCATGCTAAATATCACATGGCGAGATCATCAAACAGTCCAATAGATCGGAGCAAACAAAACAAAGTACGAGATATCATGAAAATGATAATCAAACTCAAATGGTATTGGGCTGGTTATTTGGCGAGAATAACAGACAACCGTTGGACAACCTGCATTACGTTCAGGACGCCCCCGGGGACACACACGGAACCGAGAACAACAATTTTTCAAAGTATAAAAAGTTATATTTTTCCAAAGGGGTTAACCCATGATTTTGATCCAAAAATTCAAATTTTTTTTTGTTTGTTTTTGGTGAAAATATGACTACAAATAGTGCTTGATGATGCTGTAGATAAAAAAAATGCTTTTAAGACTGTAAACAAAACAATTTTTTATGTCTGAAAAATCCCATTTTTCCAAAGGCGTAAACCCATAGTTCCTGTAACAGAATTTGAATTTTTTTACTTTTCTTTATTTATTCCTCCTAAAAATACCACTAGAATTAGTGTTTGATAATGATCTTGGTTGCAAAAAAGCATTTTTGATAATAAAGTCCCAAAATTATCATTTTCAAAAGGCGTTTACCTTTGTTTTGGTCAAAAAATGCAATTTTTTTCTCTATTTGTTATCAGTCAAAATAACACAAGAAATCATGTTCTAGATAGAAGAGTAACCCTTTTTTATTGCGAGAAAAAAATTCCGTCTTTCAAAGTCCCAAAAGAAAAAAAATAATGATTAATAATGTTCTAGATAGAAAAGAAACCTTTTTTTGGCGAAAACTAATGTCATCTTTCAAAGTCCCAAAAAGCTAAAAATGGAATTTTTTTTCTTTCTTTCCTTTCGGTCAAAATATGAGTAGAAATAATGTTTAATAATATTTTAGATAGAAAAGAAACCTTTTTTGGCAATAAAAATTTCATTCCTTTGAAGTCCCACAAATCACACTTTTCAAGGGGGTTAACCCATGGTTTGGCCAAAACTTCCATTTTTTTCTTTATTTGTTGTTGGTCAAAATAAGGCTAGAAATAATGTTCTAGATAGAAAACAAACGTTGGGCAAAACCATAGACTAACCCATTTGGAAAAATCGCAATTTTATCGACTTTTTAACTTGTTGTTTTTATAGTCTGGAAAGACTTGTTCTCTTTTTACAATCCTTTCAAATACATTTTGCTGGGCTATTTTGCCTGTATTGAAAATATGGAAAAATTGCCAATTTTTGACCAAAGTCATGGACTAACCGCTTTGGAAGAATCCCAAATTTTCGACTTTTTTAACTTGTTCTTTTTATAGTCTGGAAAGGCTTTCTTTCTTTCTAGAACATTCTCCAACACATTTTGCTCTGCTATTTTGCCTATATTTAAAGTATGGAAAAATTGCAAATTTTCAACCAAATCCATTGACTAACCTTCAACTTCTTGTTTTTCTAGCCTAGAAAGACGTTTCGTTGTTCTAGAATATCGTAAAACAGATTATCCTGGCCTATATTCCCTGCAATAAAAAGGTGCAAAAATGACCAATATTTTACCAAAACCATGGACTAACCCCTTTGGAAAAATCTCAATTTTTCGACTTTGTGAACTTCTTCTTTTTATAGCCTAGAAAGGCGTTTTTTCGTTCTAGAATATCGTAAAAGACATTTTCTTGCCCTATATTATATTTAACAAAAAGATCGAAAAATGGCCAATTTTTGACCAAAACCATGGACTAACCCCTTTGGAAAAATCTCAATTTTTGGACTTTTTCAACTTCGTGTTTTTATAGCCTAGAAAGGCGTTTTTTCGTTCTAGAATATCGTAAAAGTTATTTTCTTCCCTTTATTATCTTTAAAAAAAAGATGGAAAAATGGCCGGTTTTTGACCAAAACCATGGACTAACCCCTTTGGAAAAAACTCAATTTTTGGACTTTTTCAACTTCGTGTTTTTATAGCCTAGAAAGGCGTTTTTTCGTTCTAGAATACCGTAAAAGACATTTTCTTGCCCTATATTATCTTTAAAAAAAAGATGGAAATATGGCCAATTTTTGACCAAAACCATGGACTAACCCCTTTGGAAAATTCTCAATTTTTGGACTTTTTCAACTTCGTGTTTTTATAGCCTAGAAAGGCGTTTTTTCGTTCTAGAATATCGTAAAAGACATTTCTTGCCCTATATTATCTTTAAAAAAAAGATGGAAATATGGCCAATTTTTGACCGAAACCATGGACTAACCCCTTTGGAAAAAACACAATTTTTGGAGTTTTTCAACTTCGTGTTTTTATAGCCTAGAAAGGCGTTTCTTCGTTCTAGAATATTGTAAAAGACATTTTCTTGCCCTATTTTATCTTTAAAAAAAAGATGGAAAAATGGCCAATTCTTGACAAAAACCATGGACTAACCCCTTTGGAAAAATCTCAATTTTTAGACTTTTTTAACTTCGTGTTTTTATAGCCTAGAAAGGCGTTTTTTCGATCTAGAATATCGTAAAAGACATTTTCTTGCCATATATTATCTTTTAAGAAAAGATGGAAAAATGGCCAATTTTTGACCAAAACCATGGACTAACCCCTTTGGAAAAATCTCAATTTTTGGAGTTTTTCAACTTCGGGTTTTTATAGCCTAGAAAGACGTTTTTTCGTTCTAGAATATCGCAAAAGACATTTCCTTGTCCTATATTATCTTTAAAAAAAGGATGGAAAAATGGCCAATTTTTGACCAAAACTATGGACTAACCCCTTTGGAAAAAACTCAATTTTTCGACCTTTTCAACTTCTTGTTTTTACAGCCTAGAAAGGCGTTTTTTCGTTCTAGAATATCGTAAAAGACATTTTCTCGCCCTATATTATCTTTAAAAAAAAGATGGAAAAATGGCCAGTTTTTGACCAAAACCATGGACTAACCCCTTTGGAAAAATCTCAATTTTTCGACCTTTTCAACTTCGTGTTTTTATAGCCTAGAAAGGCGTTTTTTCGTTCTAGAATATCGTAAAAGACATTTTCTTGCCCTATATTATCTTTAAAAAAAAGATGGAAAAATGGCCAATTTTTGACCAAAACCATGGACTAACCCCTTTGGAAAAATCTCAATTTTTGGAGTTTTTCAACTTCGTGTTTTTATAGCCTAGAAAGGCGTTTTTTCGATCTAGAATATCGTAAAAGACATTTTCTTGCCATATATTATCTTTTAAGAAAAGATGGAAAAATGGCCCATTTTTGACCAAAACCATGGACTAACCCCTTTGGAAAAATCTCAATTTTTGGAGTTTTTCAACTTCGGGTTTTTATAACCTAGAAAGGCGTTTTTTCGTTCTAGAATATCGCAAAAGACATTTCCTTGTCCTATATTATCTTTAAAAAAAGGATGGAAAAATGGCCAATTTTTGACCAAAACTATGGACTAACCCCTTTGGAAAAAACTCAATTTTTCGACCTTTTCAACTTCTTGTTTTTACAGCCTAGAAAGGCGTTTTTTCGTTCTAGAATATCGTAAAAGACATTTTCTCGCCCTATATTATCTTTAAAAAAAAGATGGAAAAATGGCCAATTTTTGACCAAAACCATGGACTAACCCCTTTGGAAAAATCTCAATTTTTCGACCTTTTCAACCTCGTGTTTTTATAGCCTAGAAAGGCGTTTTTTCGTTCTAGAATATCGTAAAAGACATTTTCTTGCCCTATATTATCTTTAAAAAAAAGATGGAAAAATGGCAAATTTTTGACCAAAACCATGGACTAACCCCTTTGGAAAAATCTCAATTTTTGGAGTTTTTCAACTTCGTGTTTTTATAGCCTAGAAAGGCGTTTTTTCGTTCTAGAATATCGTAATAGTTATTTTCTTGCCCTTTATTATCTTTAAAGAAAACATGGGAAAATGGCCAATTTTTGACCAAAACCATGGACTAACCCCTTTGAAAAAATCTCAATTTTTCGACCTTTTCAACTTCGTGTTTTTATAGCCTAGAAAGGCGTTTTTTCGTTCTAGAATATCGTAAAAGACATTTTCTTGCCCTATATTATCTTTAAAAAAAAGATGGAAATATGGCCAATTTTTGACCAAAACCATGGACTAACCCCTTTGGAAAATTCTCAATTTTTGGACTTTTTCAACTTCGTGTTTTTATAGCCTACAAAGGCGTTTTCTCCTTCTAGAATATCGTAAAAGATATTTTCTTGCCCTATATTATATTTTAAAAAAAGATGGAAAAATGGCCAATTTTTGACCAAAACCATGGACTAACCCCTTTGGAAAAAACTCAATTTTTCGACCTTTCCAACTTCTTGTTTTTATAGCCTAGAAAGGCGTTTTTTCGTTCTAGAATATCGTAAAAGACATTTTCTTGCCCTATATTATCTTTAAAAAAAAGATGGAAATATGGCCAATTTTTGACCGAAACCATGGACTAACCCCTTTGAAAACACACAATTTTTGGAGTTTTTCAACTTCATGTTTTTATAGCCTAGAAAGGCGTTTTTTCGTTCTAAAATATTGTAAAAGACATTTTCTTGCCCTATTTTATCTTTAAAAAAAAGATGGAAAAATGGCCAATTCTTGACCAAAACCATGGACTAACCCCTTTGGAAAAATCCCAATTTTTGGACTTTTTTAACTTCGTGTTTTTATAGCCTAGAAAGGCGTTTTTTCGATCTAGAATATCGTAAAAGACATTTTCTTGCCATATATTATCTTTTAAGAAAAGATGGAAAAATGGCCAATTTTTGACCAAAACCATGGACTAACCCCTTTGGAAAAATCTCAATTTTTGGAGTTTTTCAACTTCGGGTTTTTATAACCTAGAAAGGCGTTTTTTCGTTCTAGAATATCGCAAAAGACATTTCCTTGTCCTATATTATCTTTAAAAAAAAGGATGGAAAAATGGCCAATTTTTGACCAAAACTATGGACTAACCCCTTTGGAAAAAACTCAATTTTTCGACCTTTTCAACTTCTTGTTTTTACAGCCTAGAAAGGCGTTTTTTCGTTCTAGAATATCGTAAAAGACATTTTCTCGCCCTATATTATCTTTAAAAAAAAGATGGCAAAATGGCCAATTTTTGACCAAAACCATGGACTAACCCCTTTGGAAAAATCTCAATTTTTCGACCTTTTCAACTTCGTGTTTTTATAGCCTAGAAAGACGTTTTTTCGTTCTAGAATATCGTAAAAGACATTTTCTTGCCCTATATTACCTTTAAAAAAAAAACATGGAAAAATAGCCAATTTTTGACCAAAACCATGGACTAACCCCTTTGGAAAAAACTCAGTTTTTTGGCTTTTTCAACTTCGTTTTTTTATAGCCTAGAAAGGCGTTTTTTCGTTCTAGAATATCGTAAAAGACATTTTCTTGCCCTATATTATCTTTTAAAAAAAGATGGAAAAATGGCCAATTTTTGACCAAAACCATGGACTAACCCCTTTGGAAAAATCTCATTTTTTGGACTTTTTAAACTTCGTGTTTTTATAGCCTAGAAAGGCGTTTTTTCGTTCTAGAATATCGTAAAAGACATTTTCTTGCCCTATATTATGTTTTAAAAAAGGATGGAAAAATGGCCAATTTTTGACCAAAACCATAGACTAACCCCTTTGGAAAAATCTCAATTTTTTGACCTTTTCAACTTCATGTTTTTATAGCCTAGAAAGGCGTTTTTTCGTTCTAGAATATCGTAAAAGACATTTTCTTGCCCTATATTATCTGTAAAAAAAAGATGGAAAAATGGCCAATTTTTGACCAAAACCATGGACTAACCCCTTTGGAAAAATCTCAATTTTTCGACCTTTTCAACTTCGTGTTTTTATAGCCTAGAAAGACGTTTTTTCGTTCTAGAATATCGTAAAAGACATTTTCTTGCCCTATATTACCTTTAAAAAAAAAACATGGAAAAATAGCCAATTTTTGACCAAAACCATGGACTAACCCCTTTGGAAAAATCTCAATTTTTGGACTTTTTTAACTTCGTGTTTTTATAGCCTAGAAAGGCGTTTTTTCGTTCCAGAATATCGTAAAACACATTTTCTTGTCCTATATTATATTTTAAAAAAAAGATGGCAAAATGGCCAATTTTTGACAAAAACCATGGACTAACCCCTTTGGAAAAATCTCAATTTTTCGACCTTTTCAACTTTTTGTTTTTATAGCCTAGAAAGGCGTTTTTTCGTTCTAGAATATCGTAAAAGTTATTTTCTTGCCCTATTATTATATTTAAAAAAAAGATGGAAAAATGGCCAATTTTTGAACAAAACCATGGACTAACCCCTTTGGATAAATCTCAATTTTTTTGCTTTTTCAACTTCGCGTTTTTATAGCCTAGAAAGACTTTTTTTCGTTATAGAATATCGTAAAAGACACTTTCTTGCCCTATTTTATCTTTAAAAAAAAGATGAAACAATGGCCAATTTTTGACCAAAACCATGGACTAACCCCTTTGGAAAAAGGTCAATTTTTGGACTTTTACAACTTCGTGTTTTGATAGCCTAAAAAGGCGTTTTTTCGTTCTAGAATATTGTAAAAGACATTTTCTTGCCCTATATTATCTTTTAAAAAAAGATGGAAAAATGGCCAATTTTTGAAAAAAACCACTGACTAACCCCTTTGGAAAAATCTCATTTTTTGGACTCTTTCAACTTCGTGTTTTTATAGCCTAGAAAGGCGTTTTTTCCTTCTAGAATATCGTAAAAGACATTTTCTTGCCCTATATTATCTTTTAAAAAAAGATGGACAAATGGCCAATTTTTGACCAAAACCATGCACTAACCCCTTTGGAAAAATCTCAATTTTTGGACTTTTACAACTTCGTGTTTTGATAGCCTAGAAAGGCGTTTTTTCGTTCTAGAATATCGTAAAAAACATTTTCTTGCCCTATATTATCTTTAAAAAAAAGATGGAATAATGGCCAATTTTTCACCAAAACCATGGACTAACCCCTTTGGAAAAATCTCAATTTTTCGACCTTTTCAACTTCGTGTTGTTATAGCCTAGAAAGGCGTTTTTTCGTTCTAGAATATCGTAAAAGACATTTTCTTGCCCTATATTATCTTTAAAGAAAAAGATGGAAAAATGGCCAATTTTTGACCAAAACTATGGACTAACCCCTTTGGAAAAATCTCAATTTTT
Source organism: Porites cylindrica (assembly GCA_964035525.1). Classification (NCBI taxonomy): domain Eukaryota; kingdom Metazoa; phylum Cnidaria; class Anthozoa; order Scleractinia; family Poritidae; genus Porites; species Porites cylindrica. The sequence goes on along the minus strand of OZ037788.1, from coordinate 913,028 downwards.
GGACTTTTTCAACTTCGTGTTGTTATAGCCTAGAAAGGCGTTTTTTCGTTCTATAATATCGTAAAAGACATTTTCTTGCCCTATATTATCTTTAAAAAAAACATGGAAAAAAAGCCAATTTTTGACCAAAACCATGGACTAACCCCATTGGAAAAATCTCAATTTTTGGACTTTTTCAACTTCGTGTTTTTATAGCCTAGAAAGGCGTTTTTTCGTTCTAGAATATCGTAAAAGTTATTTTCTTGCCCTATTATTATATTTAAAAAAAAGATGGAAAAATGACCAATTTTTGACAAAAACCATGGACTAACCCCTTTGGATAAATTTCAATTTTTTTGCTTTTTCAACTTCGTGTTTTTATAGCCTAGAAAGGCTTTTTCTCCTTCTAGAATATCGTAAAAGACATTTTCTCGCCCTATATTATCTTTAAAAAAAAGATGGAAAAATGGCCAATTTTTGACCAATACCATGCACTAACCCCTTTGGAAAAAACTCAATTTTTCGTCCGTTTCAACTTCGTGTTTTTATAGCCTAGAAAGACTTTTTTTCGTTATAGAATATCGTAAAAGAAATTTTTTTGCCCTATTTTATCTTTAAAAAAAAATGGAAAAATGGCCAATTTTTGACCAAAACCATGGACTAACCCCTTTGGAAAAATGTCAATTTTTGGACTTTTACAACTTCGTGTTTTGATAGCCTAGAAAGGCGTTTTTTCGTTCTAGAATATCGTAAAAGACATTTTCTTGCCTTATATTATCTTTTAAAAAAAGATGGAAAAATGGCCAATTTTTGACCAACACCATGGACTAACCCCTTTGGAAAAATCTCATTTTTTGGACTTTTTAAACTTCGTGTTTTTATAGCCTAGAAAGGCGTTTTTTCGTTCAAGAATATCGTAAAAGACATTTTCTTGCCCTATATTATCTTTAAAAAAAGATGGAAAAATGGCCAATTTTTGACCAAAACCATGCACTAACCCCTTTGGAAAAATCTCAATTTTTCGACGTTTTCAACTTCGTGTTTTTATAGCCTAGAAAGACTTTTTATCGTTATAGAATATCGTAAAAGAAATTTTCTTGCCCTATTTTCTCTTTAAAAAAAAGATGGAAAAATGGCCAATTTTTGACCAAAACCATGGACTAACCCCTTTGGAAAAATGTCAATTTTTGGACTTTTACAACTTCGCGTTTTGATAGCCTAGAAAGGCGTTTTTTCGTTCTAGAATATCGTAAAAGACATTTTCTTGCCCTATATTATGTTTTAAAAAAGGATGGAAAAATGGCCAATTTTTGACCAACACCATGGACTAACCCCTTTGGAAAAATCTCATTTTTTGGACTTTTTAAACTTCGTGTTTTGATAGCCTAGAAAGGCGTTTTTTCGTTCCAGAATATCGTAAAAGACATTTTCTTGCCCTATATTATCTTTTAAAAAAAGATGGAAAAATGGCCAATTTTTGACCAAAACCATGGACTAACCCCTTTGGAAAAATGTCATTTTTTGGACTTTTTCAACTTCGTGTTTTTATAGCCTAGAAAGGCGATTTTCGTTCTAGAATATCGTAAAAGACATTTTCTTGCCCTATATTATCTTTAAAAAAAAGATGTAAAAATGGCCAATTTTTAACCAAAACCATGGACTAACCCCTTTCCAAAAATCTCAATTTTTCGACCTTTTCAACTTCGTGTTTTTATAGCCTAGAAAGGCGTTTTTTCGTTCTCGAATATCGTAAAAGACATTTCCTTGCCCTATATTATCTTTAAAAAAAAAGATGGAAAAATGGCCAATTTTTGACCAAAACCATGCACTAACCCCTTTGGAAAAAACTCAATTTTTCGACCTTTTCAACTTCGTGTTTTTATAGCCTAGAAAGACTTTTTTTCGTTATACAATATCGTAAAAGACATTTTCTTGCCCTATATTACCTTTAAAAAAAAGATGGCAAAATGGCCAATTTTTGACCAAAACCATGGACTAACCCCTTTGGAAAAATGTCAATTTTTGGACTTTTAGAACTTCGTGTTTTTATATTCTAGAAAAGCGTTTTTTCGTTCTAGAATATCGTAAAAGACATTTTCCTGCCCTATATTATCTTTTAAAAAAAGATGGAAAAATGGCCAATTTTTGACCAAAACCATGGACTAACCCCTTTGGAAAAATCTCAATTTTTGGACTTTTACAACCTCGTGTTTTGATAGCCTAGAAAGGCGTTTTTTCGTTCTAGAATATCGTAAAAGACATTTTCTTGCCCTATATCATCTTTTAAAAAAAGATGGAAAAATTGCCAATTTTTGACCAAAACCATGGACTAACCCCTTTGGAAAAATCTCAATTTTTGGAGTTTTTCAACTTCGTGTTTTTATAGCCTAGAAAGGCGTTTTTTCGTTCTAGAATATCGTAAAAGACATTTTCTTGCCCTATATTATATTTTAAAAAAAAGATGGAAAAATGGTCAATTTTTGACCAAAACCATGGACTAACCCCTTTGGAATAAACTCAATTTTTCGACCTTTTCAACTTCGAGTTTTTATAGCCTAGAAAGGCGTTTTTTCGTTCTAGAATATCGTAAAAGTTATTTTCTTGCTCTATTATTATATTTAAAAAAAAGATGGAAAAATGGCCAATTTTTGACCAAAACCATGGACTAACCCCTTTGGATAAATCTCAATTTTTTTGCTTTTTCAACTTCGTGTTTTTATAGCCTAGAAAGGCTTTTTCTCCTTCTAGAATATGGTAAAAGACATTTTCTTGCCCTATATTATATTTTAAAAAAAAGATGGAAAAATGGCCAATTTTTGACCAAAACCATGGACTAACCCCTTTGGAAAAAACTCAATTTTTCGACCTTTTCAACTTCGTGTTTTTATAGCCTAGAAAGGCGTTTTTTCGTTCTAGAATATCGTAAAAGACATTTTCTTGCCCTATATTATCTTTAAAAAAAAGATGTAAAAATGGCCAATTTTTAACCAAAACCATGGACTAACCCCTTTCCAAAAATCTCAATTTTTCGACCTTTTCAACTTCGTGTTTTTATAGCCTAGAAAGGCGTTTTTTCGTTCTCGAATATCGTAAAAGACATTTCCTTGCCCTTTATTATCTTTAAAAAAAAGATGGAAAAATGGCCAATTTTTGACCAAAACCATGCACTAACCCCTTTGGAAAAATCTCAATTTTTTGGCTTTTTCAACTTCGTGTTGTTATAGCCTAGAAAGGCGTTTTTTCGTTCTAGAATATCGTAAAAGACATTTTCTTGCCCTATATTATCTTTAAAAAAAAGATGTAAAAATGGCCAATTCTTGACCAAAACCATGGACTAACCCCTTTGGAAAAATCTCAATTTTTGGACTTTTTCAACTTCGTGTTTTTATAGCCTAGAAAGGCGTTTTTTCGTTCTAGAATATCGTAAAAGATATTTTCTTGCCCTATATTATCTTTTAAAAAAAAATGGAAAAATGGCCAATTTTTGACCAAAACTATGGACTAACCCCTTTGGAAAAATCTGAGTTTTTTGGAGTTTTTCGACTTCGTGTTTTTATAGCCTAGAAAGGCGTTTTTTCGTTCTAGAATATCGTAAAAGACATTTTGTTGCCCTATATTATCTTTAACAATATAGATGGAAAAATGGCCAATTTTTGACCAAAACCATGGACTAACCCCTTTAGAAAAATCTCAATTTTTTGGCTTTTTCAACTTCGTGTTTTTACAGCCTTGAAAGGCGTTTTTTCGTTCTAGAATATCGTAAAAGAAATTTTCTTGCTCTATATTATCTTTTAAAAAAAGATGGAAAAATGGCCAATGTTTGACCAAAACCATGGACTAACCCCTTTGGAAAAATCTGAGTTTTTTGGACTTTTTTAACTTCGTGTTTTTATAGCCTAAAAAGGCGTTTTTTCGTTCTAGAATATCGTAAAAGACATTTTCTTGCCCTATATTATCTTTTAAAAAAAGATGGAAAAATGGCCAATTTTTGACCAAAACCATGCACTAACCCCTTTGGAAAAAACTCAATTTTTCGACCTTTTCAACTTCGTGTTTTTATAGCCTAGAAAGACTTTTTTTCGTTATAGAATATGGTAAAAGACATTTTCTTGCCCTATATTATCTTTAAAAAAAAGATGGAAAAATGGCCAATTTTTGACCAAAACCATGGACTAACCCCTTTGGAAAAATGTCAATTTTTGGACTTTTACAACTTCGTGTTTTTATATTCTAGAAAAGCGTTTTTTCGTTTTAGAATATCGTAAAAGACATTTTCCTGCCCTATATTATCTTTTAAAAAAAGATGGAAAAATGGCCAATTTTTGACCAAAACCATGGACTAACCCCTTTGGAAAAATCTCAATTTTTGGACTTTTACAACCTCGTGTTTTGATAGCCTAGAAAGGCGTTTTTTCGTTCTAGAATATCGTAAAAGACATTTTCTTGCCCTATATGATCTTTTAAAAAAAGATGGAAAAATGGCCAATTTTTGACCAAAACCATGGACTAACCCCTTTGGAAAAATCTCAATTTTTGGAGTTTTTCAACTTCGTGTTTTTATAGCCTAGAAAGGCGTTTTTTCGTTCTAGAATATCGTAAAAGACATTTTCTTGCCCTATATTATATTTTAAAAAAAAGATGGAAAAATGGCCAATTTTTGACCAAAACCATGGACTAACCCCTTTGGAAAAAACTCAATTTTTCGACCTTTTCAACTTCGAGTTTTTATAGCCTAGAAAGGCGTTTTTTCGTTCTAGAATATCGTAAAAGTTATTTTCTTGCTCTATTATTATATTTAAAAAAAAGATGGAAAAATGGCCAATTTTTGACCAAAACCATGGACTAACCCCTTTGGATAAATCTCAATTTTTTTGCTTTTTCAACTTCGTGTTTTTATAGCCTAGAAAGGCTTTTTCTCCTTCTAGAATATGGTAAAAGACATTTTCTTGCCCTATATTATCTTCAAAAAAAAGATGGAAAAATGGCCAATTTTTGACCAAAACCACGCACTAACCCCTTTGGAAAAAACTCAATTTTTCGACCTTTTTAACTTCGTGTTTTTATAGCCTAGAAAGACTTTTTTTCGTTCTAGAATATCGTAAAAGACATTTTCTTGCTTTATATTATCTTTAAAAAAAGATGGAAAAATGGCCAATTTTTGACCAAAACCATGGACTAACCCCTTTGGAAAAATCTCAATTTTTGGAGTTTTTCAACTTCGTGTTTTTATAGCCTAAAAAGGCGTTTTTTCGTTTTAGAATATCGTAAAAGACATTTTCTTGCCCTATATTATCTTTAAAAAAAAGATGGAAAAATGGCCAATTTTTGAGCAAAACTATGGACTAACCCCTTTGGAAAAAACTCAATTTTTCGACCTTTTTAACTTCGTGTTTTTATAGCCTAGAAAGGCGTTTTTTCGTTCTAGAATATCGTAAAAGACATTTTCTTGCCCTATATTATCTTTCAAAAAAAAGATGGAAAAATGGCCAATTTTTGACCAAAACCATGGACTAACCCCTTTGGAAAAATCTCAATTTTTCGACCTTTTCAACTTCGTTTTTTTATAGCTTAGAAAGGTTTTTTTTTGTTCTAGAATATCGTAAAAGACATTTTCTTGCCCTATATTATCTTTCAAAAAAAAGATGGAAAAATGGCCAATTTTTGACCAAAACCATGGACTAACCCCTTTGGAAAAATCTCAATTTTTCGACCTTTTCAACTTCGTTTTTTTATAGCTTAGAAAGGTTTTTTTTTGTTCTAGAATATCGTAAAAGACATTTTCTTGCCCTATATTATCTTTAAAAAAAGATTGGAATATGGCCAATTTTTGACCAAAACCATGGACTAACCCCTTTGGTAAAATCTCAGTTTTCTGGACTTTTTGAATTTTTTTTTATAGCCTAAAAAGGCGTTTTTTTGTTCTAGAATATCGTAAAATACACTTTGAACTTCTTGGTTTTATAGCGTAAAAAGGCGTTTTTTCGTTCTAGAATATTGTAAAATACACTTTTCCTGATCTATATTCGTTGAAAGAGAAAGATGGAAAAATGGCCATTTTTTGACCAAAGCCATGGACTAACCCCTTTGTAAAAATCCTAAATTTTCGACTTTCTTAACTTGCTGTTTTTATAGTGTGGAAAGGCTTTGTTTCTTTTTAGAATATTTTCAGACAGTCACATTTTCATTGCCTTTTTTGCCTATATTAAAAAGATGAAAAAATTGCCAATTTTTGACCAAAATCATGTAGTAAACTCTTTGGAAAAATCTCAAATTTTTGACTTTTTTAAGTTTTTGTTTTTATAGTCTGGAAAGACTTTTTTCTTCTAGAATACTCTCAAACACACTGTGCTGGGTTTTTTGTCTCTATTAAAAAGACGGAATAATTTCCAATTTTTAACCAAAACCATGGGCTAACCCCTTTGAAAAAATCGTAATGTTTCGACTTTTTATCTTTTGGTTATTATTGTTTGGAAAGGGTTTTTTTCTTTGTAGAATATTCTCAAACACATTTTCCTGGCCTATTTTGGCTATAATAAAAAGATGGAAAGACTAACCCGTTTGGAAAAATCCCAAATTTTTTACTTGTTTTAGAAAAATAAAATTTGATTTGATCTAAGAAAAATCAGAAAACAACTGACTCACCTTACATCAGTGGCACGTTTCTCGCTTGTTGCGTTAGAAACAATAGTTTATCCCCTTACAAATCCTTATACTTCGAAGGTTACGCAATCTTTGGCCTACCTGTTATGCAACCATTTTTAAGCTTGGTTTACCTGTGGATTGATGTATTACTAGATGTGTTCTAAACAATAACAAGAACAACAAGAACAACAACAAATGTTAACGTTTGCCTGTTGTAGGTGAATTCTGTTTGTAGGTCAAACCAGAATCTAAGAATAATTAGGGTAAGGGAACAAAGGACATTTCTGAATCAAACTAGGCCTTAGTTCGATTTTACCTACAACAGGTCGACTCGTTTACTCGTCAAAAGTTACAGGAGAAACAGGTAGGCACACAAGGCAACAATGATTTGACGTCAAAGAATAACGTTTTTATTTCGCATGATAGCTTCATTTTTACAACAAGGAGAGGTATCTCATTGTGCAGAATTTTTATAAAATGTTCATTTTTGCATTAAATGTATCATTTTTTAATGTAAAAGTTCAATAGGCAGGTCTAAAAAGACAAGACAATTATCCTCCAGGAGTGCTGCATATCTTGTAAAAATAACAGTATCGAGTTTAAAGCAGGAAATAGAAGTTGTAATTTTTTTGAAGTCTTTATTCAAATGACAAGATATTTAGATTCACAATTCCTGAAGACGTATAAAACAGTTTAGCACAAGCAGAGGGAAAGCTTGGTCACGTGATACTGATTGGCGTAAACGATGGTCTGACGGTTAGGGCCATGCTGATATGCATCAATGAGATTGTAACAGCTGCTCATGGGATTACTGGCCGTGTGATATAGCTACGCACATGCGTAGAGTAGTAGCCACGCCGCGTGTTATCAGAGTTAGCCTGGGACCAGGCTACTTAATGGGGAAAATGGCGAATAACAGGACGCAAATTTTAAAAAAAACTGCAAGTGAAGCGAGCCGACTGGCTCAATTTGTCATATGTAAGTGAATTTTCTTGCAGTTCAATTTTTTAAGACCGCACTTAAAACACTTGTTTCTTTACACCGCGCCTTAAACGTTGCGTTAAAGAATTACACGTTAAAGTCGTGCTGAGGGCGGAAAATAAATTTACCAAAACATGTGATGCACGTGCAGAGTTGTTGTTTTGCTGATTTGACTTGCTACTTTTTGGAAACTCTTCTTGTCATCGCCGTGTCGTTCCTTAAAATCTCTATTAATCTAGCGGAGGGGGTTGGAAAAACGTAAGCATATTGTTCCTGTATATCCCCACCCCTCCCTGGCTCTTCGAACAGGCTGAACAGCATGACTTGAGTCGATGTCCGAGAATTAGAAATACTTCTGTAGTGGTTCTCCCAGGACTCGCTCAATCTCCGAGATCAGATGTTGACATTGTTGTTCGACTTCAAAACATTCATCTACAAAAGTGGATAGAAACAAAAAACATTAAAAACACATCGAAAGTCCTTTCAAACCATGCCATTGGCTCATCATACAGAGTTGGGTTGCGTTACAAGAAACTTGCGTGACTTACCTTCCATGAGCTCTGCTAAGAAAGGAATGGTTTCTGGCAGGAGGACCATAAAATCTTCTCCTAGTCGAGCGTGGATACCCTCCAATACTTTCAGTGCCGCGAAGCGAACTTGCGCAGACTTGTGACGTGTTTTGAGCAACACTTGATAGTTCAGAGGTTTCCACAGCGCATCGTTCCCGGCAGCCACCGCAAACTGTGAGAGACAGGGCACCAAATGATTGGTCAAACGCTGTTTGAATTCAGCTTCACCTCCTAATGGATTTTCAGTCTGCAAACAAACGTTAAGAAGATGGATTCAAGAAGTGAATTTAGGATATGGAGTATTAAACGAACTTGTTATGAGACCTGTTCTGCTACATCATACTGCTTCCTCCAACCTCGGGCTCTTTGTAAAACTAAATAGGTTAATGTGATGTGTTTTCTCTAAACTTACTTCCTTCTGATGTTATGCCATGAAGCCATGATTGGTTTTTCAGCTAAGGGCTAGAGACTCTCGATTCACTAAGGGGGAATCCAATGGGACAAGAGTCGCGTACGAGGAGATGAGAATGGCAAGGACCAATTCTATAAACCCAGTCAAAAAAACTTGGGACACTTCCGATTTTTTGCGCGTGCCATTCCAGTCCACTTGCCCCCTTGCAGTGTTGTTAAAAGGTGCATTTTGGGACATACAAGACCATCACGCACTTTCATGTAGTGCGCAACTTTTATTTCTAGGTTACCACACTGTCACACACTTTGACAGGAAGGTCCCATATCATACGGTGAGTTAAAAACAGGGTACTGACAAGACAGGAATAAGTGAAGTGTCACACCTAACATCTTACCTGATCCACAAGCGGTTGCATCAAACATTGGAATCGATCGCCGTCCAAGAATCCATGATTATCGTACAAGAGACATTTGTGTAAACAGTCCAGAAGGTAATTCAGTAGAAGGCAAGTAAGGTGTGTTCCTCTATTCTTAGACACGTCTGGGAAGATGCCTTCTTCTACAGAAGTGGAAAAGAAAACAGTTAATCTTTGGCACAAGTCGTTTTTTCCTGACAGTGTTAAAAGCATCTCTTATTTTGGTACAATAATTTAAAGAGGTGTCGTTTGGTACATAAACAAATTTTCCTGCAACTTTTGGCACTGACCTGTTATACGTTAGTGACCGTCTAAACACCAAGGCCAAACAGTTTTGGCATTTTGCAAGTTAACTGGATACAGCCTATCTTAAACCCTCTTCATTAACTTAACACAAAAAGAATGCTATTATCTCGACTCGCAATGTTTTAGACCACTTCCTGGCCATTTTCAGGTTGCGCAAGAGACTGGCTCGGTGTTGTGCCCTATTGCACTAAGGGATAGAATTGGGGACGAATTTGGACTCAGTTTTCTGCGCAAGCTTCTAATAGCCAACTAATGAACGACAGCGTCATCCAAAACAGGCTCGTAGCGTAATTCGACAATAAACTGAGCCAATCTCTTGCGCAATATCAAAATGGTGTATATTGGGGATAATAACGTGCGGCTATATGTCACACCCCGCATTTAAGTGATCAAGTTCAACGTTTCTTATCATTTTACCTGTTTTGGAAATGTTGGCCGCATCTAGCAAGGAAGCACAGTTCTTGACAAGATAACCAGCGAACAGCACAAACAAACCCTTGAGTTTAGCAGCCACGCTAGGTGTTAAATAAAACAAGATTAACAGTATGGCGAAATAGCGGCCAAACAAAGCATCTTAACACACAATAATTCTCAAAATGTTCTTTACCTGTCGCACAGACGATAGAAAACAAGCAGCCGCTCCTTACTGGAAGAAGACCTGGTCGCCCAGTCTATCAGCTGTAACGAAGTAACAGTTATGATTACTTTTTCAGCCACCAAATTAACATCCTCTTGCAAAAAGACATAAATACTCTAACAGTCCGATAGATACTATGTGGCTCCAATTAAAGGAGGAATATCACACTGAACCCTTGCACAGACAAATAGAAAACATTTACCCTCTCTATTCCCTCCCTTCCCAACACACACCTTCCCTCCCCCCCGCCAGGCCTGCGAGCACAGACGCATTTACTGAAGTCGCTAATCACCGCGCGACCTGCAAATTTGGTGAGTTGTTCTTTGTAAGTTAAACCAGTTCTAACTGTATCATACAAACGAGAAAGGTCACTGAATAATTAGCTCGTCCCGAGATGCGCAGCGTACTTGTTTTACTTTCCGGCAAATTTTTGACATTGTAGATAATCATGTTAAAATATAAAAAGATAGTTACCCGCAAAAATTGGGAATTTGAACTTGAAAATCCAAGCTCCTATCAGCAAACCCAACTATTTTGGAGCTAAACCATAGAGCACTAAAAGACACGCCCAGTCGGCTTTAGAGGGAAAGCCTCGATGTTTTAATATATCATTAAACAACAAGTCAAACACAACAAATGAACACGTACCCGTAGAAACATTGGTCTGAAGGATACTTCAGACAGCTTGACCACTAGACACAAAAATGCTTCGATAACTCTACCCTCTGTCTTGTCTACTAAATCATCATCATCCTGAAATATGCAAAAGAAATAAGAGTTGACAAACTTACATGTACTTTAGACTCCGTGGAGTCCTAAAAAATCTTCATCATATAAAACAAAATCTATATTTGAAATTCGTACTTCCTGGTTGTGCTGCACTCTAAAATCCAGCACTTCCAAAAACAAGCTAAACAGGTTTGACTGGTGGGTTTTGATATCCTCCTTCGTCATGCCGCTAACACAATCTGCAAGCAGGCTCATAAGTGACACCACACACACCTGAAGGAAAAAAAAAAGATAGTCCTAGTTTAACCCTTGCTCTCTCACAGATTGCCCAGAGCAACTTCAAAAATTTTACACATAAACACGTATTCTCTCTCACCTTGTGTTTTATTACAACTTTGTGGTAACACTCGGTCACAGCAGATATCAGCACTCTAGGAGATATGTTGGAAGACAGCTCTTTCCTGTCGCAAGAGAAAATTAAGCAAAACAGAATGAGTATAACCTTGGGATGGCAAACAGCTATTGTCTCAAGGGGAGACTTCTCTTTTCATCTAGCAAGCGATCACTGACGCGCGTAATACTCATTGATATGGCCAAACCTGTGCATACAGCTCTCGTTGCTGTGCACTAGCAAAATCAAGTGTAACAACCATGGCATTGAGGAGAAACCGTGCTTACCCTTGACTTCAGTTATGGAGAGGACTTCAGCAACGACGAGGGTGACAGCACAAAAAAAAATGGTTAGAATAATTATTGGCAGAATCCAACGCTCTGCACGCAATTCATTCTTGAACACGCGTTTAACATTTTTGGCAAAACGAAAACATGAGGGACACAACGTGAGCTTAAAAATTAGCAAAATGGCAGGTTATATGAAGAATGTGAAGTCTTGAAATGAATTCACATTCGCATTTTAGCCTTAAACGCTATCCCTATCATTTCATTCTGTATAACTCAGCTGTATTGTAAAGGTAAAATAGTTGTTATTATAACGAAGAAGAAGGGAACTGGGGCCGAATTGTGTCCCGCAATTGTTTGTGGGATCGCTATTGGGGATGAGCCGGTCAGCTGTAGGCTAATTTTTTCCTTTGTTCCTAGTAACAATTCCAGAAGTCTTTGCAGAAATTAACCCGGCCCTGGGGCCCGTTTCTCGAAAGTCCCGATAATTAACGGGCCCGGTAAGCTGTTGCCGTTTACATTAACATGATAAAACTATCAGTTAATGAAACAAAATGGAGTTGTTCGCTAGCCAGGACCTGCGCTCTTATTCTTTTTATTTCGATTTGAATATTTGATTTCGGGCCCGAAAAGTTACCGGGATTTTCGAGAAACGGGCCCCAGATTCCTTCTGACGAATGGCATGTACGTGGTTGTTAACCTCTCTAATGATGTCGTGCCAGACGGATAACGCAACTCTTATCTAAAAGGACTGAGTAAATTAAAAAACTCAATACAAGAATAATTCTTCAAACCTCAGTGCAATCAAACGATCCTTCAGTTGCAAATCCAGTGAGGACTGCTTTGTAACCTCGGCTTGTTCTTCTAGACTCTCAGTAACCTGGCCTTCTGTAAGTGAAGGATTTGTCGCCTAGAAAACAAAATTAATACTCATTCTAGCTGTCCAGACGAAAAAGACACGACCTGAACTATTTTCTGCATTGGGATACTCGACGTCAGCACCACGGAATAGCCCACATTAGAGTGTCGTTCAGACCAGTAACTGGAAATAGAGTTTTCTAACAATACTCCTACACAACTGGCAGGGTTGTCACAAAGATTTTAAGAAGAAGGAGAATAAGAGAAAGTAGCTGACATGTAATCCCCGGTGGGGCCACTAGGGAAGACATATCACTATTGATATAAACAGTTCAATCCAGGTTGGTAGCAGCTGTCAAACATCATAGCATCTCAGCGAAACTTTGGTGCAAGAATGCAAAGAAGTCAGATTGAAAGCGAGATACAAATCACAAAACAAATGGTTCAATCAGAAATGCGAAAAAAAAAAAAAAAAACTTGCAATCCCTTGAGGACAAAATTTCTCTTAACACTAATAATTCAAGACTGAGACAACCACTGCGAGTATGGAACACATATCACTAGGGATATGTGTTTCCCAGGTGGGGGAACACATATCACTAGGGATATGTGTTTCCAAAGTAGGGGAACACACATCACTAAGGATATGAGTTTCCCAAGTGGGGGAACACATATCACTACGGATATGTGTTTCCCAGGTGGGGGAACACACATCACTAGGGATAGGTGTTTCCCAGGTGGAGGAACACATATCACTAGGGATATGTGTTTCCCAGGTGGGGGAACACATATCACTAGGGATACGTAGTTCCCAGGTGGGGAACACATATCACTAGCGATATGTGTTTCCCAGGTGGGGGAACACATATCACTAGGGATAGGTGTTTCCCAGGTGGGGGAACACATATCACTAGGGATCAGTGTTTCCCAGGTGGGGGAACACATATCACTAGGGATCAGTGTTTCCCAGGTGGGGGAACACATATCACTAGGGATATGTGTTTCCCAGGTGGGGGAAGACACATCACTAAGGATATGTGTTTCCCAGGTGGGGGAACATATATCACTAGGGATATGTGTTTCCCAGGTGGGGGAACACATATCACTAGCGATATGTGTTTCCCAGGTAGAAGAACACATATCACTAGGGATATGTGTTTCCCAGGTGGGGGAACACATATCACTAGGGATAGGTGTTTCCCAGGTGGGGGAACACATATCACTAGGGATCAGTGTTTCCCAGGTGGGGGAACACATATCACTAGGGATCAGTGTTTCCCAGGTGGGGGAACACATATCACTAGGGATATGTGTTTCCCAGGTGGGGGAAGACACATCACTAAGGATATGTGTTTCCCAGGTGGGGGAACATATATCACTAGGGATATGTGTTTCCCAGGTGGGGGAACACATATCACTAGCGATATGTGTTTCCCAGGTAGAAGAACACATATCACTAGGGATATGTGTTTCCCAGGTGGGGGAACACATATCACTAGGGATAGGTGTTTCCCAGGTGGGGGAACACATATCACTAGGGATCAGTGTTTCCCAGGTGGGGGAACACATATCACTAGGGATATGTGTTTCTCAGGTGGGGGAACACATATCACTAGGGATTGGTGTTTCCCATGTGGGGGAACACATATCACTAGGGATATGTGTTTCCCAGGTGGGGGAAGACACATCACTAAGGATATGTGTTTCCCAGGTGGGGGAACATATATCACTAGGGATATGTGTTTCCCAGGTGGGGGAACACATATCACTAGGGATATGTGTTTCCCAGGTGGGGGAACACATATCCCTAGGGATATGTGTTTCCCAGGTGGGGGAACACATATCACTAGGGATATGTGTTTCCCAGGTAGGGGAACACATATCACTAGGGATATGTGTTTCCCAGGTGGGGGAACACATATCACTAGGGATATGTGTTTCCCAGGTGGGGGAAGACACATCACTAAGGATATGTGTTTCCCAGGTGGGGGAACATATATCACTAGGGATATGTGTTTCCCAGGTGGGGGAACACATATCACTAGGGATATGTGTTTCCCAAGTAGGGGAACACATATCACTAGGGATATGTGTTTCCCAGGTGGGGGAACACATATTACTAGGGATATGTGTTTCCCAGGTGGGGAACACATATCACTAGGGATATATGTTTCCTAGGTGGGGGAACACATATTACTAGGGATATGTGTTTCCCAGGTGGGGGAACACATATCACTAGGGATATGTGTTTCTAGGTTAAGGGAACACATATTACTAGGGATATGTGTTGCCCAGGTAGGGAAGTTGCCTACAAGAAAGAATATGCAGGGCATGATTAAAACAATTTCTTTTTCCTTTTTTATTAAACGACTTTTTTCACCGTTAATTTTTTTTGCATTTTTCCAATAATGTACAGGTGGCAATAGCGACGGTTGCTGGCGGATATTGACAACCCTGAACTGGTCTGAGCAATGGCAGCTGACTGAGATATTTCATCTCTTTATACAGTCAGCTCAGTCATAGATGGACACCTAAGTGTTTAAGAGAGACATTCGCCGTCTTATAGAGACAAGGACCAACCCTAGGTGTGTTAAAGAGGTGTCTGTCAAGGGAGAGTTGACTGTAATCTTATTCCAGACATAAACTACTCTACCTACCAGTTTAAACTCTGCGACTTACAGATAAACCTTAAACAATACATTGTTGATTACAAAGCAGACATGTAAAAAACGTATCTTATTTGCAAAGGCCACATTACATTATGACCAATATGTCAACATGGGCTGCCTGTGAAGAAGGATGGAATCAATACAGGGTGCCCACCTGAATGAGTAGATCCACCAAATAAGGACTCAAGAAGTGAGGAAGGGCTTCTGTGGTCTTGTGAAGAGTAGTAGCACAACAGAGCGTCAGCAAACTGTTCCTAACAAAGCACATAAAAAACCATCAGTCAAGTATCAAGTCATATGAACAAGTATTTTCTGTTTCAAGAACAAACGTCACAGTGTACGCTTAGCGCACTTCCCAAGTTCGATTCTCCACACTCGTGGATTCAGTCCACTTTTCCTTCCACCAAGAAGAGCGTCTTCAGGGTTAGACAAGGGCTCATTCCCGGTACAGTCACCCCCACTTTACGGACACCCACTTAATACAGACACCTCATTATTACAGACAGTTTGATTGGTCTCTGGGGAAAAAAAGCCCTTTAATACCCACACCCCTTTAATACAGACATTTTCTATGGCCCCCTCAGTGTCCATGTTAACAGTGTTTGACTGTACTTACTGCCTGGTAACAAAGCATGGGAACTCCTATATACACGATATTGTAAGTATGTGTGGCCCTAAGAGGTGTGGTTTATTATAGCCCTGTTTTTTGGCCTGGTGCCTTTTAAACAAGTGAAAGAAATAACAGCAAACTGATCCTTAAATTTTCCTAGTAACCTCGCCCAGGCACTCCTGCATGAACTGTAACTGGTCCTAAAATGTGTAGTTTGTCAAAGCCCTGTTTTTGGTCTGGTCGTCTACTTCTCTCCTGCTCACAGCACTGGAGAGGCAGAGGTGGGTACAAAATCTTAGTACCTTTCTTTATCAGTTCTTTTCATTAACTTCAGGACAGAAGGCATTAGCTGTGGTAAGAAAGGAATGGCATGGACTTGAAGACCACTAATCACTTCTGCTGCACACAGCAGTGCACTGGAGGCAACCTGAAATACATGACAAAGATCACAATTAATCTAAACAACATCACATATGATGCTGTACAAAGCAGGTTATATTTTAGTGTGACCATTCAAATGAAAGTTTATAAGTAGCATCATTTGTGGTACTGTAAAATAGGCAGAGATTGTGGTTCCAATTCTTCAGTCTGTGTATGATATCCTGAACTCTGACAGTTGAAATAATACTCAGCAAGTACTTTGTCATGGTTGCTGATTGTTGCTATGCCTATGTTTCCATACACCAGAGCACAGTTCTCAGTTTGAATGGTTGAGAGAAGGGGGGGAACTCTTCTCTTCCCGGATGTTACTTCCCTGCACTCCCAATTCCCCAGGGGTTACCCACAGGCAACCCAGGCACGACTGACCTGCACATTAGCATCCTTGGACGAAAACACCTCAATAGATGTGGACATCACCTAAACAAATAAAACACAACAAAATTTGAGTCGCTGATTCACTTTGACAACACAACATATTTTGTAACATTACTGCTGTGGTGAAGAGTTAGGAAACGTGACACACCTCCTTAAAAGGACTTGGATGGTCTTTTGCCAACAGTCGTGAAAGAAGCTTTAAACTGTAGAGAGCTGTTTGTCTGTTTATAATGGATTCTTCACTTTCCCCTGTGCCTCTTGATATCACAAGTAGCTCAGCCACCAGGTTAAGAAGTATCCCAACCTATAAAAACAGCAAAGAAAAACTTAAATTTCTAGCAAAGTCCATACCTACAGTACCTAACAAGGATGAAGCTATTGAATCAACAAGAGTTCAATCATGATTACATGAACTGACATCAAACCTTTCCACAGTCGTGAGGTTTGAGCACACCTGACAGCAAAAAAACTTTTCCACATTCACTTGAGAATGCAAGGGAACTGGAATGGACTTTCAATTCGGGTAAGAGTAAGGTCCTTATTACAGTACGCATTAGACTGACAAACCTGAGGCAGACGTGGCCCTTGCTTTAAGCCACCTCTCTCCATCAGTGCTCCATTATAAGGGTATTTAAAGCTACTTAAAGCTACATGGTCAGGAAAGAAATCAAACAGGGACGTGGAAATCAAACTCGAAACCTTCTCCACAAGATAGGCTGTGCACTAACAGACTCTGCTAATCCTTGCTTCTTAGAAGTCTTAACTTAGCTGGCTAGGAGTCTTATGACAGCCCAACCTTTCTGATGCTTAATAGATGAACCACTTGATTTACTGGTTATAGGTACCCAAAATTTCAAAGGTAAAATATATACCTGATCATCAGAAATGCTCCCTGCATATTGGCTCAGTTTACTATTCAACAGTTCCATTGCTTTACGCCTGACTGTAGAACTGCTGCTGTGTAGCAGCTTCTTTATGACATCGAAAAATACTGAGGCAGGCAAGAGAAGGTTAACCTGGAAAAGAAAGGTAGTTTTCATGGTGAAAAACAATAGATAACACCACAACTCAAGTCTGAGCAAAACTGATTCAGCTCCATTTGGTCACGACTTTAAACATCTCCTCTAACAGACCTCTACAACTCAAATGCCTCACAATAAATGGCCAGTTTCCTTGGTCCAAAAGTTGACAAACTAAATACAATGCTTACTTTTTAAACACAGACATATGAGGTTGTCCCCTTGGCCATATATCTACAAACTGAGCTAACTTTGGCAAACAGCCCCGCTGCATAGATGACATTTGAGAAAGCTTCATTTTGGAGAGTTTACAATATACATGGTATGACTTACCTTATCAACAATTTCATAGGTTTTGTGCAGCATTGCTTTCCAGAATTTCCCACTAGCATCATGAGGTGCACGTTCACTGTGCTGAGCTACTTTAGTCATAAAGTTCAGAGTATCTTCCAGTAATCTGAAATGAAAATAGTAACTAGGGTCAATACATGTACCTATGTTTGACCTCCTAAAAGCGCAGTTCAATGAACTGCTGGCACCCATCTTTAATCAAGATGACTTCGTAATAATTTCATAAAGGATGTCCTTCCACCTCAGGTACTTGAATTAATGAGAGAATAGCACGCTGTCAACAATACACATGACTTGGGAACCTTTCAAATTACACTTACAAATCAACACTGCACCTGGCTCCTTTTAAATTCTCTATCAATGAAAAAAGAACAAAAAAAACAACTAAATGGCAGAGTACCTGAGAAACAATGTGTTTAAGATTTCTCCCTCTTCATGGACCTGTAGAAAGATGTATCAAATTTTGGTGTTGAATTAAGGTCACTACAACTAGACACTACGTAATCTTGCCTGAAGGGTTACTCCCCCTTAGATATCTACGCAGCTATGAGCTAGCTATGAGCTGCATAATGGGGCCATGAAAATGAAACAACAGATCAAGAACGAGGTATCCATATTCAAGAAAATTCGAGCAGGTATAATACAATTTCCAACATAGGAAAGCTTTACAATAAACTAAAACAAGTTTACAGTATTAAGTATTTAAAATGTGCCAATTTCTGTAAAAGAGTATGTATCATCTTAAATACAAATCCTACTCGTACACCCAAAACCTACGCGACTCCTTCTCCCCCCAAGCCCCCAGCCCTGTAACCAACCTTCCACCCTAAACCCTTTGCACTAACCTTGCTAACAAAGTCTTCACTGTCAAGAAGGGAGGGTATAAGGGTCAGGCATGTGTACTTGAACTGCCGCAGATGTTTAGCAGAGTGCTTGTCTACATCAAAAACAGGTATTACAGCCAGGAAGGTGCTGGCAGATTTCCTACTCATCCTAGGCTTGTGACGAACTAACAAGAAGTGTAAGGGTCATTAGACAGTAATAAAGCAAATAAAAGAATGGCGATTGAGTGGTTGAACAAATGAACTACCACAAAAATAATAATACAACTTGCAAACAATGCTGTGCTAAATGTAAATTGACAATTCATTTATTAATTTTGTTCACTCAGTTGGTTAGTCACCTGATGAGCTGTGGTCAGGCAATCAGTTTTTCACTACGTTATTGATTTTGCATAGTTGGTAAAGCCAGTGTCAGAAAGTGACTCGACTAGTGATTTTTCTTCTCAAAAGGATTACTCCTTCAAACACGGGGAATACACTTTTCATCAGCCACTGGACTTAACAAAATGGAAAATGTGTCATAAAACTAAAAAACTTGTACTGTCTACAATCACAAAGAAAGATAAACTTAAATCTTGAAGCTCCGATATCCACCTAGAAATTCTCCAGACTGAACTCCATATATTTTCTTAAAGCATATGTTGAGAGAACTTAATAAAAGATCAAAACATTTCTCCTTTCATTTTTTCATTTTATTCATTCTCATAATGTTTTCTCTTGATTATGTTTTAATATATTTGTTAAGAGCAAATTGACATTGATCACTCAGTCATGTAACTTACCTTCAGGTTTTTCAAGTGGCAATTGATCAATAAACTGCAAAAGCTTTAACATGGCTTCAACCTTAAATAAACAACAAAATGGATATTAGCAAGAGTCAATCAAGATACAGCAGGGCTGTCACTAGGATTTCAAGTTGCCACCTACATGCAGTTAGTAGCAAGGTTATGATATATGGAAAATTGTAGGGAGCCAAGTGCTATGAACCTGTAAAATCTAGGTGTAAAGTCGCGAATCGAGCTCAAATAAACGGTTACATTATTTGCCCTTAGTTCCGTTAATAGTCCTCCTACTAGTCCGTTCTACACTGTCCTGTATGCAAATCAAGTCCCTTTTGCTTCGAATGTTAACGCTATTTCCGCATCTAATTATCGTACATTAAGTCCCTTGAGACCCGACACTACATCTCCCCCCCTTTTTCTAGTGTGGCTCAAAGTCTCTGTAAATAGTGTCCAAGTAGACATTCTTGCACGCGCTGATCTTCTTGGCCCGCTTACTGCAGTATCATCCGGCTGTTGTTGATGTCCCTCTGTTTCTGTCGCTCCTAGGGATGTCGGTGGACCATCTGGCTCATTACGTGGCTCGTTGTCATCTCACTGGATGTGCCGAGGGAGATTAAATCCCGGAATTCATCCCATTGTAAGTTGCTGAAGCACGCGAGGGAGGATGAGTACGTAGCTGTGGATTTGGACCAAGAAGGTCTGGATATATCCAGCGTGGAAGAAACTGAAATAGGAGCCAGGGAAGATTTGCAACCCGACAACCTGAGACCCGACACTACACTAGGGTACGCAGCATATGATTTGTATGAAACAACAGTTTAAACTAAGATTTTCTAGCCACCCAAGAGCAAAAGTTAGTTGCCCGGGGCCACCAGGCTCTGCTAGAGCACAGCCCTGAGTAGATGGGTAATTCAACAGCTAGGAAGTTCTCTTGGTTGTGTTTTCCATTTGTTTTTCTGTGAAATTAGTTGTGTGTGTACAACTGCAGTACCTGGACATGGGAATCAAAATTGTGACAGAGGCTCAGACAAAACTCCACTCCAAGAGGATTCTTAATTCCAACCTGTAATGGGATTAAACAAAGAATTAAAAACAGGTTATAATATTGTGTGAAAGCATGCATTAATACCCCTAATGCATATTTATGTTGTGGTTCAATTTTATCCTTGGTTCAAATTTTCTTTTCTTTTGTTTTTGGGTATGGTAATGTATGATAATGAGTTTGAAACAAAAGAAAAGAAAATTTGAACCAAGGATAAAATTGAACCACAACATTTACGTCAGTTGAGCAAATTTTACCACCAGGCCTTGTTTTAAAATTGTACAGTTGCAAGGTTTTGCATAAATGAATTCCCAAGGCAACAGAGTTAAAAAGAATGCCCACGCCCAAAGAGTATCTTGCTTACAAACAAGGCTTGGTGATGAAATTTACCAATCTGATGTAATCAAGCATAAGGGCCATTATATTGTTAATCCTAGATGATCCTGTGGTTGACTTCAATGCAAACCTGTTTGTCTCCATCAGGATTGCTTGTACCATGAACCACATGCCTCTCAAGCAACAGAAGGACAGCAGTATGAAGAAATTGCAGGGAACCAAGTGTACTGATAAGATGTGTAAAGAGTGGAAGCTGACGGTGTTCAGGGATGTGAGGTGATGCATCAACAAACACTCTTATCAACATGGATACGATATCATCCAGTGATATGCCACCCTTCTTTGTGAGCTGAGGTAGTTGATGCTTTTCGCCAGCCTGTAAGGAAAGATATGTTAATATCATTTTTCAAGTTAAAACTTAATTGCAAGCAACTACAGGTGCCTACAATCCTAATCTCCAGGTTGCTATCAACCATGCTTGGCACGTACATGTATGTGGCCAGCACTCACTTGAACTACCACTGAGAGAAAATGGAATGCACAGAACACAATCTCATCATGCGTGTTTGGACCTTTCATCACTTTGAAATCTGATCAAGCATGTCTTGACCTTCTATCACATGAAACTTAAACAATGCACAGCATTAGAACAAGAACATTTCGAGCTTTTATCAGTCCTGCTAGTAAACTGGTCCCTCTCACACTCATGAAAATTACCTATACGTAGGTCAGTCCGTGTGCTGTCTGTGTGTCAGTCAACCTATCAGTACATTAGTCTGACAGCACACAAAAAAATTAATTCAGTCAGTCTGTCTGTCTGTCTGTCTGTCTGTCTGTGCATCAGTAAGTTTTTTAGTCAACAGAGCAGTCAGTTTGTTAGTCAGTTTAATAAGCCAGGTAAGTAAGGCAGTTTTGTAGCTGGTGAGTGCATGAAAGTCAGTTGTATCAGCAAGTCAGGCAGTCATCTGTCAGTCAGAAAGTCATTCAGTCATGTCAGTCAGTATGTTTGTTATCAGGCAATACAGCAAGTAGCTGCTCTGGTCAATCAGATTTATCAGTCAGTCAAGTAGCCAAATGAGACATGCAATAGGTCTGCATGTTACTTGTTCAATCACAGAATCATTAACTGGCAGCTTGTTTAAGACTTTGATCAATCCAGTGTCAGAAAGCAACTCAACCATGTTTTTTTTCTTCTCAGAAGGAATTTGCCTTCCTTCAAACACGGGGAAAACGTTTTTCATCACTCACTGGACTTACAACAGTCTATAAGTATTGATATTCATTCAAAATATTTCTTCGTTTATGATTGGCTAAAATCCCACATATAACTCATCATAGCCAGCTATTGTCGACCACATTTGGAAGAATTTGTGATCTGTGCAAAATGACATCAAGTGTGCAGCAAAATTACCAGATTATTGAACAGTTAACTGAGAAGACCAGGGGAAAAGGTTGAGTTGTTAGTTGGTAATGAGGACAAAACGGCAAAACATTTCACTTGTTTCACGAGGACTAAATAGGCAAACTATTGGCTAAAAACATAGCCAGGATACAACTCGATGGACAACATCTGCTGTTTGGAGAATATTTGTAAAACTGAAAAACCCTTTATCTCCTAAACACTTGCTGATAAACATCCATTATCAAAGATGAACTTAACATTGATGGAGGTAACCATGTTTTAGCTTGTTTTAAAACTAGGAATTAATTATTTTGAATGAATAATTGCATTTGGCTTTCGTATCATAATTATGAAGAATTAGGGAGATTGAGGAGGATGTTATCCACCAAGACTGTAAGCACTAAAGCACTACAATAGTCACATACTTGAATCAAAGCTGGAATAACAGTATCCAGTGTTTTAGTGATGACTTCAAAGCTGTAGCTATCATCCTTACGTACAACGCTAGCACCCATGAATGTAAATATTGGCATCACATTATGCAACACCTTTTCCTGTAAGAAACGTTACAATTTAAATTCCACTAAATTATCATCAATCTAACTTAACTGGGTTAGCAATTACTATATGAACAATGCAACAATAAAACAAGAATCCTTGTACACTAAACATTAAATGGAGGGAAGGTGAGAAATGGAGGGAAGGTGAGAAGTCTAGCATCCTGGTCTTACAGTAATAGTTCAAATGCTGGGTAGCACTATCGACTGGATGAATGAATGTTCAGTGGATACCTGTTACCTTAAGGAACCAATTGTGTTATCTGCTTGAGAAAGATTTATCTGGTGGATAGCTTTTGAGCTGGGGTCTGAAAATTGCTACACTATCCCTGGATAGTGTTCCTTTGAATGCACACAGGCAAACCGGAGACAAACACACAACCCTTTCAATGCCATTCATTACTGACATAAAGACCATTAAATTCATCTGCAATGATTTTTGAGCTACTGTTGAGAAAGTCTTGCTGCAACAGTAACAGTATATTATATAAGAATCAAGACAGAAAAACTGATAATTATACTTACTGGAAAGAACTTAGCTGCTGTTGCAAGTAACAACAGAGCTTGATTGTGAGTTTGTGGACTTTCAGAGGACCTTATACATTGTACTATCAGCTCAACATCAAATTGATCCTCAGGGACAACATCTGCTGATAAGAAAGAATTATTTTCTTAGTGAGAAGATTTCAAACATTTTAACCCTCAAGTATGCAAGAGACAAAAGATAGAAAATATAATATAATATGGCAATAACTGCAAGAGGTGAAGGTCATCACCTATATACAGTAAACCATTTTAAAGATGGTGATTAGACAATAAGTCAGCGCAATTTCCCTACCCTTTTGCTTTATAGGCCATGTCAACAAGAATCCAGATATTTTTGAAACCACATAATTATATTAATTTACACCAACTGACTTTCCATCCACATGAAACTAGTGAGTTTGCTCACCAAAAACTGCATCTTTTTTAAACTGCCCTCCAAACACCCATCCACAGAAATGCAGGTAAAACGAAATCTGGTCTCAAAAATGGCCAGATTCCTTTGGAGGTGGGGACCTTATAACCATACAGTCATGTGCCTAACAAAGAAACTCACCTGCACCAGAGAGTTTGTCACAGATACTGTTGATCAGGGAAAATACAAGCTGCATGATATATTCTGAGGCCACCTGACTGTGATCCAGCTCTACACATCTAAGTGAAGTCAATACATCAACAAGTTAATATCATCAATCTCTGCTTTATTACACACAAAATACAGAATACACTGTGCAAAATAAAGAGTATGCATGCATGGTATCCGATCTTGACAGGTTGGTTCATATTATTTTAGGAGGGTCCTAATATTTTCAGAATTGAAAAACATCAAGATTTTACAGTGCATGTTAAAAGGAAGAGAAAGAATATTTAGTGGATTGATGCACACCTGGTAAGAGTGCCAAATAAAGTCAGCAAAAGCCTGTGTGGTTCTTCAATGTTGATCTTATGCTGCAGAAGCTCTAGGATGACTGTTACTCTTTGAATCTGATTATCTGTTTCATTTTCCTCATCTTTCGGTTGCTGTTGCGACCTTAGTGGGAAACAAAAAAAGGCAGTAAAATAAAATATAAGGGCTGTGGTTCATGGACAGGTAAGTAAGAAATGAGACTGTAAAACGTAAGTTAAATTAACTTTGTCTAGAATAGACTGAAGAATTAAAGCATTGGTCTATGAACTTCAGTAGTAAGAAAAGGAAGTAAAAGCTGATCTACATGTACATAACAACTACTTCATTTCATTCAATAATTTCCATAGTTCATTATGTGACAATACTGTGTATGTTAACCTAACCCTAACAATTACCTTTTACAAAAGCTGAATATGGCCATTAGAAATTGAATACCCTTATCAGATTCTTGGGTAGCACACCAACCTTTTTACTTTCTTCTTCTTCGGCTTGTTCTCATTGTCTGCATTCAACTTCAAAATTTCCTCAGTTATCAGATCTGCTGTTAATGTGAGCTAAATAAAAGAAGAAATAATATTATCATTTTTCCATCTTTGCCAGCCCAGTAAACATATATTATGTACATCCTAAGCCAAAAGCAACAAAATATTAATGGGCAAAATAAGAATATCTGCTTAGCATATAGTACAATGAACAGCTACCAAAAGCCTAACAAAGATTAAAATGACTAGTAAAAAATTGATGTAATTTCCATTGGGTCATTATTCAAATATCTAACCATACTGAAGTCAGTACATGTAGGTGTTAAGTTTGACTTTTATTAACCAGTCAAGTTCACATAACACCTCACCTTCAAAATAGTATTTTTGACTGCATTGCCTACAGTGACATCCTTTGTTTCAAACAGCGTGTCCACAAGAGTCTTAAACAAATGCTGCCGTAGCTCCTCTGCTGGAAGTGCCTGGAAAAATCTGTTTGAAACTTGGCCAAGAACTGTCATAATGGGCGGTGGGTGTCTGGGACACACGCTCGTTGTTAGGGACATTATCCTTAATAACAACTCCCAAGGGGAAGACTCTAGCTGCAGCAGGGCGGCAGTATGTGTCGTATACTTCTGCACTATGAGCTGCAGCACGATGCTTTCATCTTCCGTCAAGGCAGATGTGTTGTCACTGCATTTTTGTAACAGTGTTTCCAGCAGTGGCAAAAGACTCTGCAAAATATCCTACATAAAGAACAAAACATGTGTGAAAGTCTTAAGTATAGGATTTCATCCAAAGATTTAAAAGTTAGGGTGACACATTATATCTTCTTCAACGTTACTTTCGTATGGTACTATTTCATTAGTATGTACATTGTAGTTCTAAATTTGGAGTCTGTGGATGAAATCCTGTGGTGTTACCATTCATATTAGACCTCTTTAGGTGCTCTGTCAATTGCTGCTATATGTTTTAAGTATCTTACAGAATTAAATTTGGCATTCTTTTGGGGAACTCTCAGCGATCCAAAAGTCCTCCCCTATGGTATAGTCACCTGCCTAAAGTCATATATACTGTATATGAAAGCTAATCAAATCCCTACCTGGGTATCCACTTTTCTCAAAGATGAAAGAATGATTCTTCTTACATAAGAAGGCATGTCACTGGAAACCAAATGTTGTAAAAGATATTTCAGTGTGTTCTTTGCACCCCTTATTTCAGCAGAATCCTTTGGGCGTGGCTTGTCATGTGGTAACAAAGGTTTAAAAAATTCACCAAAAACTTTCGGAAGTTGTTCAGGGTCAGCAGCCAGTTCTTCAGCATTTTCTGTCAGTACTCTAACTAATGCAGTAATGGTGACCGCTTGGGATCCCTGCGGAAGCTTTGAATTGAGAGTTTTGATGCAGAGAGTGGCTGATTTCCTGACTGATGATACAGGGCTGCATAATGGAACAATTAAGGAGGGAATCACTGAAAAGGAAATATAAATTGGTAAATGTTATTGTTTATTTAAGCAACCTTAAAAAAAAAGAAAAATGTAGCTGTTACAAGTAGGTTCCAGATCTAATCAAGATAGTAAGTAAACTGCTGAGGTGTAAAACATGGTGATGTAGTAGTCAACATGGCAAACTTAAAATTTGTGAAATGCCACCAGTGAAACCTTCTCTACCAGCTAGCACAGCTATTCCAATATTAAAGGGCTCTCTCTTCTTAGATCACTTTTTCTGACACCTAATTGGAACTTTTTATCCCTCTACTTTACACTTTATGGATAACCCCACCAATATATGATTACACACCTGTGCATGTTGCCTTAATCAGCTCCTTGACTGTTTTTCCCGACAGAGAGCTAAGACAGACATTTGCAATGTGGAGACTTTGTACTTGAAGTAGAGCCGACACACTCTCCTCTCCCCTGTTGGGTGGTTTACACCACAGATGTCCCAGAAACTTCAACAAGACAACCTTGTCAGCAAGCTGGAACTGAAATATAAAATTACCAGGACAAAAAGTCATGAACTTTTTCAAGCACTACTAATTGAAATTCTGTTAGTTTGTACAGGGAGCTGCAAAACATACAGTCTCAGGTTAAATCATTCCATGATTTGTCAGACTGTAAGTAAAAAACACAAAGCTGCAGGTTTCCCATTGACTGAGGAACCACTGACTCTTACATTTTTATCCAAACTGTATTTTGTTTCACAAATAAAGTTACCTCTCTCTAATGGGAAAGAAATTCTGCTTATATTGAATATACTGGACAAGGCTTTCAAGACTGATACAGTATAGCTTACAAAGTTTAACTATGGGAGGGTTTGACTTCACTCTCAATACCAGTGAGAATTCTTCTTTTAAAAAAATATAAGACAAGTGAGAGCAAGTGAAAGGCCTTTAAATTAACCTTGAAAAAATGAGCAAATCATACAAGAATGACTGTATCCTCTGTTATTCCCCATGCCATAAAACATACCTCAAATATCTCCTTCAGTAACTTTTTAAACTGCACTTGATGTGATGTTGATGTGCCACTCCCAAATGCCACCACCTCAAAGAGTGATACCAATAGCTGGATAGAAAAACAAATTATTACTTCACATGGGTCACCAAAATAAGTGAAAATGCAAAGACTTGCTATGGAACCACTTTAATAGTGCTGAGGCTCACAACCAGAACAAAAGTCCCAACTTACACATTAAAGAGTATTACTACAAACAAACTGTTAATCACCTTAGTGTAAAATCCTTCATCATAACTGGTACATTCAGAGGACCACCAATGACCTGGGAAATCACATATATGAATCAAAATTAATATTTCATTGCCTTTCAAGCAAGTAAAGGATGGACCATTAAGAATGAGATTGGAGCTATGAGATTCTTGAAACTTTCCAAGATATTAAAGGTCTCCTTTCTGTTTTGATGGTTTGCATATCTAAAAATAGAACTTTAACTGTTTTGGCCAGACAATTTAATTAACCCCAAGACAATATACCTGCAGATAAATTACCTAGTCTGCCCCCCAGTTATTTAATGCAAAGGTTTAAAATGTCAATGTTTATACCCAAACAAGCAGATCATCAAAATTAATAAGTATCTTAATGGAAATAATTAATAAAATTAATATTATTCTTTCGCACTGTATTTTAAAGAGAATTTGTTAAATAATAGAAGAAGAATCAAAATCACAGGAAATTCTCTTACCACTGGAAGCAGCTGATTTAGATGGTAGGTTCTTCAACAAATTGCTACACAGCTGAAGTGTGATGGCACCTATAGCATGATTCAGTCGCTTGGTGCTGCGCTTGCCAAGAAACTTAACCAGACTGGTTAACAGTGGAAGTGGAACACTCCCACTTTCATCTTGTTCTAAAACTTCACTCTAAAAGGTTAAAAATAGTTCAAAATGAATCAGGAAGATTATAACATGAACGTTTAAAGATAAGATAACTGATTTCATTTTTCTATTTCATTAAATTCAAAATTACTCCCAGAGTGAATGTTGGAGTCTTGCATGGTGGTTCTAACTTTTACGTCTGTGGACAAAATCCTGGGGTGTGACCATTCAAATAAAAACCTGTTTGTCAGAACTTTAAGATATATGGGGTTTTATGTTTTTCACCACTTTACACAACACAGTTTGAACTTGACTTCGGCCAGATTGGAAAAATGCACTTTCTGCTTTCAAATCTCTGCAAGCAAGCAACCAGTACATGATATACGTATGTGGACATTGAAATGAAAGCTTTGGAGCTGTTCTTTCATGTTGAAAATGGTTATCCTTAATTTTCATTTAAATGACAGGGCATTTAAAAAAGGTTTAACTTTATAAACAGGCACATATAAACTACCTCTGGTGTGTCATAATTTTCTTGGAGTCTTGCTACTTTCCAAAGGTCCGGCAGGATAAACCCTGCTACAATATGGCATAATGTTGCCTTAGACTGGCCTGTTGTCATAGATACCACCCTGCATAACAGGCATTTTAGAAGTGGGTGAAAAAGGCTCTCTTCTGCAAGACCCTTGGCATGAGTCATCATACTTTGCACCTGACAGAAAAGAGGATAATAAAAATCACACTTATGTACCCCTCATGTGTTTGCAAAAATGATGAAAATAATGGCTTTCATATTTTAACTCTAGTTTTGCTCCTAGCCCAAATTTAAGTATCACACTTCACTTTTTTCACTTCATTTTCCACATTTCAGTATCGTTTCATCACTATAACTTTAAAATCTGTGGAAAAGATCCTTTATCAACCGAAATAATGAAAAAAAAAAAAAAAAACAAATTATAACAACAACAATATTAATTTTAAGATCCTAGGTACGCCTACTCAGCAGACCTTTTCTGTATTATTGGAAACAAAACCAATAAGCCATCAAAAAATTTTTGCACTTACTGTTTCTAACAGTTTTTTCTCCTTCAACTTCATCAGATTTTCTCCAAGCCAGTGGAATAACAGGCTGTTGGCCAAGGCCAGACTATCAGAATCAGAACTTTTGCCACATCTCTTCCATTCTAATTGTTGAGAAGTTTATTACACAAATATAAAATTAGTATAAATTTTAAATTTATTACAAAACTTTACATACAGTGCACCATCTGTCACTTGCTCACTCTGAAGCATACGGCCCCAGTTATTAGTGCCACAGCAGAAAATTAAAAACCGCTCAGAAATTTGAGAAATATTTTATTGCTAAAATTGTTGCACAGCTGAACCAAAATTGCCTCTTCTGATTCAACCTAAAATATTACACCATTAATGAGCTTCTTGGCTTAAAAGAAACGTGATCATTATGTGAGTGGAAACATCAGTGCTTCATGTAGGATACCTGAGACCGGTGTACTAGACGACGGCTATTAAAACATACTACCTTTCTTTTTGACAAAGTCTTTCATTCCAGACAACAGAGGATGCTGGGCAGCTACCACTGATTTGCTGACTGTCACTGAGAGGTGAACTGCTGTCATGTGGGAATGACGATAAAGGAAGAAGTAAGGTAACAAGCCAAACAAGATACTGTCAGCAAGTGTTGAATCAGCAGATTTTATCCAGTCACCAACAAGCAACAACAATGCTTCCTCTTTCACTTCATCCCTGTGAATTAACATGTGTATTTAAATAAATAAACAATAAATAAATATGATGTGAAGTATATATGAAATAATTCATTTAATAAATAAATAGCTCCCTTTATCTGTGATCTGAAAGTACAAAGGTTGCAAGTAGGATCAGAAATTACACTACTTAAATAATGCAAAAAATACATAGGTTTAAGATCCATGAGCAAGACACTCTCGGAGTAGAAGGCTTCCCAGCCTACAGCCATATCAAAATTTTTCTCCTTCCTAACGGTGTCTGCCTATTATAAGCAGATTTTACATCTGTAATTTAATTATGTATTAAGGCTAACCAGTCGGAGGATCTCTTATTCAACAGCTTCAACACCTCTTGCACAAACTGAGAGCCAGGAAGATTATCGGCAAGGAGCTGGAAAAGAAAGGCAAGCACTTTAACCAACTATTTTGGTATGACACCTTTTCCCTCAAATACACAATACTTTCTAATGAGGGTAACTTCTCTAACAAAGAGCTAGATTTAATTTAGTAACATACAGTGTCTCATATGAGCATAATAAGGAAGATAAAAAGAATCTGTGATCACGCTAGTTTATTTTATTTTTTGATTCTCTGACATGGTATTAACTTGTCATTCTTTATTATATCTTAAATGCCACTGAAAAGTCTTAAATGTACAGTAATAGAGACGTCAGCAGAGTCCACAAACCAACCTTGCCTAGCTTAAGCACACATGTAACAACCGCTGGATCATCATCTTGAAGTCGTGAAAGTAGAGACTCTGTAACAAACTGTTTGTCTTCTGGTGCTCCCTACAACATTATCAAGAAATTAAAAATGACCACTGTCAACAAAGCCTGGATAGGATTAGATCAAATCAATTATTGGTATTTTCTGCAGGGCTGTCATTAAGATTTCAATTTTCCGAGCTATGCATATGCAGTGAGTAGGTGGGTAATTGAAAAGCTAGGAAATGGATCAATCTACAATCGGCGACAAAATGAGTTGAGACGCTTCGCCCAAAACTGGGCTTTTTTACGTTTTATTAACTCCAAAAGGAGGAAATGTAGCTTTCCTCCCCCATCCCCTCCGTGCAATGTTGTGCCCTTGTTCTAGCTACCTGTAGAAAACAACAAACACCCCAACTTTGAATGGGGGGGACAGGGGAGGGGTGCGGATTCCTTTGTTCTCCAAAATTGCCCTATTTAAGTACAATGTCTCAACAATTTTGTCGCCGATTGTAGGTTTCTGGGAAACTGCCCACCCACCCTGCCCCTAAGCTAACATTAACACTTACTTCTCACTTAGGGCAAAATGTTGGCTTAGGTGATGGGTAGGTGGGCAGTTTCTCAGAAACCTAAATTGATATGGAATTTCTTTTGTTTCTATTTTCTTTTTGTTCTCTACTAATGTAGCGAGGGATCCTGCTCATAGATCCACCATACAGTATATATTAAAGCTGACAAATGTTTACCAACTTACAAATTAATAATATCACATTCAGAACAAAAATACTCAATATAAAATAGCATTAGTTTGTAAGCTTCACCTCTTTTCCTTCCAGAAGGTCTCCAAGGCGTTTAACTGCAAATTCTCGCATTTGCGCTTGAGGGTGATGAAGACTCAAGACTAATGTTGTGTTGGAGTCTGGGATAACCTGAACAAAAAGTATAACAGCTTTGTTACAATGCTGTAGATATATATATCTTAAATCACTCTTAACATCTCCTTTCAGGTTATCAGTAAAACTTTGATACAAATAACATTATCAAAGAAAAATTATTCAGGGAGACCTCTGAGTGGTTTTTAAAAAGATGCCGTTACCTGTGACTGGACCCCTGTAAGTGCCATAGAAACAAGCTCCATTGTCCAGACAGAACTCTGGGCCCCTATACCTCCTGCTCCTCCACGGGTATCCTCAGGGGTATCCTCTTTACCTCTGAGGGACCCTAGATGTCCTTCAATGGCCTTTTCCAGTTCTGTTGGGTACCTAGATGAACCAAAGGGATAAACCTCAGTTAGCGTTTTCAATGAGATGTTTAGAAGAGATGCCTATAAAAGAAATAGAATGTAAAATTAGTATCTATAGCTTTATCTCCATTTACACCAAAGCTCAAACATGTTTAAAAGCAATGCTGTTTAGTTAAACATGGTTTAAAATTGTTTCCTTCATAACAGTAGCCTCCCACACAGGCGTTTTTAGGGGAGCTCGTATTTC
The DNA here is from genome assembly GCA_964035525.1 of Porites cylindrica. NCBI lineage: Eukaryota > Metazoa > Cnidaria > Anthozoa > Scleractinia > Poritidae > Porites > Porites cylindrica. Next base: position 881,171 of record OZ037788.1, on the reverse strand, counting down.
TTCCCTCCCCACAAACGCCTGCTCAACGGAAAACAACATTCCTTTCTCATTGTTTTATTTGCGTGGTAGGTGACCAATCAACAATTGTGCAATGAAGCGTTGACAGGCTAAACACGACTGAACGTGACCTTAGAGTTACCGTTTTCCTTCTTTTCTTTCCTTCGCTAAGGTTATGCAGTGCACGGAGTATTCTGAATTTTGACTAAAACTTATTTTTGCCGCTCTGAATCTAACATTTATTGCAAGTCAGAAAGCTTTCCCAGTGTTTAATGCAGATCGAGTAATTATCAGATTACCTTGCGGTCAAGGTCAACTTTCCAGAATTTGGAAAGTACAATGTGATTGGCTAAGCTTGGGAAAGGAATGTTGTTTTCCGTTGAGCAGGCGTTTGTGGGGAGGGAAGAAATACGAGCTCCCCTAAAAACGCCTGCATGGGAGGCTATCATAACAGCTGCTTACTGCAAAATTAGTGCAAATTACAAAACATGTTGAATCTCATTACCATCCTGTGTGAAAACCTGTGTTTCAGCTTTCCATGTCTGTTTTTCATTTTTTAAAACCTGGTTAAGTTGGTGTGAATTGGCATAAAGGCTTTTTCAAACTAATAAAAACTCCCAAGTACCAGTAATTAGAAAGTAAGCTGGTTATAAAATTTTTATAACCTCACAACTGACAAAGAATTTGTTAAACTGACCTTCTTTCCAAAGTCTGTACAATATCTTTCACTTTATCATTTAACTTGTTTATTTCAATCTTGTTTCCACCGAGTGTTTCACAAGCATAGCAATATTCTTCAAGAAGTGCTCTATTGGAGGGAAAAAAAGAAACAAAACACGATCAGATGTCTTATTAACAGTATAACATTTACATATTAAAACAATATTAAAAGCTACTCCTACACTGTGACTGATGATATTGTGAGTGATGTGGTAATTAAAAATTTTATGATTATGGTCATGACAAAAAAAATATGATGAAAAGGGGAAAATGATGAGAATGATCGGGACAATGATCAGGATTTTAATGATGATGATTATGACGACAATAATAACAATGCCGACAATGACAATGATGTGGATAACTGTGATGATGATGATGACAATAACTACAATGTAAGGTGTAATGATTTATGAATTATCCAGTGTCAGAAAAAGTACTCAACAAGAAAAAGTTCTTCTCAAAAGGATCTTTCCTTCAAACACGGGGAATACACTTTCATCATTCACTGGATAATTTCATTTCAAGTATAATTTCTGCTGTTTCTTTTGGGTGACTTCCTTTCTGTATCACTGTTATCCCAGAAGTGATCTTAGTCCCTAGAGACTAAGCTAAGAGTCAGCATCATCATCATCATCATTTTGAGTCTTCTCAGGCCAGTCACCATTTGACTACTGTAAATTTGATTCTGACCTGCCCACAAGGATAACAGACTCCTTTTCAAAATCAATGTTTTTCAGTAACTCCATGGTAATTTCAAGCAAGGATTCTGATGTTGAATCAGCATGTTCTTCTGACAATTCATTTTTTATACCAGCGGATACCATCTGGGGTACGATGACTTCCAGCAGGGGAGTGATGACATGAGTGGAGGAAAGCTGATGGAAGGTCTTCACCAGATTTGGCTGCTTGAGAAGAGCTTTAAATGACCTACAAGAGCAAATTATTGAGTGACTCAAAATGCCAATGAAATTTTCTAGTTATTATTTCAGATTGAAGGAAAAAAAATACTAAATAGCCAACAGTCTACAGTCTTTCTTTTAGAAAGTCATTCAGATGCTATCTGCCCAATCAGTCAATGTGTCATTTAACATCTTGGAGTGCATTCGTTTAGGATGATCCAGATAAGGGTTTATGATCTGAGGTCACTTGAAACTTGGTGTGTCAATGGTACCAGTTTCATGGAGGTAGTGATCTTGGATCATAAGTTGTGATCTGGATCATTCTATACAAACACACCCTTCCTGTCTGCCATTCTATGACCTAATCAGTTGAAGTCTGTGAGTCTGTAAAAGAGTCACACATAGGCCCATCTGTCAGCGTAATAACCAGTCAGTCATTCAGTCTAGGTCAGTGGGTCAAGAAGGCCAATAAGCCAGTAAATCAGTTGATGGGTCAGTCGGACAGTCTGGATATCAGACAGTCAGTCAGTCACTCAGTGATTCCAGCCTTGGAAAGTGACTCAACTGAAGATTGCAGTTGAAAGGTTTGCTGAAGGCAGCGATATTTAAACAAAACATGCATAACAAAACAAAGTACATACCTTTTCGACAGTTTCTTGATGCTTTGTGACTGGCAAATGTAGGTAAGACAAGCAAGTCCTTCAACTGCAAGGCTTGGTTTTAGATTCTTGGATGAAATAAAATTAAACAGTGTATAACAATACATTCAATACATTCAAACTGAGGTTTTATTGCAAGAATTCATTAAGTCTTCAACTTGCTTATTCCTTGTGTTTGTGATAATATTGTTATTCAGACATGCCCCTGGGAATGACTGGCTTGATCTACATGTATACACTGGTTGTGATGTATAGAATTGTTGCAACTGAATTTTTGCTGCATGTGACTTCACTGTCTAATGGATGGACATCTTTCTGGAATATAAAGCTAAAACCGTTCCCACCCAAATCTCAAGCCATTCTCTGTATTCTGTACCACAACAAGTTGTGAGATGTCTGGATGTTGGATTGACCTTAGGTTATAAACATAGATGTTTTCAACATACTCAAAGCCTAAAATTATGTCATTATATGAACAAGAAGCTTTGAGTATATTGCAATGTGAAAATGTACCCACCTTACAAATACTTTCAGTGAGAGACTTCACCAAAGTTTCGTCCATGTTACACTTAAAACAGAGTTGAGCTGTTATCATGTAAGATGAAGCCAGAAGATCAGATATTCTGGACCCAAGTCCTTCCAATAAATGTGGCAATAAATGTGTTACAAACTTCTCTGTCACAGAAGGCATCATGTCCAGCACCCCAACAACTGTTGTTGTGTAGAATGTAATTAAAACCCTGGAACTTGACAGAGGAATTTTTAATTTGATCCCTTCTGTCACCATGTCACAAACTAGGGATAAAAATGAACTATCTGAAATACAGTGCTGCAAGAAAGCAGTCTTGGAAAGAGGCACACCTGCCTTTTGAATGGGACGCAGCCAATTCCACCTGGAGTGTGGATCTTTTATTGCTAAAAGCTGCAAAACTCGAGCAAAGATGTTTGTTTCGTGAAAGGGAAGAATACAAGAGACCAAGCTGTCTACATTGTAAACATGAATCTGGTAACGTCGAATGAGCCACTCCAAAACTTTATGCGCTGGTTTCAGCAAGAAATACGGAGATAAATATTTCAAGAACTTTGTGATGTGTTGATCTAACTTCTCATTGACTTCTTTAGACTGCAATGTCCTCTCCAATGACTTGGAAGCATCACCAAATAGGGAATTATCGAATGCTGAGAAACCTGGTTCGATCACTTTCAACTCTTCAAGGCCATTTAGAGCGATAGAAAAGATAGTTTCGTTGTCGATGTCCGCCGCTTCTTTAGCATCAAAGAGTAAAGATGCTTTCTTGCTGGTTTTAGCAGCAGCAGACGGCAAACTGCCTGGAATTTGAAGCTGCTGTAACTGTCGTGCTAAAGAAGACATCTTGTATTTTTATGGGTTTTCCACGTGCCTGCAGTAAAGAAGGCCAGGATACATAGCGTGTCTCTCTTTTTTTGGAAGGGTAGGGAGGGTGGGGGTGAGTACTATTCGATCAAATCACCAGTCACTGATTGGGTATAAAAATAATTTTTATCCAATCAGATCGCGTCGCGAAGTTGACAAAAACGCGGGAAAATTGGCGGCTGCTGGCAGAAAGGGCAGAAAAGCGAAAAAAGAGAAAACTTTCATTGTAGCAAAACAACTTTGACAAAAGAGAGGCGCAATATTTTTTGGTTTCTTGTTCTTTTAACGAACAGTTTAGAAACAACCTAAAAAGGAGCACGTAAAAATGCCAAGATACCTTGGGATAGACTATCTTGCGGATGTAAGTTCTTTCTTTTCCCTATTTTTTAACTGCTACTTTTTCAGACAATGGATTTTAAGACTTGTAAATTTTTGAAAGTGCATAAAAAGCTGGACTTTGAAAATCTCTTTAAGGCTTTGCAGCAAAAAAGAAACATGCGATCTCAGATGCTGCTCACAATACCAAGCCATCTGGAATATGTTGAAGCATATTCACATAATGGAAAAGTTGGAAACAACATTGGTCGTGTTCCATGGAAGAGAGGTAAAATTTAACAGACGTGCATTCATATGTATTCATATCTTTGTTAAGGCTTACTTTATTTAATACTCTCTTTTTTCGGGTAGGCCTTCGTTTTTTGTTTTTAAACTGAACCAATACTAAGATAAAACACTCACCTCGTTCACAGCAGAAATTTGGGTTTTATTTTCGCCCATTCTTCATCTAAATTTCCATGACTAAATACCTTAATAATTAATTTTGGTAATGAACAAAGAAAAAGAAAAATGAATTGCGCCGGCTCTGATTTCCGTAAACTACGTTATCTCCACTCAACAGATACTTTATCAAAACCTTTGGACTCTCATGAATTTTTGTTTACCGGAAATGAGTGGCCCCTGCGCCCACAAAGGAAAAATACATTCGGAAAAACAGCAACAACAATTCAAAAGCAAAAGCAAGATATATTACATTTTTTGGAAACTAGATTTTCAACGAAATCAACGATTTTTCGTTTGTTCTGGAATTTAAGTCCTGAATGTTTTAGTGTCTTTTCTATTTTCCAGAAAGCGCCTTCAAGCTGTCCAGTAAACAGCCTGTAGACTACCTGTCACAGCTCACAGGCTCAGTTCAACTTCCAGAACCGTATAGCCCACAAACCGGGACTGTTGAGGATATAGTTCCCAGCTCAAACCCAGACTCTCCTTTAGTATCTTTCGATGTGTGGTCCGATCTACAAGAGGAGGTTGCAAACTACGTTGTCAGCGCTCTAACCCCTGATAAAGAAGAGTTTAAAGCTATAAATAAAAACCTGAACGGTAAGCATGTAGTTTTGTTAATGACAGCGTTGCATATCAGTCGGTGAGTTCCGTTGCCGAGGCAGAAAGGATCCCAGCCAGAACTTGATTTGCCTGTGTTATCTCTACTCCTTTATATCTAAGCGCGTAGTTTAAAAAAGGCGGCCAATGTTTATATTTATATATTCTGTGCATTGCTGTCTTACTGACAGATGATTCCATGAAAGAAAAATTAGAGGAGATGGAAAGCATAGACTATTTTCATGAGTCTCTTCAGAGGATACCTAGAGTCAAGGCATTATGTTCAAGATTAAAAACCAAACCTGTTGAAGATCCTCTTTTACTGGACAGGGAAGGAAATCCTCTCCAGGAGAAAAATCTCCTAAGGTAAATTTATCTCCTACCCAGATCTCTTGTTGACGAAGCTCGCCTTCGGTTCGTCAACAAGACATCTGGATACGAGATTAAAGGTAAATGCGTCGGACCAGCAAAACAGTGACCTGTTTCAACCACCTCGCTCCTTGCCGGAAGATTCTTTTCCGTCTGTTTATTCAGCTCACCAAGAATAAACAAAAACGAAAACTCTTTCAGCAGGAAATCCTCGCCGCCTCCCCCTCACTCATCCCCAATTAAAACGTGTTCTACAGACCTCTTTAAAATAGTCTAGGACAAAATACAGTCAAAACGTTTTCAAATTATACTTCATTTGATTGCAAGGTTTATCTAAAATTTTACTTGCAACCTGCTCTTTAAACTGAAGCCTTTTTGTTATGTTTCTCGTACAGAAATTAACTTATTCCTAGTTTTAGTCATTGAGGTACAGCTCTGATGGTGTGGGAAAAAAAGTAATTTACTGACTATTTTTTTAAGGATGGAATTTAAAGTAAATATCCTGGAGGAATATAAAAAGAAGCCAACAAACACAGACAAAGAAATATTCTTGAAGATTCTGAATAATGACACAGATAACCAGGTAATTAAATGGAGATTTTCCGATACGTTATAAAAAAGTTGCTGTCAACTAAGGCCATATCTTACCGAAAAAACTATGCGGCTGCAGGATCAGAACCCTGAGTCAAAGGGAGATTTCTATTCTGAAATGCAGCGTCTCACAAAGGCCGAAGACAAACGTTATGTTAACATAATTGCTAAATTATGTTATTACACAGAGTGATTTTACACTGCACAATGAAGAAATCGAGGACATCGTTAGCCCGGTCATTCCTTCAGTCCAGCCAGCCTGTACTGTTAAAGCACAACAATCACTCGGACTACTCAAAGAGACACAATCTGAAGGTGAGAAATGTTCGCAGCAGATAAAGTACAAAACGTTCCTTGTGGCCGTGTCATTTACGAAAAAATTACGTTGGTTCCTTTACTTATATTTCTTTTCTTTCATTTCCAGCAGAAAAATCAGAGCTACTATCAGTGGATCAGTGTGCTTTTGAAGACCCTGAGCCCTTTTTGGATAAGATAGCTACAGACTCAACGAAGACCACAATGAAAAAGAATGACTTCGTAACGCTGAATAGCGGTAACTGTTAATGGTGTCATTAATTAACATTCATAACAACGCCCCTTGTACTGTATGTGCTAGATAGATAAAAATTATCTCAATTTTTGGTCATTAGAAGATGATCAAAAACCTGAAGATTTCCTGAAGGACCAACAGCTATTGGAATCTCCATCTCACCTTCCAACCTTCCTGGTTACCGACGAAAATAGCAGGAAGTTTATCCATGCCCTGGAAAAGTTTAAATTGCCGACGGAGATTGAAAGGTAATCACTGTAATCAGAGTGTATTCGACACAACAACCAGTTACTCTGACCCAATGCAAGTTAACATTTGCAGTTCAACACCCTAAAACGCGTTTAAAACTGAAACAAATCTTACCTTTGTTCAAATATGTTTACGTATAGTCAGTAAGTTCAAAACCAATGCTTTTTTTTTTCTTACTGCAGCCCACCAATGACACCTACTAAGATATCGCAGTGTGTCCAAAGCATATGGGAGAATGAGAAAATTCTCTTTAATGAACATTTGGCGATGGTCTTTCCTGGTATGTACATAATCATACGTGAGCATGCATTAATTTTCACATAAATTTTCAAATATTAGCTAGATAAAAGGCTCTGGCTGACCTGTCCGAAGGCGACCCAAAGTATGGGAAATCATAAGCATCCCTTTATCAAAAGAAACATTTTTCACCTGCTTATAGTCGCTTATCTCTCTAGGAACATTTTTCAGCCATTTGTTCTTTTAATCTGCTCTTTTGTCATCATACGGAATCAGTTTAAGTAAGGCTCGTAGGTAGACATGTACAGGCATTAATGACTATATACTCTATCTTTTTCTTTTTCTCTTCCAGTACCTAGCACTTCACGAGAAAGAAGAAAGGGACACACCAAGACTTTAATTCAAAAGGCCTTAAAGAAGTTAACGCTGTCACAAGAGTGCTTGAGTGGACAGTTAGAATTAGGACTACCATGGGATCCTTTAGCTCAGTCAGTGACCGCAATAGAGACTTGTCGCAGAAATCTACAACGCCTTTCAGCATGGAATGATAAAGGAGACAACCCTGACCACCTTGACATCAGAACCAGGGCGCTTTCACATTCGGGTGAAACCTTTTGCAAGATAAACCTTCAAGGTGATAAACAACGTATACACAATGATGACAAGTGTTTACAAACAAAATTATCTTTGTTAGAGTGCAAGCCTTTGAGAAAAAGAAAAGACTGTAGCAGTTCCAGGTTTTCCGGCCAAGCACGAAAACAATGATGATAAAATAGCTGCTTAATAGAGAGTTTTTAATACTATTTCGAGTTCTTCAGTATCTTAAAAAGTGGTACTAACCTATCAAAACAAAGGGAAAACTAACTAATAAATTTTATGATGGCTCAAAATTTTTCATCCCATCATCAAATCAAAACGCATAAAGGAAAGAAGCGAAAATTCAATAATTCTTTGTTTGCTTTTGTTGCTATCTTTTATTACTAGAACTTCCATCAAATGAAAGATTACCACAGACATCAATGGAAGAATCTTCACGCAAGATACAAGCCGAAAGACACCCAGGTAATAGGATGTTCAACAGAGGTCGACAATCCCATAACGTCGTAATTTATCAAGAGTTTGCCAACCTACTACTGACCTTCTATCCTCGTAGGTAGTTTCCACTTTTGTTTAACGGTTTTTTGCATCACTTTACGTGACACAGGAAATGAGTTAGTACCTACTGCAGCCACGATTGAGACATTGGACACGTTCAAAGGCCTCGCAAGCAAAGTGCAACGTTCCACAATCACCAAATCAGTTGCGACAAAACGTAGCATAACTGCAAAAGAGGAAAACATATCCTTTGTTGTTCCAAGCACGACCTCCGACGTTTTAAGACAGAAACAAACTTCAAGCGGTCTTGAAGACTTTTTACTGCTGAGAAAAGGAAAACATGACACTCTGAAGCCACCCAGTCATCGTCAGTGCACGCCACCAAGTAAGAAAAAAAATGATAATAGAATAACAACAGATAATCTGCGGTGTTGTAAGGTACAATTATGAGAGGAACGTTTCAAATTTTGGTGGTAAACTTGATGCTGACTTTTCTGTAATCTCCGGTTAAGTCTATCTCAGTGGTGAATCTACAAAGGGGCCACAGGGAAATCCGCCCCCTTGTTTTTAAACAAAAACCGAAGCCCAAAGGGCCTACCGCCAAGAGCGCCCCCACCCTCCAAACCCTTACTTCAAGGTCTGAATCCGCCCTGTTATCTCCACTCTGTCACTGTGATCTCTTTTCTGTAATCTCCACTTCCCCTACCGGTCTAGCACACCAGTTGGTAATTTGTACCACCAGTTACTTCTTGCAAAATATTTCTTCCGTTAACTTCTTTCTTACTTTTAGAAACAGTCGTGAAGGCAGCAAAGGTTCGCCCGTCCGTCTTTACCAAAGATACAAGTGAATCAGACCAGAGAGCACCTAAAGAACCTGGTGAAGAAACAAAAGGCTCTGGGTGCCAACTCCAGCAGCAAAACATAACCGTTGAACTTTCAGACGAGTTCCAAGATGTCTTAAATGAGTTGATCGCACAAGCGAGACCCCTTCTGAGTAGGCTTCAAGACAATGGTGTCATTCCACGGTCCAAGACACTGTCAACCTTGAATCCAGAATACACAAGATTTGTGCTAAAGCAGGCTGAGATGTCTGTACGAAAAACAGAGGAAAACAACCTAGAAACTCAGATATTTTGCATGACTGTGTGCTTACATGCGTTGGTTTCCTGTGTTGATATTCTCATGCAGAGTGGTTTAGAAGCAGCAACAGGTAAAGTAGTCCTTCATTTGGTGGTACAGTCCTCAGTATACTCACTAAACAAGTACTCATTAAAAAAAAAATGGCATCGCCACCCATCTATTTACAACACCTATAGTGTCTGGATAGACAATAACAGATAAAGCGTCTTACCCATTCAAATTATAGCCTCACAAGCAGCCGTTTTTGTCTCGTCACGCCCCGCTCCTCCCTGGAGTCTATTCAAATCAAATCCTTTCAGTAATCCCCATGCTTCACTTTCCAGCAACGAATGTTTGTCTTCATGGACATCAAAGAATGTAGGCTCCACTGTAGTTTGAAAGGTAGTTCAATTTTATATTGCGCTCACTTCATCTGAGATGTGAGATTTGTTCCGCTATTATGCGGAAAGGTACATCATATAAGTGCGTTCATTTCATTGGAGGTTAAGTTATTGCCTTCTACCTTGTTCATTGCAGCATACTTGAGCTCAACTCAAGAAAAGTATGGCGGTTCATTACGAGGAGCCCTCGAGTCGACACGAAGATATCTCTTTGAAACGCACTTCACTTTCCGGCAACGGAAGGTTCTGCACCCCAAGCTTTTAAAGTTGCTTTGTCTTGCAGCACAATGGAGCAAAGAAGGAAATGCAAGTCACTTAACAGCAGCAATCTTTACTTACGCTTTTCCTCAAAATTTAAACAACGAAATCATTGAAACCCTGTCAGGTGTGAATGGAGTTCAAGTGAGGCTATATAAATCAGCTGCGGAGATAAATGAAGTAGGTTGCGATGGAAACCTAGTTATTTATGTTGTGAGCGCTCTTTCTGTCACCGAGGACTTTGCCTGGGGCAGTTTTGACTTCGTGCTAGACTATGACCTCAACGCCGTGATGAGAAGAGAAGAACTTTCTCGTAGCCGTAGACTTAAAGCTCACATAAACCTGAGAACAAAGGCAGAAACTCAGTTGGATCAAAATCGTGCCCTAGAAGTGCAAGGCAAGTTTATTGTACCTCAATATGTATATAACTAATAACAATTTTCTTTAAACGTTAATACTTATCACTAGTACTGCTTTTACCTATGAGATATTGCAGTATCACCATAACAAATTATCTAGAACAAGTTATTCAAGGAAAACTAGCGAGCTAGGAAATATACCGCAGCAATAGATTCAAGTAGAACGACACTTGTTAGACTCTAGCTTGTTAAACTTAACTAGCGGCATATCAAACAAGAATACACTACCCTCCGTATTGCCTTTTGTACTTTGCAGTGCTCCAACATCACTCCAACGTTCCAGTAGGCAATGCAAGACTGCTTCATTTGTCTTCTTTTGTATTTGTGCTATGCCTTTAAAACAAGGCATCTATGACCAACACTGAGCAAAACTTTACTTAGTAATTTGTAGATATATAAAAGTTGTAATTTTTACCTCTATGAGGAAGAAGAGAAGGCCAGTGTGCACTGAAAAATTGTTCTTATAGAGAGCTACAACGAATATTTTCCTTACAGGCAGTGGTCCTCAGTTCAGAGACATACAGGTCGATGACCAATTTATATTCATTGGCAGCGGTAAAATTACACTTCATGTAGATCTACTGCAGCTCCTCGAGACAAAGCATAACGTACTGATTTACGAAAGACAGTATAGTTATCCCAGACCGAGAGATCCCTTAACCAAGATGTGTTTACAGCCAGATATAATGATAGACGAGAGGACCTGCATTCATCTACAGCACCTACCTTCTTTGGCTGATGAAGACAAATATGAGCGTCTCAGAGACACTGTGCTTTCATTGTCCCTTAAATGCAATAAGTGTTGTGTTATTCTGTATTCCAGCAAGGAACCAGAGTAAGTTGATACCAAAGATCTTACAGCTACTGTAGTCATAAATAAAACAAACAGAACTAAGAAGCGATCCTCCGCGCAAGACAAAAACAAATTTTGACGACTAAGTACTAAGTACTCAGGAAAAGCTACGTTCTTCGTTCTATTAGCGAGCTACCTCTTGTGATGGCGATATATAGCGATAGAAAGGTAGCCGTGCGAATGATAATGGTAATGCTGAGCCGGATGTTGTCGACAGTAGATGATGCTGGTAATGAGCAGTTGATAGGAAAATAAACACTTTTATTAAATTTAGGCTAAGTATGACAGGGGTTCTCCGTTGAAATAACGTTCATATATGCTCACTCATTTCACTGTGATTAATTGGAAAAGTCTTGTTTTCGATTCCCGTCAGATATGCATTCACTAGAGATGTTCTTCACCATTTGTCTACCCTGTTTGCTAGCATTGCGCATTTTCAAAAGAGTGACTTCGAAGTGGAGATTGTCTATTCGTTTACTGTAGAGGAAACCGCTCACCTAATAAGACAAATAGGCGAAGTGAGTAGAGCCCAGTCAGCAGTGTGGAAAAAGCAGGAATGGATCAAAAGAAAATGGCTGACAAACGAGGCTAGCGCGGTAAGACAATTCGTGTGATATCATCCCGTTTAGTACAAATCCCTTCTTAACCTGCTTGATAGCTCTCAAATGCAATCTACACAGGTAAATGCTCTGCTGAAACATTCCGTTTCAAGAGTGTACGAATAGTGTCTGGGATTTAATAAGCTTATTTCTTTACCTTCTCTGTATTACATGGTCAACAGAACTATTCGACAAAAAGGAGCCCACAGGATGAGCTATAATACTTTCCTTAAAACCTCGGATACCTTGACAACTATGACCAACTAAAACACTATGTATTTCCCCGGAAGATTTCAGTGAACTCTGTGTTAGACTTTTCTTACTGTGTTAGATTCTTCCTCCCAAATTAGTGTTTTTTCGCCTTTGCTAGTTTCCACGTAACAGCAACAACGTTGCGCGTACGCTTCAATGGTTTTTGTCTTATGTTATTGAAACATTGAAAAGGTTGAAAATTATTCCCTGTTTGTAACAGTAATTGATGGAGAGTTTATATTTGCTAACTTGGTGTTACTGTGGTTTTCAGCATGAAAAATTTCTGCTGTCCCTTCCATGCATGAATTCATTCAGGTAAGCTAAAGGGATTGAGTCAAGACTGCAAGCTGAAAACTTTAGCCCCTCCTTTATTTACTCGTTTATCGTCTATTCTCTCCTCTCTTTTATTATCTCGTAAATAGAAAAAATCCGGATTTCTCCACTAATGTTGACACTAGAATGTTCCCTCCCTTTTCAGTGCTCAAGTGATGCTCACTGCTGCTCCATTAGCTACACTGCTGAAAATGTCCCCCACAGAACTGAAAGAAACCTGCCCTTGGATTCCTCAGCGAATTCTAACGGTATGGCAGTAGCTTTAATCAGTTTTTACATTAGACATGTTAGAAAATCATGGTACTTAACGGTAGTCATCTCCCATCTTCATCACTCAGTTCTTCCTCCTTGATTTTCGAATAATCTAAGCCTCTCAAGCTTAGATGGTTCTGTTTAAAGACAATGGGCATTTCGCAGCACACCATAGAATTATCTCTTTTCATTGAGTTAAATAATCAGTTTATATCCTGGACAAGTCTTTTTGTGCTGCGGTTTCTGGCTTATCCATGGAAATACGCAAAGGACAAGGCTTTTCTTGTGTAATATGGAATTTTGTTGACACTTTATCTAACAAGTATAAACTAGTAAATATCAGTCAGCAATCTTTTATGCTTAAGGCGAAAATTAAAAGTGCCCTAACTCACTAGGATAAGGCAGAGCGATTTATTATAATATCAACAATACCAAAATTAATGCTTTTTTATCGTTAGGAATTTCACAGAACTAATAACTGGTGTTCTGAATTGAACGATTACCACACAGCTTATCCCTGTGTTCGGCCGGTACAGAAAATATTTCAGCAGTGGAATCAGATATCAGAAAGCAGATACAACGAACATATAGAAGAAGCATCACCTTTCCATATGGCAACTCCGCCCTTTAATTCGTCCCCAGATAGCGTGGTTACCAACACAAGCGATTCCACTACAACATGGATAGATAACATTGAACACAATGGTGACTTACAGCAGGAAAACATCAGAAATGCTAATAGCGATGAGAGTTACTATAACTGGTCTTATAAAGGTGATAAACCCACGACTATTGCTGTACCAGATACCTCAGTAACTGTGGACAGACCTAATATTTACGTATCTCAAAAGGATTGCATTAGAGCGCACCATCGACAGAACGGAGACTATTCGGTTAATCAAAGTTCTGTTGAGAATGGCTGGAGATCTTTAATGGACCATAACTCTTCAGCGTCATTGGAGGACCGTGTTGCCGTGGATTTAAAACGATGTATCACTGGGGTAAGGGTAAATGTGTGCAAAATAGCGACTAACTATAACAGTCTTCAAAGTCCTTTTTCGACTTTCAAAAAACCCCTTCATTTGTAAATTTTAAACAAGAAATAGAAGATAAAGTGGTGCTTAGTGTGTAGCACTGAAATTAAATGTCACAGGTAAAGACATTTTGATTTCAGAATCCAAGAAATTGCAGAGATCAGCTAACGTCAAATATCACCCTTTGAAACCATAGGAATAACATGATATGGGGTGAGACAGGAGCACTAAACAGCCTACTTACCTTTCAATCTCATTCCCACGGGCAAGGCAATGTTGCAAGGACGTTCCCATCTCTTCCTTTTCCAGGAGACTTTAGAAACTATCGTTGTGCTCATTCTTTTGAGATTCCGGCGGCTTCGATCTTTTTCCCCTTCCACATTCTTTTTGTACACAACTTCAAGATCTAATCATATCTTTTTTTTTAATCACAGTTACCCGACAACCGTTATGAGTTCAATCCACATCCTCATCTAAACCCCGACCAACACCTGTTGACGAAAGATCCAGCAGGTCCTCATTCTAGGGAAGGTTTTGCCGCCAAGGTTCGTTGGAGACCAGAGAACTTCAGCCAAAGCCAGTTCAGAGCGCTTGATAAACCGTACATTGTGTCTACTGGCAGAGAATCCGACTTTACAGACCTGGGATTTCCTGAAAAGGCAAAATCGTCTAATTTTCAAACAGCCGTTGACTATACAGTACGTCCTCCGGCACTTCGTGATGCAGAGCAACAATACCGCGTTGAACCGCACTGGGGAATAGGCCGAGTGCATCAAAGACAACAGAAACCAGACTGTTATTCACGAACGGATTCTAATGCTCCGCAAACACATCCGAAGAGTTCGATGGGAAGAGATCTATCTGGCAATCGCACAAGGTCAGTCGACTCAATCATAGAAAGTCCAGTAGAAGAAAACCGTTTTAACCTTAGATCTCGGGCTAACTGGGTACGAATTTTGAAAACCTCCTAGCATATCCTGCATACAGGTCTCTTATTTCCTTTGTTGCTCGCGGGCAACAAATGAAATTGCAGACGTCTGCATACCGGCAAGTGGGTACAACGACTGCACATTCCACGCAAGGGAAGCAAGGACCCATTAGGGCCTCTGATGTGATGAACAATATTCCTCGCACCTACGATTGCTTGTTTCGGTATCGATTCCCCGTTAATATAGTACTTATTTCTCTTTGTACCGCCATTTCTTCATGGACGCGAGCTCATATCAATAAGAATTACCTTGGTTTGACTGTGAGGCGCTTGAGCGTGACCGATTTTTTGCACTCTTTGTTTTACAACACTCATTTGAATTTAACTTGCGTACAGGCATCCCGTGCGTGTGCTAAACCTTGGAGATGAGAACTTCCATGTGCCGCCCACAAAGGTGGGAATCGCTCAGCCACAGAGGCGCACTTACTGTTTAGCTGGTCAGGTGTTGGGAGAGAACAGTGTCGCCAGTCAACACAAGAGATTTAGCCTTGGTATTGAGAAATCCACTGGCGCCAATACAGAGTCTATTTCTCAAAGAGTAAGTGGACAAAATACTTCAGAGTCCCTTTTTGAAACAGGATATAGTTGAACCTCCTTTAACCGGCCACCCTTGCAATTGGGGTACTGGCAAGTGGCCGTTTAATGGAGGTTTATCGTAAATAAGCATAGTCTTTTGCAGAAACGTCTTGAAACAAACATGACAGGAGCAGCACTACTGGCGTACACTCGGTCGCCATCTTCTTTCTCGGAATTTATTTTAGTTCATTATATCCTTAAAACAAAGCCACACTAGGTGTATCAAGCGCTTGACGACCGCTTAATTCTGGGACGGCTAAAAGGTGGCCGCTAAATAGAGGGTTAATTCCCCATTCTTTTCGACTTGGGACTCTGGTTACTGGCAGCTTAATAGGTGGTCGCTTAATGGAGGTTCGACTGCAGTTTGTAAGAAACACCGAAATAATGCGAGGAAAAGCAGTACACCGAGTCAATTACCCTAGAAGGCAACATTTTGTAAACGTTCATTGTGAGAAATTAAAAACCTCTTTCTCATTGAAAAAAAAAACGGGGAATTATTCTCATTTTTTTTTTAATTCTAAAAGTCAAGGAGAATCAAACAAATTATAACAGAGAATTTTGACTCAAAATATTTATAAACATTCACGGGTTGCCTCTGCCTTAGTCCTACCTCGTTATTGCTGTACTCTGTACCATAAGGAAAATAAAGAAAACTCAGCGGCTAAATTCGTCTTTTTGAGAGTTCGTGTGAGCAATGTGCTGGCGTCGCCTCCCTTAAGCGTTTCTTTCCCCTCTTTATACGTACATAAAACTCTGACATTCACTTCTGCAGAAATCAATTTAGCCTGCGAAAACAGCCCTCTCTCCTCGCCCCTCGCCGCTAGGGACGTTTTCGGAGAGCGAGGAGGGACGGCTGTTTTCACAGGCTAAAATCAATTCAACTAATTAAAACTGAAAGTCCCACAACACTTTAACATTGCAACCTCCCAATCAAACGTTTTTGAACTCACCCCAAGTAATGACACAACACTACACTAGACAGTACAGATCCTTTATTGTCAATTCATTACAGCTAAGTAGACAGGCTTATCCATCACGTATATGAACTGTATACTTCCCAATCATCGGTTTCAATTCTTCAAACTAATACACGTTAATACGGACACAGAGGAGACCATAGAAAGTGTCCGTATTGACGGGGGGTCCGTATTAAGCTGGTCGAACTTAGAGACAATATAAGGGCTTTCTCTCCCTAGGGACAAAGCAAACTGCCTTAATAATGAGGTGTCCGTATTAAGTGAGGGTCTGGAAAGCGGGTTTGGCCATATATTTTGGAGAGTTCAAAATATTCATGAATCTTTTAGTGACTAACTACTACTACTACTACTGAGTAGTAAAAAAAAAAAGAGTTCTGAAAATCAATAAAAAGATGTCCTCATAAAAGGAGATTCCGTTCAGCGTTATTTTTCCAAACCAACCATCTTTATGCTCAGATCCCACAGCTTCTCGGCTGCATCATCATCTTGGGCACCCTTGGATGGCTCCACAATGCGGCAATCACACAGGTATTTTCCACTAACTCCATCCATTTCTTCAGAGACTGCACAGTGGATGGAAGTTTGAGCACCCTGTTCTGGGGTCTTGAACATGTACCAACGGATTGGATAGAACCAAAAACTGGAGAAAAACATGTGGCGCTGTAGTTCGGTACTGACAGCCCCCGGGTGCAGTGCATTCACAGTCACATGTGTACCCTCCAGGCGTTTGCTGAGCTCGCGTGTGAATAACACGTTTGCAAGCTTGCTGTTATAATAGGCGGCCCATCTGTCATAGCTTTTTTCGAAGTTGATGTCTGCGAAGTTGATCTTGTCACTTCCCATTCTGTGAGCGTACGAAGACACGTTTATGATTCGACTCGGCTGTGAACGCTTCAGTCGGTCAAGCAGTAACATCGTCAGCAGGAAATGCCCAAGATGATTCGTACCAAACTGCATTTCAAATCCATCTTTTGTCTTCTGATATGGGCACATCAGTACTCCAGCGTTGTTGATGAGGACATCAACGCGGGATTCAAGGTTTAGAATTTTGTCGGCAAACGTGCGAACAGACTCTAACGAAGCCAGGTCTAACTCTTCAAGGAAAACATTCGAGTTTCCACTGCGTTCTTTAATTTCTTTCAGTGCCTCTTTACCCTTTTGGAGATTTCTGCAGCCGATTATGACCCTTGCTCCTCGCCTGGCTAAATCCACTGCGGTTTCTTTGCCGATACCACTGTTTCCACCAGTGATAACAACAGTCTTGCCGTCTAGGCGTCTTTTACTTTTACATTTGGGACCCTGAAAGTATATTTTCCCAGCATAAAGGACAGCGATTGCCGCTACACCGATCGCAGCTGGAACAGCCATCTTACTTTGAGTTACTTCTTAAATGCTAAGTCACGCTTACGCTCAGCAACTCCGATATTGCCTAGTCCCTAGGGATACGTCACCGAAATGCATTGACCGAGAAGGCGTGGGATTATGCCAGAGAAGCTTCTGAGGCTTGATTTAAAATATTTATATAAAAACATTCACGGGTTGCTCGGCCTTAGTCCTGCCTCGTAATTACTGTACTCTACTGTACCATAAAAAGGAAATTGAAGAACATTCAACAGCTAAATTCGTCTCTCCGAGAGTCCGTGCGTGTAATAAGCTGGTGTCCACATTAGGGTCCACTTAAAGCCCTACTTCAGCAATAAAGAGGGAGAGCACCCTTACAGAATTAACAAAAGAACTACTGTTTTTGTTTAAACTTATTACAGGCATACAAGGGAGAAAGGGAGATACCTCGGATACAACAACCTCAAGAGGGTATGTACAATGAACATTTTGTAATATAAGTAAAATGAGCACTGTTGCTAACAGCCTGTGAAAAAGCAAGTGCACACTTTGAACAAAGCAACACGAACATTTTTTCAGGTATTTTTACTTTGCATTGCTGAAGTTTCTCACTTCGCTTCACTGGCAGGATAATGTATTCATTAAAATATCGCGATATTTTCAACAAGTCAATAACAAACGCACTGCACGCGCAGGAAAACAAATATAAACTAGGTTAGCGTTAACTAAAGAGTAACAAAACGCCATTATTACAAAAGTTACATTAGATGGTAAACGCAGGAATTATGTAAGGCCACACTGGTCAAAATTTTAAGCTAAAAGAAAACAATCTTGCTACTCAAATGCTGAGGGTCCTTGAGCTTCAAGGTTGTATTTCTCAATAAATTTACAATTCAAATTAAAGGAAATCCACTAACCGTATTTAATTTATGCCAACTAAACTTTAGATTTGGATGACTGGTCACTCTTCTCATCATACTTACCTGCTAAGCGAAGAAAGCTAACTTATGAAAGGATTCCAGGAGTACCAAGTGGGCAAACCAAACTTGTATTTAAGAATGATTTATAACTGAAGGCATTCTGCTGTTGGCAGCCCTTGGGAAGTGCACCTAATAAAGACAATCTATTGGCCCCACCAACACTGGGTATAAAGGTCAAGGAGCAGCAATGACTGAGAGCAGGAAAAACGTATCTCTTCAATGGACAAAAGGCCAATATTAAAAACGGACATGTTTTTTGCTCTTAACAGAGGATAAGGTCTATCAGTTGGGGAAACACTGTTGACCCCCTTACTTTTATCAGTCAAACTGAAGTTTAAAACGGTGATTTTGAAGCTAAGCAAAGGAGTTATTCCAAGTTTAATCTAGTCCTCAGCAAACTATGTTAGCTATCCACTTTATCACCATTTGACAATGGGCTCTCTGTAATTGGAGGATGTGATAAAACTCTGTCAACCAGACCAAAGTCTTTTGCCTCATCAGCAGACAAAAACTTGTCCCTTTCAAGTTCTTTCTCTGTAAGATTGAAATAAAAAATAAACACAAGGATGCATGCATGAACAACGAAACTGATCCGTGGCTCTAAGTTTCATATTGGTGTAGGTACCAGGTAATACCTCATATATTGCCAGAATAAACTAGAAGCTAGAACTAGAAGATTTTCTTGTATGTAAATGTTTTCAAGACTTGGGCTTATCTGTTATTCTCCTGAGCAAGCATATGGCTTCAAAAATAGTATCAAAATAGTACTGATATCAATATTACTTATAAAAGGTACGTTTTGCAGCTGAATAACAACTACCTCCTCCTCCCTTTCTAATGAAAACGGGATCATACCTATTACTTCAATTGGTTGGCCAGTGTGTTTCACGTAGATGTTGTTTATTAACTTCTTTAGGTTTAAAATCTCCTCAGCTTGAATGGCAATGTCTGTAGCTTGCCCCTACAATGGAAGTTTCAAATAAATTAATGAAAGTGAGGTACAACAGATAGGTATGCCAGCCTAATAAATATGAGTAGGGATACAATGTACCAATCCTCAGGTGTGAAGTTTGAGAGAAAAACTGCTGTTCTGCTGCTATAAAACAAACTTGTTGTAACAAATGGTTTTGGTGGTAAATGTAATGTAATAATGTATCTCCTTAATCTTCTTATCTGTGAACAAAATTGCCATATACTTGTTTGGCTCCCAAACCCTCTGAAAAGTACTACTTCACAATATGTCAGGAATGTGAGATTCTTACCCGAGCTCCACCGTGTGGTTGATGCACCATAACCCTGGAATTAGGTAAGCAGTGCCTAAGACCTGGAGTACCAGCTGTTAGCAACAGTGATCCCATGCTACAGGCCTGTCCCATACACCATGTAGAGATAGGAGGCTGAATGTACTAAAAAAGGAATCACAGAAATATTACTGCTAGTAAATATCTACTGTTATCTCATGAAACCAGTGTAGTTCACTATTTAAGTGGATATTAGGCATAAATTTCCTCAGTCCCACACAGATTGTTGTTGTAACAGAAGCAGGCTAGTTCAGTTATAGAACATTCATCTGTGGTGTGAAATGTCAAAGGTCCAGGCTAATATAGCCTGTTCACAGATCATCTATTTTCTCTTCAAAGTCCGTTGAGCACCCATGATAAAATATAAACTGAGGGGGATTTATTGACCGCCAGTGCAAGGGGGTAGAGGTGGGGGAAGAAGAAAATATATATTATCTTTCTCGCGTTCCTTGCTCATTCATTGAAATGAACGGAAAGAAAAATAAAACGTCTGTGTACAGGCTAAGGCCAATAATCAGCGACAACTAGTTGTTCCAGTGGTAAAAGATTACACCTATCTGTGGCTTGGATGACCATGATGAAATGGTAATTCCATCACCAACAGGGAACATAAAAACATTGTTATCGCTAGGGTACTTTGTACCAAATGAATTGAAACTAAAATAGGCGACACTTTTCAAGTCTTTGCATGGAAGCTTAAGAGAATCTTAATGCATGTAGGATGCCAACCTGCATTGTATCATAAATAGCCAAGCCTGCTGTGACAGAGCCACCTGTTGAATTAATTAAGAAAAAGATGGTAAGGAAAGATCAGTAACAGGGACGGATCTACGGGGAGGGTGCAGGGGGTGCGCACCCCCCCACCCCCCCCCTGAGATGACCTGCGGTTTTCTAATCCAACTGGTATTCTGCAAAAAAAAAAAAAAAAACTATGTGGTTTATTGGGTTGAAGTAGAGCAAGAGATGAGTGCACCCCCTCTTAAAAAAAATCCTGGATCCGCCCCTGAGTAATTTGCCCACCAAGTCAGAAGGCAAGTTAACACATTAGGAAATTGGTTACTTCTGTGTCATTCGTACCTGGACTGTTGATGTACATATGGACAGGAGTGCGGCCATTCTCTGACTGTAAAAAGAGAAGCTGAGCCACTACAAGGCTGGATGTTTCATCTGTGATCTGTAAAATAATATCCCCAAAAAGATTAAAATATTATGTACAACAAAATCGAAATTCCAGACATATTTTCATCTGATCAGTTGTTTTGCTGTTGGTCATCTACTTTGTCCTTATGTCTACAGGAGTAAACAAAATTTTTAAACATAAGCAATCCTGAGGTTTGTGGGATCACCCAATGCTTGCTTCAAGGAAATATAGTGACATTCCAGCACCCTCCATGCCAGAAAATAGCAGAGAATGGCCTTAACTAAGTTACTTACAGGCCCCATGACACACACTATCCGCTCTTTAAGAAGACGAGAAAAAATGTCATATGCTCTTTCACCTCTGCCCTAGAAAGAATAATGTATTAAATTTAGAATACGAATGATATTTATAACAACATCATAATTACATTTTTGCACCAAATGGAAACTTGGAAAATAAATTTGAGCCCCAGATGGGATTTGAACCCATGACCTTCCATGATCTAGTTGGATGCTCGAACCACTGAGCTACTGCACTCTCGAGGACCAGCAAGGGTGAAATGTCAGTTTTTGACTAGAACTGCATCATGCAGTCACATAGTGGAATCAGCACAAATATGACTCATAGCACAGTCACATTAAGGCATATCATAGATGCAACCATCCAACCACCAAGCGAGTCGTTTGTAGAAGTACACCAACATGATACATTCTTGCATCAAATGGAAACAAGGGGGGAAAACCGAACCTTCGATGGGATTTGAACCCATGACCCGCTGTGATCTAGCCAGTCACTCTAACCACTGAACTACTGGAGACTCGATGGTGTGCAAGGGTGAAATCAAATGTGGGTTTTGAACTGCATCATGCAGCCACATAGATCCAAATTCTGTTATCTCTTAGGGTCGTTGCATTTAATTTCTCGACCCCTCCCTACTCGTACCCCCACTGATGAGGAGTTTTTTCCTGAGCCCTTAAGAAAATTATTCCTGCCTAGAGTTCCCCTAATAAAATTAACATTTATTCTTAGAAGCCCTCAGAAATGGTACTGCTTTTATTCTGTATCCCTCAGAAAATGTGGTTATGTTATTTACCCCCTTAAGTGTGATTATATATCCATCATCCCTACATCGATGATGTAACTTTGTACTTTCATACGTTAATAAGAAGGTTTTATACCGTCTGTTCGATGACCATAGGAATCAAAAACTGCCTTCGGCAAGAGGTGTGGATCCCTCTAGATAACCTAGAAATTACCTAAAAAGACAAAAATTGGTTAAGGTTTAAATTTCTTTGACGTTCCTGTAAAGGAGAAAGGTGTACTTTTCTTACGCGAAAGCCTTGTCGAGCCGCCATTTTGTATTCTTTGTTGAAGCCGCTGGATATTATTACTGTCGACTCTTGAACTAGGCTCGATTCGGGGAAATGAGCCCGCACTCATCCCCGCTCTCTTCGGGGAGGATCCAAGCCCTGTCAAAGACCGTACCCGGGAGACGGCGGAAATCGAGCCTACTCTTGAACTAGTTTTCCAGTCTACCCACTGCCTACGGGAGTACACGGGAGTGGAAGTTGCTCTCCCCTTTTTTCTTCATCTCACTCCGCACATCCTTGAAATGCTTTGAAATTTACTTCCCACGGTAGCCGGAATTGATTCATCTTGTCGCAATTTAGCCTGTTCGCAGACCCTCTGTTTTCCCTTTTAGGGCCTGTTTACATGGAGGTGGGGGACTCCAGATAGGTGAGATAACATGTTTCGGGTTACCCCACCAAAGCGGGTTACCTTACCTACCTGGGGTCCCCCACCTCCATGTAAACAGGCTCTTAGTTAGAGATCGTCGCGCGCTCGTAAGTAAATAAAAACCGCGGAGGATTTATTGACCGCAATCGCAAGGCTGGTGGCGGAGGTTATAATAAACCTCTTCTTTTCCTTTTCTTAGCTCGGGCGCTGTCGAATTGTCGAAAAAAAGAGGAAGAAAGAATAACATCCGTGGACAGGCTAATTAACAACTGAAAGAGGTCTTCCACTTTAACATTGCAGCCTCCTAATCAAAAATTTCTGAATTCGCCCCTAGTACTAAATGACACAACACTAAATACTGCAGTAGCCAGACAGTTCATATTATCTGCTGTCAAATTCAAGCTATTAAAATAGACATTATTAATTGTCACACTTCCCAATCATCGGTTCGTTTCTTCAAACTAATATCAGTACATGTGCCGTATATATCACTAAATGACTGGTTTTTTTTTTAATTTTTCCAAATACAAATGCTAGCCACTTTTTTCTATTCGTCTCAGGTTGTCTTACGTGAAACTTATAATTCTTGGGGATCATAAGCGTTGGTAAAAACATGGTACGGTAGGTGGAAACGGCTACAGAACTACTTTAAAGTCATTTTTGCTGGACTTTCTGGTATTTTGGAGAGTTCACAATATTCATAAATTTTTTAGTGACCTTATAGTAGTAAAAACAAAGGGTTTTGAAAATCAGTTATGGAAAGATGTCATGAGAGGAGATTCCGTTCAGCTTTATTTTTCCAAACCAACCATCTTCATGCTCAGATCCCACAGCTTCTTGGCTGCTTCATCATCTTGAGCCCCCTTGGACTCCTTCACAATGGCACAATCTCGCAGATATTTTCCACTTACACCTTCCATCTCTTCAGAGACTGCACAGTAAATAGAGGTCTGTGCTCCCTGTTCTGCGGTCTTGAACATGTACCAGCGGATCGGGTAGAACAGACTACTAGACAAAAACATGTGGCGCTGAAGCTCGGTTGTGACAACCCCCGGGTGCAGTGCATTCACCGTCACATGGGTGCCCTCCAGGCGTTTGCTGAGCTCGCGTGTGAATAACACGTTTGCAAGCTTGCTGTTATGATAGGCGGCCCAGCTGTCATAGCTTTTTTCGAAGTTGATGTCTGCGAAGTTGATCTTGTCACTTCCCATCCTGTGAGCAGACGAAGACACGTTTATGATTCGACTCGGCTGTGAACGCTTCAGTCGGTCAAGGAGTAACATCGTCAGCAGGAAATGCCCAAGATGATTCGTACCAAACTGCATTTCAAATCCATCTTCAGTCTTCTGATATGGGCACATCATCACTCCAGCATTGTTGATGAGGACATCAACGCGGGATTCAAGGCTTAAAATTTTGTCGGCAAACGTGCGAACAGACTCTAACGAAGCCAGGTCTAACTCCTCAAGGAAAACATTCGAGTTTCCACTTCGTTCTTTTATTTCATTCAATGCTTCTTTGCCCTTTAGGAGATTTCTGCAGCCGATGATGACCTTCGCTCCTCGCCTGGCTAAATCCACTGCGGTTTCTTTGCCGATACCAGTGTTTCCACCTGTGATAACAACCGTCTTACCGTCTAGGCCTCTTTTGCTGTTACATTTGGGGCCTTGCAAGTATCTTTTCCCTGCATAAAGGACAGCGATTGCCGCTACACCGATCGCAGCAGGAACAGCCATCTTGCCGAGTCACGCTTACGCCCCTTTGGACACTGTCCGATATGAAGTTTTTCCCAGGAGGGTGTAGATGAGTTTGGGTTTTGCAAAGGGGGTGAGTGTGAGTCGGGCGGTTTTTCTGATCGTCGGGTCTCTTTTACTCCTTCCCCCATCTACGGCAAGTTGAAAGTATATGTGGAGGCTAGGTGGATCACAGCAACTTTTATTACAAAACTCTTACTGGGGTGATACAATGGAACCTAGTCTCCTTGGCAGCCGTTTTTATTGCGTGACGGCTGCAATGGAGACTAAATGGGACCGAGACAATGATAAGATTGCTGGCAAAGTCCGTACTTGCATTGTTGATATCTAATGTTTGGAGCGCAAGAAAAAGAACAACAAGTTGACTCCGTTTCCTAGGTGTCCAGTCTTGGTTTGACACACAAACAGTAATTTAAAACTGTACTTGGTTGCCCAGGGGAGACTCCAGATTTCAAGTGACAGGGATGATCGAATGATTTTTTGGGGCTTTGAAATTTTCGTTTCCGGGAGTTTTGGGGGTAGAAAAGTTTGGCACGTACTTTTTGGGGTGGCTTGATTTAAGTAGGGAGTTAATTTTTGGTCCAGGGATATTTTAAAGTTATGTTGGAAACCCTAGGGATTATTTTGGGTTTTGATTGTTGCCCCCATTTGATCATACCTGTCACTTAAAATCCGGAGTGCTCCCCCCTCACCCCTGGGCCTGGCTGTCACATTCCTTTGAAGGTAAAATAATATTCAGACAGAAACTGCTTACTAAATCAACAATTTGACATTTCAAATCCGACTAAAGCAAACATTAGAGGGGGTCAGGAAGGCAGCTGAAAACACTAAATCATTCAAGCAGAAAGTACGTTTGCATAATTTGCAAAGTAAAGAGAATTCATAAGTTTTGACTGATCTGACTCTTCACAGAATAAGCAACTCAAATAATAAATATTGCTGAGGAAAGCATACCCACGTTGAAACTCCTTTAAAGGCTAGCTGAACAGATCAGATTAAGAGGTTCCTTTAAATTATATAAGGGTGGCATATTATTCAGAGAGGTCCTCTCGCATTTAAACTATATAGGAGTATGCTGCAGAAGAGAGTATGGTTTTTATGGTGCTTACTCTATAAATAGGATATTCCTTTTTGATACTATAGCCGTTTGATTAAAGCAAAGGCATTTCAAATAGGTTTGAACTTAAGAACGCTTGCTTTGTGAATGTCTGTAAAAAAAGAAATAAAACCAACCTATTGAAACAATTTTATGTTTTTGATTTTCCCCATAGGGTGTGATGTTTCTATTTTCTTTCCATGAAATGGGATCAAAGAAGATGAACACTCCCTTCCTATAGGTAAAATGTAACATTCAAGACCCCAAGTCTTTTGATGACAAATCTCGCACCTCGGGGCAAAACTTTTCAAAATTTGAGATGGAAATCAATGCAGAAAATCAATAGTTCCAGGCTCTTCACAAATTCTACTGAGATTTCAAGATTAAAGTGAAACTTTTGGAGAACAACGATTTATAAGAACCATTTGTAACCCCATGGCCCTGTCAATGTTCACTCTTTATTCAAACACAACAGGTTACAACAGTCTATCCCCTGTTCCTATTTCAAGAATTAGTTAGTTGCCATTAATATCATTACTTTTAGTTAAACAAGAACGCTCTTACAGAGGTGTCAGTCTCGCTTGCTTGGAGATAAGATCGAAAAATGAGGAGGCGATTAATTCTACACGAAACAGGATTTACTCGCTAAATGTTTTGCACTTCCTACTTTATCGACGTCGATACTTTTTATTTGTTTCTGAATTGATTTAGTACGCGTGTTAGCGACGACCGGAAATACGTCTGCGGTCGCAGGCTATACGCGTATATAAATATACGAAAATTCAAGGGCCTCGATTCCAGAGAAATTACATCATTGCCAATCATTGCCAGAGATCAAAAACGTGATTTACATAGCCTGCGTGGCAGGCGCTTGGAAGTAGTGGGCGAAAGAGAGAACGGGCGCGCGCGAGGGAGACAGTCGAGTACCTCTCCCCTCGCGTGTCTCCTTCTCGCGCGCCCGTTTTTTCTTGTGCCCTCTACTTCCAAGCGCCTGCTACGCAGGCTATGATTTACATATTGCACGTTATTTCAATCATCGCCGAAATTAAACCCCATGCTCATCACAAGACCATTTGCATACAATGAAAGTTTACAACACCCTACCATCATTTTTTTTTTTCCGACCACTCAGAAGTGTTCACTTGTTCCAAAGCAATCAACGCTTTCAAGCGATAGAATTTGTGGACCGACACGTTTCCGAAAAGTTCTAAATTTAATCCTCCCTAAGCTTCCTTCGCAAAACATGGGTGGCTTCAATCACGCAACGATTCTTAGTCCCACTTTCCACGGTCTCCGCAAGGAACGCCTGGCACAATGAGCCCCCATTTGTGTACAAAATACGACAAAAAACGCGTTGCCGATTACGAGTCTCGCTGCTTACGCAAGCGCGACCAAATATCCCTAACCTCTGTAATGCTGTCTTCCTGAGGAACACATCCCTTCTCTTACATGTAGCGTTTAAAGAACCTGATATACTACATTACAATGAATCATAGTTTTCATATTTATCGTGTGTTTATTTGCCCAGTTTTTATAAAACTCAGGGGCACCCAACGACCGTTTTCGGGGAAATATCTGTTCGGAGCCCTCTAGAAAGGCTAAAATTTTCGGGAGCCCAAGAACAGCTAAAAATTTCGAAAATGTTTCGTGGTGACTGTTCGTTGGGCTCAGAGTTTCGGGATTTCTGTGGTTTGTTCACCTAAGAATTTCGTATTTTGTAGTAATCCCTAGATCACCTAGAAATTTCGTAGCTTTCGTAGTAATCTTTAGATTCTGATTTCGGCGCCTAGAAATTTCGTAGCTTTCGTAAACTAAGAATAGAGCAAAATTATTAAACCCGGCTGACAGTCTCATTAGCGAAAATTTCGACCGTTTTCTGAGGGTACCAGGCTTACGGGTTACGCGTACGCGAGCGCTATATCAGCGCGCGCATCGCGTGAATAGCGCCTGTCAGTCCTGTGTATCGGTCGATGGACACTCAGGACAGTATCGTAGCA
Source organism: Porites cylindrica (assembly GCA_964035525.1). Lineage (NCBI taxonomy): Eukaryota > Metazoa > Cnidaria > Anthozoa > Scleractinia > Poritidae > Porites > Porites cylindrica. Next base: position 853,624 of record OZ037788.1, on the reverse strand, counting down.
GGGCTACGGATGGAGGGATAACCCAGACAACGCTATTGTAGCACTGTTCTCGGCATCGCATGTATCTGATCTACCTAATTTTAATAAAGCCACATCTAACTGTATTGTGTAGTTCTAAAATGGTAAAGAAATTAAGGAAAATGTCCAGCCTAATATGTAAAGCTGTATCTAGACACTTCCATCTTCTAATTGTCTATTTTTCCAGCCCAACCAGCTTCACGCTCAGATCCCATAGCTTCTTGGCTGCGGCATCATCCTGGGCCCCCTTCGATTCCTCCACAATGGCGCAATCTCGCAGATATTTTCCACTGACACCTTCCATCTCTTCAGAGACTGCACAGTGAATGGTAGTTTGAGCTCCCTGTTCAGCTGTCTTAAATGTATACCAGCGAAGGGGAAAGAGCAGCGCACTTCCTAGAATAGAGTGGCGCTGCAAATCAGTCTTGACTCCTCCAGGATGCAGTGAATTCGCTGTCACGTGGGTACCCTCCAGGCGTTTGCTCAATTCGCGTGTGAAGAGCACGTTTGCAAGTTTGCTGTTGAAATAGGCTGCCCAGCTGCCGTAGCTCTTTTCATAGTTTATATCTTCAAAGTTGATCTTGCCACTTCCCATTCTATGAACGGACGAAGACACGTTTATGATACGACTCGGCTGAGAACGTTTCAGTCGGTCAAGAAGCAGCATCGTCAGCAAGAAATGCCCAAGATGATTCGTACCAAACTGCATCTCAAATCCATCTTTCGTCTTCTGATATGGACAGGCCATCACTCCAGCGTTGTTGATGAGGATGTCTAGACGAGGTTCACTGTTGAGAATTCTGTCTGCAAACTTGCGAACTGACTCCAAAGAGGCCAGATCTATCTCTTCAAGAAAAACATTGGCGTTCCTGCTTCGTTCTTTTATTTCATTCAGTGCTTCTTTACCCTTTTGGAGATTTCTGCAGCCGATTATGACCCTTGCTCCACGCCTAGCTAAATCCACCGCGGTTTCTTTACCGATACCAGTGTTCCCACCTGTGATAACAACAGTCTTGCCGTCTAAGCGTCTTTTGCTATTGCATTTTGGACCTTGGAAGTATCTTTTCCCTGCATAAAGGACAGCGATTGCCGCTACACCGATCGCAGCCGATACAGCCATGATCTTTGAGTTAATTAATAGCGCTGCGCGCAGTTACTTTTATAGACCCGAAACTCAGACAAACAAACTTAAATTAACGTCAGCGAATTCCTCACTTTTGTGAGAACTTCTGTCATTAAAGTGTCATGTTTGTCTGTTTATTGTCGTTAAAATAAGAAAAATGACAAAACTTGGACAAAAATTGCAAATTAGTCACTCTGGCCTCATTCGCGGGCTACGCTATTTCCCAGTCACGCTTAAGTTTTAAAATAAGTCATTATCCGCAATATCATAGGTCCGATACCAGGCCTGATCCGATACATATAACATAACGTAAAATAACATTTTAATAGCATTCCCATATACAGCAATGGTATAACTGAATAAATAGATAGTAAAAATGGAATTAAAGTAAAAAAGACTGGTGCAAAGGCTGATCAAACAAGCTGAAAAAAGCTGAGGTAAACAATATTTCGACTGGCCAATACCAGTCGTCATCAAATTTATTAGGTGTATATTTTTCCTAGAAAACCTGATGAAGACTGGTATTGGCCAGTCGAAATATTGTTTACCTCAGCTTTTTTCACGTTGAAAAAGGCTGAGGTAAACAATATTTCGACTGGCCAATACCAGTCTTTATCAACTTTATTAGGTGTATATTTTTCCTAATAAACCTGATGAAGACTCGTATTGGCCAGATGGGCTCCTGCCAGTCGAAATATTGTATACCTCAGCCTTTTTCACGTTGTTTGATCACTCTCTGCAGTAGTCTTTTTTACTTTAATTCTATTTTTATCTTTTTCGACTGATCACGATCTTGTTTGATCCAACGTTGAGCTACATTGATCGTTCACGGTATTTGCAGTAGTTTTTAGACCCTTAGTTTACATTAATAAATAGAAAGTATTAATTAAATGTAATTAATTAAACGTAGTAATCTCTATTTCTCATGCTTCTGTTTCATGAAGTAAGTTTCTCTAAGTTGAAATGCTTCATAGACATAGTAGCCAAGTTTTTTTTACAAACATGTGGATCAATATTGTTAAAAAGAGATATAACTTTTTCCTATTTGTTCAAATCAACGAATTTGGAGTACTTGCATGGCTTCTACGTCTTGAAAAAAGTGTTTTCTTAAACTGCATTCCAATAGAAAATGAATTTCATTCCCTCATTTATACTGGCATATTCTCAGATTCTCAGAATTTTAGGAGGGTGATATCTATCAGTCTCAATTCTTAACTTGCGCCGGATTACTCGATTGTAACTTTGCTACCGCCTGGGGGTGTTTTTCGTTTTTAATAAGGTCTAAATATTCTGATCTACTAACGTCAGTCTTAAGAGTGTTCAATTTTTTTTAAGATTGCAACATTTTCATTTGATACTTTTTTAAGCCATCTATGATAGCTTGTTTTATTTTAGGCAGCTTCGAGAGTAACCAAATTTGGCTCTACAAGAATATCAGACACTTGTAATTTACTATTAGAAGTGCTACAATAATGTAGTTTCATGATTTAATAATAATAATAATAATAATAATAATAATAATTTAAGAATTTATATTGCGCGGTTTTCATGACAAGATCAACTGCGCATTACAACAATACCTAGAATAAAAATAAGTAAATGATAAATAAGAATTACATCATGTGTTGTGTATAATATCAAAAAACCTAACTAAGAATAAAATAGAATTACATAGTTGTGAATAGGTATTAAGTAAACCTGAATGAAAAGCCCTACTAAAACGATGCGTCTTTAAAAATGTTTTAAAAGTGTCAACAGATATGGCCATTCTAATTTCCAGAGGTGAATCGTTCCAGAGTTAGGCGCCGAAGCAACGAAAGCACGGTCGCCCAGGTTGTTAAAGTTTTAAAATTCGCCGGGGTGAGACAGCAGTATTACGTCCGTCACACCGCAGTCTTTATCTTGAGTTTAAAGGCTTAATTTTAACAAGATACAACTGAAGATAATTGATATAGGACGATGCTGAATAATGAAGAGGATGAATGGCTTTGATTTCATAAAATGACAACATGAAATTAAGACGATTTTCCACTGTTTGAATGTTGATTTGAAAGTAAAAGACATTGCTTTTCAATACTAGTATCGGGTAAACTAACGAGAGGTCCGAGAGGTAACCAAAATTTTATGACACTTATGCTAATATTAGATTTAAGTGATAGTACGGTATTGTGAGATATGATGTTTATAGCTCTTCTGTTTACACCAATAAAATGTTTGTAAAATTGGGTGTGAAGTTTTTCAAGTTTTTCAATGGGGTCTTTTTCCCGTTTCTAATAATAATAATAATTATTATTATTTCTTAGCATCAGTTCTGTCGTAAGCACCCCATACCTCAGAGCTGTATCGTAATATAGGAAGAAATAGAGCATCATAAAGTTTATTGCATACAGCAACTGGAAGCTTGTTAAATTCAAGAAAACGTTTTGTACCAAATATTGATCTTCTTATTTTCTGTGCAGATAATTGTTTGGAAATTTAGAAGCTTCCATTTGAATTAAGCGTTATGCCCAGATAAGAGTATTCTGTGACTTTGGAGATTTGATTCCCATTTAGGACCGTGGGGTATTTGTCTCATGTTGATTTACAGTTTTGTTTTTGGAAGATCAGTGCTTTAGTTTTTTTTTCAAAATTAATTTTTAGTAACCACAAGGCTTGTTTTCCAGCAGGGAGTAGGTGGGTTTGGGTGCGGTCAAGGGGGTGAGTGTGAGTTAATGAATTGCCGAGTCACGCTTACGCTTTAAAATAAGTCATTGTCAGCAATATCAGTAGCCTGCGACCAGCAGACTGATTTCCGGGCGAGAAGCGACGACCGGAAATACGTCTGCTGTTCGCAATGCTACAATATAAGAGGTCTTAAGAGGTCCGATATAGGTTTGTTTTCCAGCAGCGGGTATTTGGGTTTGGGTTTTGTTGAGGGGGTGAGTGTGAAGTCGGGCCGTTTGTCTGATCGTAGTCTCCAACGCTTAACTACGGCATTTAGGGGGGGGCGGGGAGGCAAGCTGGAACAAACCCACCCCTGTCCCCTCCCCTCAAGTAAAAAGCTTAGATAAAGTTGTTGTTGCTTTTATTACAGAAAGGGTGATACAATGAGGCCTAGTCTCCTTGGCAGCCGTTTCTACTGCGTGACGGTTGCAATGGAGACTAAATGGGGCCAAGACAATGATAAAATTGCCTTTGGCAAATTCTGTACTGACTGGACTGGAATTGTTGATATATATTTGGAGTGAAAGAAAAAGAGCGGCAGGTTGATGCTTCTCTCGAATTTATTAGGTATCCTAGTTTGACACACAAACAGTAATTAAACCTCTCCCAGGCTGTCACATTCCTTTGAAGTTAAAATAATATTCAGACAGAAACTGCTTTCAAAGTCAATCATTTTACATTTCAAATCCGACTAAAGCAAACATTAGAGGGGCTAGGAAGGCAGCTGAATAAACTAAATCATTCAAGCAGAAAGTACATTTGCATATTTCAAAGTAAAAAAAAGCAAAGTCAACAGATTTCACTCTGATCAGACTCTTTACAGAATAAGCAACTCAAAAAATCAAGATTATTGAAGAAAGCATTAAAGGCTGGATGAGCAGATCAGATTGAGAGTTTCCCTCAAAATATGTAGGGTCTGACAAATTACTCAGAGAGGTACTCTCGCATTTAAGCTATTTAGGTGTGTGTTGCTGAACAGGGTATTGTTTACATGGTGCCTAGTCCATAAATAGCGTATCCTTTTTCATACTGTGGCCGTTTGATAAAAGCAAAGGCAATTCAAATAGGTTAGAACTACAGAATGCTTGCTTTATGAATGTCTATAAAAACAAAAAATTAATAAAAACAACCTATTGACACAATTTGATGCTTTCTATTTCCCCTATAGGGTGTGATGTTTCAATTTTTTTCCCTTACATAGGATCAGGGTTTTAAACCCTTTTAGGGAACACACCTATCCTAAATTAATGGCAACACTTCCATCCTACAGGAAAAAAGTGACATTCAAGACCCATATTCCTTTGTTGACAAATCTCAGATCTCGGGCAAAAACTTTCAAACTCTGAGATGGAAAGAAATGCACAAAAACAATAGTTTGAAGCACATCACAAATTATACCAAGATTTCAAGGAACCATTTGACCCCGTCAGTCTTCACACTTTATTCAAACACAACAGGTTACATTAACAGATTATGCCCAGTTCCTATTTCAAGCACTAGTTAGTTTCTATCAATATCATAAATCAAGGTTAACATATCCGTAATCCTTGTAATCCTGCCTTTTTAAGGAACACATACTTTTTCTTACATGTAGAATGTGTTTAAAGAACCTTATGTAATACAATGAATCATAGTTTTTATGTTTATCATGTGTTATGCCCAGTTTTTATAAAACTGTTCTACACATCTAACTGTATTATGTGGTTCTTGAATGCTAAAAAAGTTAAGGAAAACGGAGCAAATTTCCAGCCTAATATGTAAAGCTGTAGCTAGACACTTCCATCTTCTAATTGTCTATTTTTCCAGCCCAACCAGCTTCACGCTCAGATCCCATAGCTTCTTGGCTGCGGCATCATCCTGGGCCCCCTTCGATTCCTCCACAATGGCACAATCTCGCAGATATTTTCCACTGACACCTTCCATCTCCTCAGAGACTGCACAGTGAATGGTAGTTTGGGCTCCCTGTTCGGTTGTCTTAAATGTATACCAGCGAAGGGGAAAGAGAAGACCACTTCCTATAAAAGAGTGGCGCTGCAGATCAGTGGTGACTGCTCCAGGATGCAGCGAATTCGCTGTCACGTGAGTACCTTCCAGGCGTTTGCTCAATTCGCGTGTGAAGAGCACGTTTGCAAGCTTGCTGTTGAAGTATGCACCCCAGCTGCTGTAGCTCTTTTCATAGTTTATATCTTCAAAGTTGATCTTGCCACTTCCCATTCTGTGAGCGGACGAAGACACATTTATGATACGACTCGGCTGACAAAGCTTCAGTCGGTCCAGAAGCAGCATCGTCAGCAAGAAATGCCCAAGATGATTCGTACCAAACTGCATCTCAAATCCATCTTTTGTCTTCTGATATGCGCAGGCCATCACTCCAGCGTTGTTGATTAGGATGTCTAGACGAGGTTCACTGTTGAGAATTGTATCTGCAAACTTGCGAACTGACTCCAAAGAGGCCAGATCTATCTCCTCAAGGAAAACATTGGGGTTTCCGCTTCGTTCTTTTATTTCATTCAGTGCTTCTTTACCCTTTTGTAGGTTTCTGCAGCCGATTATGACCCTTGCTCCACGCCTGGCTAAATCCACCGCGGTTTCTTTACCGATGCCAGTGTTTCCACCGGTGATAACCACGGTTTTTCCTTTTAGGCTCTTGTTACTCTTGCATCGAGGCCCTTGAAAGTATCTTTTCCCTGCATAAAGAACAGCAATTCCTGCTACACCGATCGCAGCTGGGACAGCCATGTTCGAGCTAGAACTTGGACAATACAACAATAGAATATATGCTGAGTCATGCATGCGTAACCTTTGCGTAACCTCGTCTCTATGCTCGTTCACAGGTCCCTGTCTGCCTCGTACCCAGGCTATGGATCAAAATGCAAAGGTGTCACAGCGTTTTGGGCATCCCCGCGTTTTGGGCATCCCCATTCCCATATCCCTAGCGTTTTGGGCATCCCCGGGGATGCCCAAAACGCTGATCACTTCGACTTTGCCTAGATTATTTCAGACTGGGGAAAAGTCGGGATTGTTAATCACGAATTTGCGGCTAAATAGTGTAGATGCATGTTAGAATTATATCGTCCGACACTTTTTGCCGGGTTAATTGCGCAGAAAAAAACCCATAGGCAGTAAACGTAAGCTCAAAACATGACGAAACTGAAATTTACAACCGCATAACATTGCTTCGATGCACAACACTTCATTGTTTGCAAAGCTTTCAATTTTATTTAATAGAACTGTTTACAAGCGAGCAATGCCGCAATCACCGGCAGCTGCGATCGTCTGATTCCAAACAGCCAAAAACAAGAATACTAAACAAAGGAATCAAAAGGCAAACATGAATAAAACTGCGTTTTGCGGTGTTGCATTCATAGTATTCATGACATTTGAGGCCTGTACAACTTAACCCCGCAAGGCTACTTGATACAGGAAAGGCTGTCACACAATTACTGAGGCCTCAAATCATCAGTGGCACTCTTCGAAGACCCTCGCTTTCTCTTCCTCGGCGATAACAAGACGTCGAAGCGCTGTGCCATCCTTCTCCTTGGCCACGTAGAACAAGGACTCTAATTTTGAGTCATACTCAAACTTTTTGGCGAATTGTCTAAGAATTGTTTTGTCCTGCTTTGTAAAGCCTTCCGGATAAACCTTATTTTTAAGATACCGGAACAGATTTGTATATTTAGCGGAATCCATCTCTAAAAGGTTTTCGATTTTCCCGCGAAATCCCAAATTGTTTTGGAGGGGATGCCCAAAACGCTAGGGATTTGGGCATCCCGGGAGGGTACCGGGGGATGCCCAAAACGCTGCAGTAATATGAGAAGGGGATACCCAAAACGCTAGGGATATGGGAATGGGGTTGCCCAAAACACGGGGATGCCCAAAACGCTGTGACAAAGGCTTCTTGATAGTCACACCAATTTACCTTTTTATCAAACAGGGTTATATGTAGCTAATCTCTTCTATAATCGGTGACGGATCTCAATAGATGGGACCGAGGAATAGTGGCTAAGCCCCCTCCTAATTTTTAGGTCAAATAATTTAAAGCACAAAGGGCCAGCATTCATCATTCAGCGTAGCTTGGCCGGCCCCCCTCAACATTTTCTTAGTGAAAACTACTAAGGATTGTTGTGTCTGGCTTCTGTATTACCAAAGGCTGTGTTCAGCTACCCTAACTTAACTGTCAAGGCTGACAAGCCCAAATGAAGTAGCCTGTTCCTTGCTCTCAGCTAGTGGGGAAGCTTGGGTATGACGAGTAAGTGAAAAGCACGCGAAAATATGAGCGCGCGGTCTGCCAGGTTCCTCCCGTTTTATTTTCGTGTTCGCGCATTCTCAATTTTGTGGACTCGACTAGCTCAGAGCTTGGAACAGGTTAAGAGAAGCTAAGGTTAAACAGGTGTCCAAAGCTGCCATTGCCAGGGTGGTATGGTTGTCTGCAAGCAGCCAGCTCCCCGCCCAACCTCGCCTCCAAAGCCAGTGAAAAGCGCCCTGGGGACGAGGTTGCTCCCTACCCGCACAAGAACAAGATCTCTTCCTTATAATAGGAAGGAGAAGTTTGTGGCTGAGAAATTCTCTCTAAAGAAGTGATCTATCAATTTATTTTGACTCAGTCAGAGGTACAGAAGCTTTTTGTATGAGGGTTTTGTAATAATATTTAACTAAATAGTAAAGAGTTAAATATTAGAAAAAATAAAAATTAAGTAAAAAAACTAGATAAATAATTATTTACAAACTTGATGGAAAAAGGTACTGTATAGTGCTTTGTCACTGGTGGCAATTTTACAAGGCTGCTTGTACACCTTTGCGGATACATATCATATCTATTTAAGATCTGCGAGGATCTGGCACCTTTCTTTTATTCGGTGGCGCTTGCTACATACAAAAACACTAAAAATTTTACACAAGAATTGCTTAACTCTATCCGTAGTTGTGTACTCTTCTTAAATAACAGAATAATATTACTGTCACCGGCACTAGACTAAATACCGGTAACTAACAACAATAGCACTGGCATAAAATCATTGAACAGGTAACGATTCTGTTATCTAATTTTAGTGTCACTTTTCCAGTCCAACCATCTTTATGCTCAGATCCCACAACTTCCTGGCTGCTTTATCATCCCGGGCACCCTTGGATGGCTCCACAATAGCGCAATCTTTCAGATACTTCCCGCTAACTCCTTCCATTTCTTCAGAAACGGCACAGTAGATGGTAGTTTGGGCTCCCTGTTCTACGGTCTTGAACATGTACCAGCGGACAGGGAAGAGCAGAGCACTGCCCAGAAATGAGTGGCGTTGCAATTCAGTAGCAACAGCTCCTGGATGCAGGGCATTTACCGTTACGTGGGTACCCTCCAGACGTTTGCTCAGCTCGCGAGTGAATAACACGTTTGCAAGCTTACTGTTATAATAGGCGACCCAGCTGTCATAGCTTTTTTCATAGTTAATGTCCTGAAAGTTTATCTTGCCACTACCCATTCCGTGAGCGGACGAAGAAACGATTACGATACGACTCGGCTGTGAGCGTTTCAGTCGGTCAAGGAGCAGTATCGTCAGCAAGAAATGCCCAAGATGATTCGTACCAAACTGCATCTCAAATCCTTCTTTTGTCTTCTGATATGGGCAGACCATCACTCCGGCGTTGTTGATGAGGATGTCTAGGCGGGGTTCGCTGTTGAGAACTTTGTCTGCAAACTTGCGAACTGATTCCAAAGAAGCCAGATCTATCTCCTCAAGAAAAATATTTGAATTTCCACTGCGTTCTTTAATTTCTTTCAGTGCCTCTTTACCCTTTTGTAAGTTTCTGCAGCCGATTATGACCCTCGCTCCACGCCTCGCTAAATCCACCGCGGTTTCTTTACCGATGCCAGTGTTTCCACCGGTGATAACCACGGTTTTACCTTCGAGGCTGCTTTTGCTATTGCATTTTGGGCCTTGGAAGTATCTTTTCCCTGCATAAAGAGCTGCGATTGCCGCTACACCGATCACAGCTGGAACAGCCATGATTTTCACACCTCCGCAGTCGATCTTATCAATTGTTTACCTAAGGAGTCACGCTATATGAACAAGCCTCGTCTCCATGCTAATTGTTTCTTCCCACAGCATGCACAGGATCAAGGCAGGCGGTGTGCGTCACGAGATTCGACCAATCAGAATGCGTCATTTGTAGAGTGATTTTCGCGCTCGGAAAGAGCCGTTTTCAGAGGTATATGTGGTGAAATTTTCGCTTTATTCCAAGCTTGTGTTGGTAATTTCGACACTATACCGCCGTGGAAAGTTGTTGGAACACTTTATCTTGATAGCAGTTGCGTTACTTTTTAATATTTTGCTTTCTTGAGCGTTTGTGACAAGTTTGAATTACTCGGTCATGTGCAGGCAGCCATGATGATCGGAGTGTTGTTTTTGCTGTTCTTCTTGGATTTATTGCTGGTTACTGTTAGCGGTTTTATCGAATTATTTTGGCCATCTTGTTACTTCAACCTTTCTTCTTTGCAAATTTCGGGGTCTACCCGGGTCTACCCCTGTTAGTTTTCCCGTTATGAGCCGTTGAAAGTGTCTTGGAATTGAGACATCGTCTTAGCCAAGTGGCACAACTCCCGGGAAATGGGCTGAGAAAACATGCCGAAGCGGATGCCGACGTGAAGCGAGTAACGCCAAATCCAGGAAGAGTTTGTTCTATTTTAAACCACAAAAGGTAAATGGGTTTGAATGTTGTAATAACCTTTGGAAAAAAAACATTTTCATAACCCAGTGCGGAAACTGAAAGCGTGACTTTAAAATAATTTGCATGCGGTGCGTGCTATGTGTATGCAAATCTTTGTGTAAACTTATGTGAGGGAATAAATTGTTATATTAAAATCTCTACCAAAACACAAAACCATTATCGAAGATCCAGACAACATCATACAGGATTTTAAAGCTGTGAGGTTAGGTTTTACTTCATAACAAAATCGATATACTGCGCTCACTTCAATGACCGCACAAACAAGACAAGATCGTGGTTTATTTCACTGTTTATTTCTGCGGCTGTAGCTTCGGTGACATTCCGATTGTGCTGCAGCTGTTCGGCCCTTTCGGTCTGTTTTCCCCTTGCCTGATAGAAGATTTATTTACGCATAAGGATTTCAAACGGGCACTGTTTTCAAAATAATATAAACTTGTCGATGAAAATAAAATTGTTATGAGAGACGATTTCTCACCTTGCTGTTTGCACGCGCTCCCCCTGCTTTGCCGGTAACAAAGTCCATCAAATATATAAACACTTCTAATGGACGAATTTTTTTTTAGTTAAGCAAAGCCAGGTATGAACTACAGATCTCTTTCACTATGAGATAAAAACATGCATATAAACCAAACAGTACATAAAATCTTTGAGAAGCAGGAAATTAGTCGCCGCTCAAAGTCGGCTAGATCGCACGTTCGTCTCCGAATCGCGATAAACTTCTTGAAATTGTCTTGTGAAGCCAATAGCAAGCATCTAAGGCCACTATAAGATCTTAAAAATTCTCGAAATCTCTCTCTTCCGTTAAGTTTTTCGGAAAAGGCAGCAGTGTTTTGATCCCTGGGTTTGATTCATTTCCCTTACGAGATGCGAACTCGACCGTGTCACGATTGAAATGAGGCGCAGTAACAGTTTTACCCATGAACCTTTGTGGGTCGTGACGCACACCGCCTGGGATCAAGGTTACCACCAAAGCAACGATCCCGTTGTGAGGGTCCCCTATTCTTTTTCGTGCAGCGAGAGTACAAATATATATTTTTTCCTAGTGAAAATTTGATTTAAGTTTTTATTTATTCGTGATTCTGCTCATAACAAGACAATTTTTACATGGACGTGAAATTACTGTAAATTACATATTACTGCAAGTGTAACACGCAAAAAGTACAGCTGTCTACGGCTACAATCCCGCTCTGTTTTGAGTTCTTTCGGTGTCGTGTTGATGTCTTGCAGAGTTAATTTTCACATAGTACGATCAGCATTGCAGTATTCTGCTTGCAGACATATTAAATTCTGCAAGCAGAATACAATATGTCTACGTAACACTCAATATATATTTCCAACGGCCAAAACTAGTGTCTTCTTCATGCACGTAAAACAATGATCAGCAGTTACTTAGAATATGGAGTGGCACCGTGTGGTTGACAACAAAGAGACAGAAATTTTTTTATATTTTTAATACTACATGTAGTAACAGATTACAGTTCATCTCTGATTTATTGATGTCCAGAGGCTCAAACGTCTTTAGTGAATACAGTGTGCTTTGTTTACCTTCATGAAGGAATGTTAACATAATTTCTATCTGGTATTATAACTTTTCCAGTCCAACCATCTTCATGCTAAGATCCCACAACTTCTTGGCTGCATCATCATCCTGTGCACCTTTGGATTCCTCCACGATGGCGCAATCTTTCAGATACTTCCCGCTAACACCTTCCATTTCTTCTGAGACGGCACAGTAAATGGAGGTTTGGGCTCCCTGTGTAGGTGTCTTCAAAATATACCAACCAATGGGTAAGGCTAAGGTGGCAAGGATAGTGTGTCGACCCAGTTCAGTACTAACTGCCCCTGGGTGTAATGCATTCACAGTCACGTGGGTACCCTCAAGGCGTTTGCTCAGCTCACGTGTGAATAAGACGTTAGCAAGCTTGCTGTTAAAATAGGCGGCCCAGCTGTCATAGCTTTTTTCGTAATTTATATCTTCAAAATTTATCTTGCCACTACCCATTCTGTGACCTTTTGAAGATACGTTTATAATGCGACTCGGCTGTGAGCTCTTTAGTCGGTCAAGGAGCAGCATCGTCAGCAAGAAATGCCCAAGATGATTCGTACCAAACTGCATCTCAAATCCATCTTTTGTCTTCTGATATGGGCAGGCCATCACTCCAGCGTTGTTGATGAGGATGTCTAGACGAGGTTCGCTGTTGAGAAATTTGTCTGCAAACTTGCGAACTGACTCCAAAGAGGCAAGATCTATCTCTTCAAGAAAAACATTTGAGTTTCCACTTCGTTCTTTTATTTCATTCAGAGCTTCTTTACCCTTTTGGAGATTTCTGCATCCAATTATGACCCTTGCTCCACGGCTAGCTAAATCCACTGCGGTTTCTTTACCGATGCCAGTGTTTCCACCGGTGATAACCACGGTTTTACCTTGTAGGCTTATTTTGCTATTGTATTTAGGGCCTTGGAAGTATCGTCTCCCTGCATAAAGAGCTGCGATTGCTGCTGCACCGATTACAGCTGGAACAGCCATGATTTTCACACCAACCATATGTTTACCTTTGGAGTCACGCGATATAAACAAGCCTCGTCTCCATAATCGTTCCCAGAGGTCAACGCAAGCTCAGTTTGGAAAGAAAATCAATATGGCGGATGCTTATGAAGGCGTCAGTCGTGGTTCTTTAAAGCTAAAAGGAGTCGCGGATGGGGGTGTAAAAAAGTAAGAGACTTTTTTCTGAATCCTTCCAACTTTCAAGAAAAAACTGTAAAAGAAAGATTATTCTTTTTTGACATTTTAAGATTTTTTTTCGTAACATCTTTCTAGCATGTTTGAGGCTTGTTTATACTCTAGACAAACTCTCTTCTTGATAGCCCGGGCGCGACGTTTTCTGGTATAATGGATCTCCCATATTAAAATAAGATGGGTTATTTTAATTTTCTTGAGAAGAATTCATCAGACTACAGTGTGTTAAAATTATTTTGGGCAAGTAGCGGAAATTGACACTTGAACAATTACACACTTTTTCATTTCCATCAAAATTTGTCTTTAAACTTAGAACCAAAAAGTGTGAGTCTTGATCTTAAGACTTTCTTTAAACTCAATAGGAAAAAGAAGAAAAACAAGGAGAAGAAAAAGCTCGAGGAAGCGGCTGTAGAGAGCATGGCTAAAGGAAGTAATCAGGAAAAACAGAATTCAGCTTCTGAAGATACAAGAACCCCTGCTCAGAAAGCTTATGATAAAATCCAAGAGAAACGAGTAAATTTATTGCTTAGCTTGTTTTCTTATTATCCCCTTGACTCTTGCATTTTTTGGCTTAAACTGCTGTAAAAACAACAGCAACAACAACAAGAACAATTTATTACAACCAGAGAGCGAGAGAACGATGTTTGTGTGACCTTGAATTGATTATGCACGAACAAAACAAAAAACAAGAATAGAACGTAAATAGAGTGATTTGATTGGTTTAATGATCAAATTCAATTTGTGCACATGGCTTGGTTAGTTCTGTGAACTTTCTAGAAATCAAATGATACCTCACTTAGTTGTCATTGTCTATTCAGCCCAATTAACAAACACTAAGCTTTAAGTAAACAGAAACCATTTTTCAAGGTCATACAAAAATTGCTCTTTGGTTTGTAGATTGGGTTGTATTTTCCCAATGCATTGTAAACTTCTAACCAGTCCAGCCGTGCAAGCTAAAATTTCCCTTTTGTCGAAAGGCTACCAGGTATAGCTGGTATGCAGACCTCTCCCTAGCCTGTGAATGCAGCTGTTCCTTATTTTTTGTGTCAATTCATGAGAGTGGCCATGAGATGTGGCTGTACTCACAGGCTAACTTTTCATCTTTGTCTTTGTTGTGTGAAGCAGAGAAGGTATTCTTCATATTTATAATGTTATATATTTTCCCTTTAAATTTTCTACAGGCTGCAGAAAGGATTCTGAAAAAAGCAGAACAGACTCATAAGCAAAGAGTTGAGGTGGGCTTAGAAATTCCATTGTTAAAAGGAATAGTAATAAAATGATTATTTGCATTAAATTATTGCTTTAATTCACATCTCTGAGATACATACAGCACTGTTCACAAATAAGTTGACTCTGATTGAAGTCACCATTCTCAGCTCAATTCACACTCTATGTTAGAATCGAGTATTACAAATCAGCCATTGAGAGTTGAGTCAAGCATAATTGAGACTTGCAAGACATATGAATGTGCTTTTCAGATTTCTCGGTATGCATAATTTTATGTGAATCAATTCTCCATCCTCTTACTCAATTCTTGAAACTTTAAGGTTCATGCAAGGGTCATGTATTAGGTGTCAATTTGAACAGTATTATAAAAGCAAAGTTTCAATGTCAGACGCTGATAACAGTGGCAAATCCAGATCTTAAAATCACATTGGTCTGTTATCAAAAATACTCTTTGGACTAGAATTTCTTATTTTAGTCAAAAAGTCCCTCCTCCCTAGAATTGTCCCCAGATTGTATGTTTGCCAAAGTACGATTGTCTTTCTTTTCACAGACTAGCTTCAGCTACTTACATTTAGCCTTTTGCCTTTTATTGTTTAGAAATTTAACGAATATCTTGATGGGCTGACCGAGCATTATGACATCCCTAAAGTCAGTTGGACAAAATAACCATCCCGGACGAGTCTTCGTGAAAATGGATAGTAATCAAACCACTGCTCAGAGGAACCAACATAATTTTATGTCAGCTACATGTACTCATGCCTGAA
Source organism: Porites cylindrica (assembly GCA_964035525.1). Lineage (NCBI taxonomy): Eukaryota > Metazoa > Cnidaria > Anthozoa > Scleractinia > Poritidae > Porites > Porites cylindrica. The sequence continues at coordinate 838,335 of OZ037788.1, read as the reverse complement.
TACTCTCTCAGACCTTAAACCAAGGCGTTTATTGTGCATGGATCATCACGTCTTGTATTTTCTGCCTCTTTTTTTACCATTAAAGAAATTTAAGATAGTCAGTAATGAAATTGAGGTCATTCAGCAAACAGTTTTGCTTCTTAATTAGGTTTTTTTCTAAGAAAAGTGTATATTTTTTCAGTTTGTGTTTTTGTTTCAAATGTTGATTCATGTCACGATAGGGCTTTTTTTATAGTTTTTATGTCAATGGGATTGATGCATTGTACATTTCAATGAGAAAGATAAACAAAAGTGGAATTCTTGTAGCAGTGGTAAAATGACATCATTGTGAAAATTTTATGTATGAAACAAACTGAAATGACAAACGAGCATGACTGTGATTGTGCATCAAACAGACTTGCCCTACATGGGATTGCAACAAATTCCCAGCTGAAAAAAGACGGCTGAAAATTCATTTTCCATGACTTAGGGCACCTGAAACTGGGCTGACACTAAAAGGTCATGTGACATCATCTTTATGAAAATGAAAGTAGTATGATTTTTCCTTCTGGGTCATATTTTAAACAAAATAATCGTGATTTGGTTTTTCAAACCCGCACCTTTTTCTTAAGATGAGTAAGTTCATAGCTGGTCACGTGATCAAAATGCGATTTTTAAAATTATGAATTACCTCTTTCTTAACACAAATTTTGCACTCAAGGAAACTGTTGAAAGGATGATGTGGTATCTGTTACAGCAAATCTGAGCATAACTATCAAATGGTTAACAAGATACAAGCAAAACGTAGTTTTGGCCACCATGTTGGACAGCAAGAGTATGTCCTCCAATAATGGCATCCAGTACAAATCATACTACTTTGTTGAAAAAATCAAAGTGCCATAAAATATCTCCCTCTCAAATTTGGGGTGTAATTCTTCCTTTAAACAATGAGTTGGAATCTTGCTGAGACCAAGATTCTTGGCATCAGCAAGATTCCAACCAGTTTAAAGGAAGCATTGGTCACGTGACCTCTTAATGCAAGTGGCCTATGGAATAATCTTAAAGACTCTTTTGGCAGTAAAGTGATAACACAAATCACAATCAAAGATAAATACTGTCTATTCATAGTGTTGTGAAACTGTTTCTATGGTGAAATAAAAATTGTTCTATTTCTTTATGAATCCTTGAAGGTTACAGAAAGGACCTCTGGGAAAATCTTTTCAAGCATTGCATATAGAAGGTGTCAGATTTGTATACCCTGTAGATAAAATTAAAAAATCTGAAGTTAACACTGTGGTAAATCTTTTACTGAACTTTACACAAGATTATCTGTTTAACATGGTATAGCATCATCAGAGGTACTTCAAGTGCATGCACATTATGTCTTATGTAATGAAAAGATTTAATCAGTTTTGGTGTTAATTAATAGGCTTCAAGTTAATGCTGAACATTGTCTCTTTTACTGTCTTGTCTACTGCATCTTTATTGCTAATGATAAAAATGATCACCCTTGTGGAATGCCTTACTGACTGTTTAATACAGTTTGAATTTTTAATAGAGGTTTGACTAACCTAACAGTTATTCAACAAAATGAAGATTGTGAAAAAGCAAAATATCCATCCCATGACAAATCAGACTCAAAATGATTCTACCTCTGTTATGACAAAATAAAACAAGTAAAAGACCACTGTCTTGACACCGTACACAGTATATCTGTTGTACTAGTATGGTACATATTGACAACGTGGCCATTTTATACAGGTGAAGACAACAAAAAACAATTCATGGGGACCTGAATACTGAATAGATATGAGCTCTCAATACAGGTCAGTTTTAAACTTATTAAGGAAAACTATTTCTGGAACTTTGGTTAGTGACCGCTTAACCTTTTAAGTCCCAATAGTGACTAACGTCAATTTTCTCCCAACAATATCCATACAATGTCAAGAGATTAGGTTATGAGAATTAATAAAATGATCACCTAGGGGAAAATGCCTTGATCTTTTATCAAATTCTCTCAACTCATTCATGAAGGAAATGTATGGAGATCAGTTTGGAGAATTTGTATGTGGATATTGGGGCTTAAAGGGTTAACAGAGAGTGATCGTTTAGTACAAGTTTGACTTTACTACAATCACTACTGAGGTTATGTATCTTTCCTACATCTATAAAAGGCAGACATTTTAATCCCTTTGCTCCTCACACTGCTCACTGTACAATTCAAGTTACATTCCAAGGAATCGTTTTGTGATTGTTCAGTAGGACTTTAAGAGAAAACCTAATTTATGATATATAAAATATATTATTTTTTCTGTTGAAAACTACAGCAGTGTTAAAGGCCAAACTTTGCCTCCTGTTGTTTGTCAGTTAATTCATCAAGTAATTCACCAACAGACAACTCAATTCTTGCATTACTGCCTACACCTTGAAACCTGTCCAGAAAACCTTTTGGAGGCTCACACCTTTCAAACTTAACATCTTTACCGAATCTCTCCATACACAGTGCTTTTAAATCAGAGCAAAACCCATCAGCTAGCCCCATAGAAACTGCATCCTTGCCAATGAAGAAGTCACCAGAGAATGCTGACTTGTGATTGGGATCAAGATTTGGTCTCCTTTCCTTTACCAACTGTATAAAGTTGTTGTGGACACTGTGCAGTATCTTGGCTGTATGATCGACATCTGCTTGCTTGAGGGGTTTAAAGGGGTCCATACGGACCTTGTTCTCCCCAGCTGTAATAAGTCGCCATTCAAGACCTAAACAAGACACAAATATAAGTTAGCTGTCTAGTCACTATTGGTTTTACTTTCAACACCCATGTACAGAACATTATTTGACCATGATACACAGACATTTTTGCAGTAAGTTGTCTTGAAATTTTACTGCAACACAAATTGCAAGACACACTGCTTTCTATTACTGGGATTCCCATGTAAGCCCCTCATTTTTATGACAATTTTGAGATTATGCAATCTCATACTGAGCTTGCACTTCCTGTGCTGAGTGGCATGCTTATTTTAGGTGAGGCTTCACAAGGCGAGGAAACTTGCCTTGCAACAGCACAAGAAAAAATCAACAGACAATTTGCCAGAAAAATTGTCCACTGGAACGACTATTTCGTCCAACCGTTGACGCCCCTTACCCAGCCAGCCGCTGGCCCCACAGGTCCGTATGAAATAAACCGTGCTCACTGTTTGAGAAAGCTTTGAACTTACCTAGCTTTTTAATGGCTTCTTCGAAGCCAAAATTTCCAAACAAGGCACCAATAGATCCCACCACGGAGTTAGGATCCACAAAAATTTCATCTCCCGCCAATGCAAGCCAATACCCCCCTGACGCAGCATAATCTTCAGTAAACGAGAGCACGGGAACTTCAGTCTCCTTTGATAAATTTCTTATTCTTTGATAAATCAGACTGGATTGAACAGCACTGCCTCCTGGGCTATTAATCTCTAGGCAAACAGCCTTTGGTTTGACTTTTTTGATGTCAAATGCCTTGCCGAGGTGCTTGTCAATTTTCTGCAAGTTGAGCCCTTGCCCTCTTGACTGTGGCCGAATCGTGCCTTGTAGTCTTACAATTCGAACGACATTTTTCGCCCCCCACGGTAAATAACTGCGAACCTTGCTCATGATTTAGCCCGTCGACCTAAGCAAACTAAGAAAGTGCTTTGAGGGAGTTCTATATAATTATTTCCGAAAACGACAAAGTACGGTGCAACTGAACGCAAATGTTGCACCAGTGTTGCACGATCCACTTTCTCTGAAGAGTAAGACTGGAGACTGGTATTGTTTTGGGTGAGATTCCGCTGACAAATTATGAGAAAGCAAGTTTTCAGGAAAAATGGAAGTTGCGTTTGTTTTCACGAGGTTTTGCTCTTTTTACTAGGCACAGAAAATTGTGAATAAGCCATAGTTAGCCAATGGATAATCAAAATAACCGTATACCCGAAATCGATAATGAAGGAAACCATGGTGAAGCTACTGAGAAACCTTCGAGAATTTGTGATCAGGATTCAATCTCAGCTAACGTCAAATGCGAAATAGATACTTCATCGCGCTCTTCATCGCAGGACTCGCAATCAAAACCAACACCAGGGAACTCTTCTCAGACCGTGGACGTAGTGGAAATAAGCAGCGATGATGAACTTCAAATTGTGGAAGTGAGCATGACGGAAAGCGTCAAAAAAGCAGCTGCGGACGATGGAACTGATCGTGACCAAAATCCAAGCTCGTCGACAACGACGTCTGGAAGAACAAGTCCAAAAGACGTTACATGCTCTGTTTGTCTCAGTGAATTTGATAACAAAGCTTTTCTAGACAAGTGTTTTCGTATCCTTGAAGCTTGTATTTGTCTTCATTGGCTTCTTGCGTAATGCTAGCTTTTACAAATTAAGGCTTATTCTAAGGTTGTGATTGTTCAAAAGGTGGATTGTCAGGATTTAAACGGAAGTGAATTCCTTCATACGTATCTTACCCTTGCTCCAATTAAGAAGTTCTTTTCCGGGTACTCCGGTTAAGGAACTAACAAATACAAGGCCACTCATGTCCACCTTGTTGGATGGCTTTAAAGAAGGAGTCATATAACAAGAGACGCTTTAAAACCCAACATTTCTAAACTTCATTTCGACCAAGAATGGTAGAGGAAGAACCATTATGTAAATGTGCTACCTCTAAATCATTGTTATTTAAGCTTATTTGTTAATATTTATTTTAATATTTTTCTAAAGGATAGAGTTGCCCACCTATTGAACAATAGGGAGATTTCTGCCCCATTGTTCCACAATGAGGCAGCAAAACAATGAAGCAAATATGGACTGTCCACTTGCATGCATTTTACCTTAATCATCCATTTAGATGCTTTTTGTTACTTCTGTATATTGCAATGGTCCGAGATAGTCCAGACATGCCCTCTGTGTAAGTCAAGCTTCAGTTCTATCATTCATAGTGTCAAATCTATGGACAACTACCAGCAGGTAATTAAGTTCTCACATCTTTATCAAAGATTGCTTGGAGCTCACATCATGTCCCTAGTTCTTGTTGGTGGAATGTTAATTCCTTCAGGTTGAAAATCAAGTAACATTGATTCCAGGGCCTTAATCCTTTAGGTCCCGAGAGTGACGAAAATCAACTTTCCCCTAACGATATCAATACATAATCAAGAGAAAATGTTGTGAGAATATATAAAGTAATCACTTTATGGAAAATGCTTTGATCTTCAAGAATTCATTAATTCATTAAGGAAATGTATGGAGATCAGTTTTGAGCATTTGTATGTGGATATTAAAGGGTAAAGTCAGGTCCAGGCCCAGGAATGTCAGAAAAAAGGTGCTTCGGGGATGGTCTCAACTCCTTACTCAAGATCTTGGTTACATGAATAATTTATTGATTTATTGATTACAGAACGTTTGGAAGCATCTTCGTCCAGAAATTAAGATGCTGAAAACAGATTTTCACAATATTTTTATAAAATGAAATTTGGCTTGTTGTGAGCTCCTTTTGGAATTGAAGGTATTAAGCCCTGGCAGTTGTTAGCCCTATTAAGTTCCAAGTATGGTTTTATTTCATTTTAATTTATTTGTTTGTTTGTTTTTTTACAGCATTACTTATCAAAACCAGAAGTCAACAGTACGGCAATTCAGCATCAGTCTCAAAGTGATGGAAGACGGTTCCGTTATCGAACAACATTAGCAGATGGGAGTCAGCATCGGCAACAGACTCACAGAAGACAACAGGGAGTGAATGATGCTTGGGGTCAATGGGAGCAACGACGGCAGGCTCATTTGTCATTACAGAGAAACAGAGGGGTTATAGCTAGGGAACGGAGAAGGTACATACATGTACTTCTGTTTTTTTGTTTTTATGTCTTTTTAATATACTCTAGGTACTAGCTCAAACATTCTACCTTCTTTTGGCTTTTACTTCATGAATAGGACTTAGTTACATGTAACAAAGGGGAACAAAACACCATCAGAATTCTGTATTTCTTCAAACTGGGTTTTACCGTTTGTTCCGTTAACTCTATTTTGTACATCATTCAAAGTCTCATGATGCATAAAAAGCATTCACTAGTGAGAACTGCTCCTGTGAACCTGTATTCATTATTTTGTTTGGCTAACAAGATATTGATCTTATACTATAAAACAAACACAGGACCATTTACAGTGGCAATCTATGGGTGCAAGGAGTAACTCAGACAGGACGACCTCGGCAGAGAGATATTTGTAAGTGAAATTTACCACCAGTATAACAACTTCAAAAGAATAGTTCATCAATATGACTCTATATAGTATTTAAGAAAATTTATCACAGTTGCCAATTCCAATATTACAAATAAATATTACATATTTGTGGTGTATTTTTTCCTAATTAAATTGTTTACATATTCCATAGCTTCGGCATTTTTTCGCGTCAACCCTGCTTGTTCCCATCGTTTGATTCCATGGCTTAACAGAGATCTGAGAGTGTTAATGCACGATGAGGAGAGTCATGTTAATTTTCTTCTTCAGATTATTTTGTCTCTCATCACCAAGTGAGTAATTAAGTCTTGGTTCCCTTTAATATGCTTAAGGAATGATCTTAAATAGTCCAAGAAAATACAGCTTTTTGTTTCACATTTTAATGCCATCCAAAAGACTGCAAGTAACTTAGGAAAACCCCTTGACAGCCAGAAGTATGTTGAAATGGTTTCTTTCCATGTGAAACTGCGGCAAAAAATGTAGAAGGCTACGCCAATTATGTTAAGCACAGGATACAAATGGACTGTCAAGGATACTGGGCTGCCTGTGGTTAAGGGATTTTTCCTTTTTTTGTCCCACCATTTTGAGTCGGAAGAAGGCCCTGGAACTAGATCGCTGTCAAATTGACAACTTGGTTCAAATAACTAAAATCAGTACTTCAGAGATTAGAATTTTTTACTGCATTATCCTTAATTCAAAATGTCGCATGAAAAATACAATGGTTACATGACCAAATAATTGCAATATTTCATCCGATTTAAAAAACTTCCAACTAACAGTAGTATAATATGATTATAAAGTAAACGAAACCCAGGATCAGAGGCATTTTGTAAACTGTAATTTTTATCTTGTTTTTTTTTTCCCCAGGGTTGAGCTCACTTCAGAAGACTTTTGTAATCAACTGCGCCCTTTTCTGTTTGACAAAACAGAACATTTTATTCACGAATTTATAAGCTTTGCTCGTTCGCCATTTGATATCACTGCTTATGATGAGCGTGCGCAGTATAGCTGGCCTAACGAGTCACGTGACCAAGTTAGAGACACGCCCACAGTGTTCAACAGTAGTTCTGCAGGTTTGGATCAATTATCTAACTGTACTTTTTTCTCTTTGTCTTAATGCTTTCTTGAATCGCGCGACTTCGAAAGACGTGCGTCGTAAGTAATGAGGATGCTTGTGTGTATTAGTCAGCGAAAGCTTTCTGTCCCTGTACACAAAATCTCCAACAACAACAAAAATTGCAGAGAAGCGCAGAACGCTACAATGAATTCAGTGGGGTTCTCTCGGAGAATACTTCAAGCAGAGAAACGTATGCTGGACGTCACCCAAAGGGTAGAACAACTATAGTGGAACCTCGATTTAACGAAGGACCAAGGGACTGGCAAAGTGTTCTCTATACCGAAGTTCTTTTTCATATATTTCACTATTACTTGGGTAAAGAAAATCGTTCCTTATACCGAGGGCTTCGGTATATAGAGGTGCGTTATATCGAGGTTCCACTGTTGAAGACACGAGATGTGCATGTACTCTCGTTGTGTCAGTCTTGCATACAATATAGTTCCTGTGCAACTGTTTCCGCAGCTGCCACTTGCGTGACGAGTGATTCCCTGGTTCTTTCGTTTAATGTCGATGTTTGTTGAAAGTTATTCATTTGCTTGTCCTTTTTTTCGTTGGTTCATTTTTGTCTTCTCTTTGTTCTTGTCATGCAGGTTGGCAAACCCCAGCACCGGGCCCGTCTGGAGTATCTCTGTTTGACTTGTCCGAAACAGACTGGAACAGAGATTCTCCAGTGTTACGAATCGACGTCACCAACTGGTCTCCTGATTCATCTCCAGGCCAAGCAGGAAATTTTGAGCCCAGTACAATGGGGACTGTGACCATCTCATCAAGCAACTCTTCCCAGACTGTATCAGTGGAAAATTTAGAAAGCGATGAACGTTCTAATGGTTCCCCCTGTTTTAATGTCGAAAGGAAGAGACGTATTTCGGTCACTGAGACGACAAGCAATGGGGAAAATCGCGGAAAATCGAGAAAAAAGCATAGTAAACACAAACATAAACATAGGCATAAACACAAGCGCAGGCATGAGCGTAACGATTCGTTGAAATATAACAAAAGCAGACGTTCTGACAGCCCGGAAAGACACCCCAGTATGCCAGGTCCGAGCAATCGCGTTTCCGTTGATTCGTCGATAACTGAAATCCCGGTAGATGTCATTATTTTAAGTGATGACACGGCCTCGCCGGATGTTTTTGATAGTAATAGCCAGTCTAGAGGCATTGATTTCTCAAATTGCCGCGGAAGAAGAAAGCGGAAGCCGTCATTATCGCGGTCTCCGCCATCAAGATCTACAAGTAAAGGCGAAAGGAGCCTGGGAAGTAGTAATAGACATCGGTCCAGGTCAAAGTCAGAATCAAGGGAGAAAAGAAAAACTAGCCCGCGTGGTGAGAGGTCTTTATCTAGATATTCAGAAGCTCATACACGTCGTGAAAATTCTTGTTCGAGAAAGACAAAGAAAGCTTATCGTCGATCTAGATCTAGGGAGGGTGCTTCGCGCTCACGGGAACAGAGCAAAGAAAGATTTAATAGGGGGAAGAAATCGCGATCACGATCACGATCGAGACAGTCGGATTCAATCTCCCAAAAACGACATCGCTCGAAATGGGAAAGACGTTCTCGGGAGGATTCATTGCATGAACAATCCAACTCTTCAGGCTTTATAAAGAAAAAATACGAACGAGAAAAACGGAGGTCGCACTCTCGTTCTTCGAGTCCATCACAGTGTCGATCAAAAGGGAAGACAGCTCTGGGCTCTCGAGGAGCGAAATCTAGAACATGGAGGAAAAGTGACCGTGATCCACATTTGCGATCTATATCGCCGTTGCCGATACGGCACGAATCTTCCTCATTTTCACGCGATTCTAGATCGCGTTCTCCAAAGAGAGACTCTCGATCACGATCACGACATCGATTGTCACTGTCTTCATCACGAAATCTTACAGACACTTCACGGGATTCACGTTCTCCGTCACAAAAGGCAATTGAGTCAAAAGCAAATTCAGCCTCAGAGTCGAAAGAATCAACTGACCAGAGTAATGAGCATATCAGGAAGGAAATTGAAGATTTAGAACTTCGTATTAATGCAGATAAGAAGCGATTATTAAAACTACTTATCAAGCAGGAGAGAACGAAAGGCGATGGGATTACAGCCAGCAGCGAGGAAACTGAAAGTGCATCGCGTGAAGAAGACCATCTTTGACCTTGATACCTGAGATGACAATCAGTCTAAAACACAGTAACCTGCGTAGCGCAGCAGGCACTTGAAAGTAATGGGCGCACGGACGAATGGGGCTCGCGTGCCCACGTTCTCTCTCTCAAGCGCTTGTTTCTCGCTCTTCGCGCATTCGTTACGATGTCGCTGAACAGAAACTCAACCCGTCCCCAGTAACTTATGAGGACGCCGCGCCTCTTCTGTCCTGAGAGGAGAAAGACCTGGAACTGAGCTGGTAAAGGACGTTGTCGGAAGAGTTTGAAGAGAATGTCTGGGTTCAAAGTTATGCAGTCTTGTCTCCCTTTGTCTCTTACCTCCTCTATTGAAATTTGAGGATACTGATGATGGTTGAAGACGGACAACTTAAAGCGCCTCACGATGAGCAATAAGGAAGCGACTGGTGATGACAAGAACCATGGGAGACTTTTTCATTTAACGACTATTTATTTCCTCATGTTAAAAAATATATCGACAACGACCATTCAGACACTGCTCACTGACAGAAAATTTAGTCATTTATGAATAGAGCTGATTCATTATTTTACCCTTTTTAAAATAAAAAAAATGCACTCTTGTTGTAAAAAATAAATATACAAAAGGTAAAAACAATGAGTATTCTCTTGCGTTTTTTGAAATGTTGAAAATCAATAAAGTAAATTGACAGAACTCAAATCCAGCTCTCTGTAATGCATGAAATCTCATGGATTATAGAAAAATGCAGTATCACCTGAAATCAGAAGTAGAAAGAATGACCTCTGAGGCAAATATAATATCATCAAAATATAAAACAATCTCATCAACTAAACTCAGAGAATAACTGATCCACTAGAAGGGCGTCTACACAACTGACTCGGGAGGAGTTTCCTTCCATGCTACGGCATGTATTTCAACCCTTGTTTCTGCACATTTACTGAAAAAAGAGCATAAAAATGGCATTTAATTTTGATAATACGAAACTCGATTTAATGTTAATCGTGTTCGGATTTAGTGATCTCCGGTAAAAAGTCGTGTGTAGCTTGTAACATTTACGTTGATATGCAATCAGGTGGTCCTTCTTTGCTTCTTTTTCTTTGGATGGCGATTTCTCCTTTGCCCCTCGAAGACCTTAGCGCCCCCTCGGAAAAAGACAACGCCCGCTCGCTCGCTCGCATTAACGTAAACAACGGACTTGTTTGTTGTTATGACTGATCGAGTGAAGGTGCATTACGGGAAATGTGGATGTGGCGTATGCGACTCGAAGGGTCTGAAAAACGGCTTAGCCAATGATCATGAATGAGCAAAATATTGTGCACCGGAAGTCGTGTTTAGTCCTTTTCGCGCCTTCGAGTTGTCATTACTTGATGTTGGGTTGTCTTCTCTCTGCCTACTATCTTACCTTTGTGGTCTCAAATTGTGACGATTCGCAACTGCATTGAGAACACTTACATCCGCGCGTACGGCTCTCATTAACCGCTGCAGAGTAGAACAAGAAAGATAAGATAAGCAAAGTCCTAAACAAGACCGGAAGCTCTCCAGCATTGATATGATGCGCCTACAACTCGGCTTTGAGTGCTTAAACTTATTTCGGGAATGACCGAACTTCTTAACATTTGCCTGTCTAAATTTTATCCGGGAATTTGAGCCAGTCAGAAAGGGAGAAATATGCCACCTATTTAGATTCCTAAGCGCCTTACATACTTATTTTGTATTATTTATTACCTTAGATTCCCGTTATTTCTGACCCTACCTGTAATTCAGTTCTCACTGCAAAAGGTAGCAATAAACCAATTGCAATTTATTTATTTTATAGTACAAAAAAAGCTTTGACCTTACCTCTCTGAAAGATCCCTTATGATGAACTATCTCCGTTATCGCTCGAACGGGAATCGCAACAAACGAACACAGAGCCAACAGCCACGCGACGGCCTGGGCCCAATCAGGGTAGACATACCCATCATAAGTGAGTCTTTTCCATTGAGTAATACTTCCCAATAAAATAAGCTGTGATGTAAACAAGATGGAGAAAATATTCAGCCCTTCTCTGAAACGTACTGGCTTTACTCAATACGTCACGAAAAATCTAAAGATACCAGACACAACAAAACTAAACTATAGTATATTCGTTCCCAATTCCGACTTTTTCAGAATTGAAAGAGATGAAATTTTCGTGATGGCGTAGCCTGCATAGCAAGCGTTTCCGCTCGAGTTCGTCGAGAAAGTTGGGACGAGAGCAAAAAAAAAAGGAATGAGAGGGGAGGGGGAAGGGAGCGAAGGAAACGCTTGCCCGCAAACCCCACGATTTTGAAAAACTGCGTTCGCCCACGAACGCAGCTTTTGATTGGTGCGGTGCTGGTAGTGTTGATTAACTAGCAATCAATAAATCAATCAAATCAGGTATGTTTTGTTTACGTGCGTCGCAGATCTGGTCTGATCTGATTTATGGTCGCAGATTACAAAAGCTTTGGTCTGATATTTATTTGAAACATGTTTGTGCGAAGGCGGTTTATCAGTTCTGAGTCCTTTCGATCAAAAGTATAATTGGAGATCGAGCAGTGGAGACTAGTGAAGACCAATTTATTGGGAATGACTGGGTGCGTATCTGACTGGAAAAAATGGACTGTTTGTTGGAGATAACATCAACGTAAATCAGAACATCAAGTACTAGACACTAGCTATAGCCGCCATGGACAAGTGATTGGAAATTGAGCCGCATGTATTGTAGTGAACTCTTCGACACTGGTTGGCCTATGGAGAGCAGCTGCTCTGCAAAACTCATAGCCGGCGGAGTGAATTGCTCCGAACAAATCATTTCTTTGCGACGTTTTGACAAGGTTTCAGATGAGATAAAGCCACATAACGTTAAAATTTTAACTCAACTATAAAGAACAAGAAATTCCGCAGTAATCGCTTAGAGTTTGAACCTTCTTTTATAGTAAAGCTTCTTTTTATTACAGTTTTGCAATCGCGTGGAGCGTGTTTTAGGGAACAAAGTAATTTTTTCAAATCTGGTAATCTATTCGTTATCTATCTTGACGAGCTGTCAATTTACTAATGAACCGAACCGTGGAATATCAAGGGGCGTTTTCCAGAATCGTGGGGTTTGCGGGCAAGCGTTTCCTCTTCTCCTCTCCCCCTCCCCCTTCCATTTTTTTTTTTGCTCCCGCTCTAACTTTCGCGCTATAACTCGACTGGAAACGCTTGCTACGCAGGCTAGTGATGGCGCGTCTGTTCTCATTGAATTTGCCCGAGGGTTAACTGGGGAAGAGTCTATATTCGCGCATGCGCTCCCAGTGATTCGCGGCATTTAATGTGAGAGGGGAGTAGGACTCAGAAAAGGTAAGATGTTTTCTTTCCTTATCCGATATTTTTTCCTTACCATTCCAACAGCAGGTGTCACATATTTCCAGCAAACTCTAAAATACAAGTTTGGCTTCTTCCCAATCATGGAATAGATGTTATCACAGAACTTATCAGCCCCTGTCGTAAAACAATAACAGAATTATGACTCCTTCTTCACGATCAGGTGATACTATCTTTGAGGCAGTACGATTGGCCACTTAAGAAACACGAAAGGAACTGGAGCCGAAATGTGTCCGGCAGTTGTTTTTGGGATCATCACTGGTGACGCGCTGCTATTGGCCAATGTTTTTACCTGTCACCAGTAACAGTCCCAGAAGTCTTTGCGAAAGTTAACTCGGCCCAGTTTCCCTCTTGTTTCTAAAGTGGCGAATTACCGGTGGAATGGTACCTACCGTATCCCCAGCTGACGACTAATGCCTCAAAAATGACCACAAAAATCAACGATAAACCAGCGCTCTGGCTGTCAAAGATATTCAGCACATAGATTCCACCCTAAATAGCAAATAACAAAAACACTGTGATCGAATCAGAAATGGCCTAGGACCAGGCTCCGCTGTGGGTAAAAAAGGCGTAAAAAAAATCAAAAATCGGTGAGCGAAACGAGCTGGGCGCGAGTCTGGGCTGGGAGTTTGGGCTTTTCCTTCCTCTCGTTCGCTCGCCGATGTTTTTTTGCTGTTTCATCCCGTTTTTTGCCTTTTTAAACCCACCAAGGAGCCTCAATGGTCCCTGGCGAGATGAGATAACTTAACGGAATACTAGAAACAATTGGCTTATGCTACACATATGCTGAATTTGAACATAGTAATTATGAGGAAAGCATTTAGAGTATCACTGCTTTGTGACGCAGTCTTGGTAAGACAAATCATCCTTGTAAAGGACTACACAACAACAAAAACAACAACAACAATTTTATTGTACCAATAGTAAAAACAGAATTAGAATGAGATTATAACAAGCTAATAATAATTTGTGGTACACAATTGGAGAAGCAAAAACACAAGTAAACAATAAAACAAAAACTGTCAACGGTCCTCTCCCCTAGCTTCAAGAAGGGTTCTACAAAGGAACCCTCCGTTCACAGAGCCCTACACACAGAATCACATCACAGAATCTCTATGTAAAATTCGCAGGGGTGGAGTTACTATCCTCGCAAAGCAACGTTACCTGAGTAACACAGGAAAGTCCAATAAGGTAGGATACGAGGCACACGACCAGGAGAACTAATCCCTTGTATGCCCGCAGTTTGCTGAAACTGTCCATTAACGCTGCCATAATTGTGGCCGTGAACACAAACTGTACGTCGACAAAAGGGCAAGAATATGAATTAGTGCAGAGATAGTTTTATTCAAACGAGTGACGCCTCGGGAGAGGCAAGAGGAGAGGGGAGAGAATAGAGGGAGGTGAGCCGATTACCCGAGGGAGAGGAAAGGGAAGGGGGAATCAAGACTAGAGAGAGAGAGAGGAAAGTGTAGTTGCGAAAGTTGGAAAGAAAAGAAGAGGGAAAGGTTAATATATGGCAAAGGAGGGAGAGGGAAAGAAAACGAAGAAAGATGATCGCTATGAGCGGGTAATAAAATCATATGAAGGGAGGGACAGACTTAGTCTGAAATGTCATACGTCTCCACTCCCTAACCCGTGGGGGCGCGCTTTATCTCCCTCGCGTCCCCCACGGGTTAGGGGCTGGGGGATGTAAGACATTTCAGATTAGGACAGACTGGTAGTACTGAATAGAGAGGAGGCAATTGGGCCACTATCTTTTTTTCCTTAAGTACAATACAGTTTGTTCTCAGTGAGTTCTCACATCATCAAGGGGTAGAATTACGAGTCGGCTCACCTGACTTCCGAGTCCAATAGTAAACAGCATAAAGAAAAACAGTACAGCCCAAACTGAGGCACCAGGCATCTGAGCAATGCCTTCTGGGTAGGCCACAAAACCAATTCCCGGTCCTGCAAAAGTCGGAATCGGTAATGCTTAATGTTGGTTCAAATGAGAAATATCAAAGGCGCTAAATAGTAATCATGCTCATAACCTCAATAATTATCACAACCTTTACAGCACCATAATCACAGAAACAGAATCAGAAAGGTAATTTGAATCGTTTGTAACTTTACCAAAACCGATTTGGCAATCACACGCAAATTGTTAGAGAAAGTACATTTGGAGGCTGAAATATGTTGGGATTTTATCGCAGGCAAAGCTGCGCCATTTATTTTTGTGTAATTCTGGAAATAAAGAGTATTGGGGCAGGAGCGGATCCAGGATTTTTTTTAGGAGGGGGTGCACTCGTCTCTTGCTCTACTTCAACACCAATAAACCACATAGTTTTTTTTTGCAGAATACCAGCTGTATTAGAAAACCGCAGGTCATCTCGGGGGTGGGGGGGGGGGGGGGGTGCGCACCCCCTGCACCCTCTCCCTAGATCCGCCCCTGTGGGGGATGTTTTTTGCATATTGCCGCGATGTTGGAGATTATCATTATGCACTAAAACACGGAACACGGAACACAACGGAACACTCGCGAACACGGACATGAGCACAACAAACGAAAAAAACATTTGATCACGTACAAATTTGGAGAATTCCGGTGTTTCGAGAGAGTCATGTCTACTTGACTGTTTTTTTACCTGAGGAAACAACCTCTGACACGTCTTTCTTTAGTGTGTGGGCCATAAATCCGATGACGCTGAAAATAGGAAATCCGCCGAACAGACTTGTCATGCAGTTGATCGAGGATACAACAACAGCGTCTCTGGGAACAATGAAGCAACGAAACAGTGGTAAATTTACGATGATGATCATAACAATCGTAACTCGCTGAGTTCCGAAAGTGAGCTATAAAACATCGTTAAGGTTAATTGCTACTCCACGACAGTTTGCAGATGGGTGTCGCACTTGGACAAACACTCTAATTATAGGTTTTATTTTCATATGTTTACAGAAATGTCTACGCATACCACTGCTTAGCAGACGTCTTTAGAACTTGGAAATAGGCAGATTTAGCAAAGACACGACGTGACGACAGTGACGACGGCGCGCGCAAATAAAAAAATTGGCTTCACCAATGGCAGATTGGCAGAGCGACAAATTGAGCACCGGAAGACACGACGTGACGACAGTGACGACGGCGCGCGCAAATAAAAAAATTGGCTTCACCAATGGCAGATTGGCAGAGCGACAAATTGAGCACCGGAAGTCGTGTTCAGTCCTTTCCGCGCACTTCCTCAACTAACTTGCCCGTTCTGTTGCTAAATTACTCCAATAGCTCTTGTAATGGGCAGGAACCGGGGTCACTTTTGCACGGTGCTATG
The DNA here is from genome assembly GCA_964035525.1 of Porites cylindrica. Lineage (NCBI taxonomy): Eukaryota > Metazoa > Cnidaria > Anthozoa > Scleractinia > Poritidae > Porites > Porites cylindrica. The sequence continues at coordinate 822,203 of OZ037788.1, read as the reverse complement.
GATGAGAGATCTCTTAAAAGAGATCTGAGAACTAGGGGCGGATGTCCGGGGGGGTGGAGTGAGGAAGGGGGTCGCTGGGTATCCGTGTACCCCCCTTCTTACCTTAGATACACTCTCCTTTTCTTACCTAATCCTTGATATACCCCTAATAATGCTGTGAGGAAAAACCCAGCTTTACCGTAAAGAATGTAGCAGGACACCCGTTGATCGATTGTTTGATGGTGTGTTGTTACCTTTCACAATTGTTGTTAAATTTGTTGTAGCTGGCAAACGTAACCAGACCTCCGAGACCAACGCTGAGTGAGAAAAAAATCTGTGATGCAGCATCGATCCAAACCTAAAATACGACAAGAATTCCGTTTACGTCAAAAAAGGCAACATGACAGTGTTGCTTTGCAAGGTTTGCAACCACGTGACAAGGCGGCCATGTTGGTACTCACGAGAGTGATTAGACACGCTACATGTAGATGCGTCTTTGTTGAAAACGGAGAAAAAAATCTCCATTTTAAAAAATACCGGATATGTGTTGACGGGACCTAAATGTATTTTTTCTCGAAAAAATTACATGAAAAAAGGAGTTCAGAAGGAGAGAAATGCTTTTGTTCTTTACAATTAAAATGGCCGCCCTGATGTCACGCGCAAACCAGCAGTTACGTCAGCAAAAAATGCACTTTGTTTGAGAGTCAGTGTATTTAGCACGAAAGTACTAATTGGAGACACTATTTCTACCTCTCCAACTGGAGACGGGAGCGCCATTTTACCAGTTCATCCGAGCCACGCGAAGGTTTAGCTTAGCCGCTTGTAGTGCAAGGGAGTACCTTCATTTCTCAGTTATTTTAAGACCCTGAGCGATCGAACCCGCGACTTCCCCCTCTACATTCAAGCGCGCTACCAACTGAGTTAATCCTGCCGCAGTTAAGTAAGCAGACAAACGCTTTATACCTGTGGTTCCAAGAGCTTGTTGAAGTCAGGTTTAAGATAAAACATGATTCCGTCGACTGCGCCAGGGAGGGTGACTCCTCTGATCAGCAGGGACAGAAGTATAGCGTACGGGAAGATGGCGGTGAAATACGCAACCTGATAATAAAAGAGAATAACACGAAACTTTGCCGTTTGAGTAAGCTTTCTAACTCGGAAACAGCCTTGTCAGTTATAACCTTACCGGCGGCTAACCTGCGTGCTGTTACGACATTCATTTCTTTTAAGATTCAGTTTATCATAGAGTGATTTTACTTGACCCGTGAAAAAGTTAGTAATAATAACTAGTGCAAAATAGCTACAAATAAACAAAAGAAGACAATAGAATTAGTGCATAATACTGCGTACTGTTCTACTACCTATTTCATGGGGCAAGTAAAATCACTCTAACAACTACACTGTACAACTGCAAATGTGATTATAAAAGAACCAAGATTACTGAAATGGCTATGAATGCGCATGAATAGATAAGGACTGATAAGCTTAAAAATGGAATTAACAGGATTTATTTCTAATTGACTTTGCAAGGGCAATTTTTGGCTAAAAGGAGAAAGGAGGGCGCTTAATCAAGGGGGCACTTATTGCGTAATTTTCCTCCTGTTGTTAATCCAGCGTACCGCACACTTTCCACCACAGCAGTGTATTGGTATAGATATTTAAATTAAAGCTTAAAAAGTTATTGATAAAGTCGCAATATAAAAAGGTTTTACTTGTTTTCCTACCATTAAGAAAGTGTTATGGGGAGGGAGCGCTTACTTAAGAGGGGTACTTGTTTGATCTTTGACCTGGGAAGTAGGCGCTTATTCGGGGGAGGGCGCGCGTATTAGAGCGTGGGCGCTTAATCGAGGAAATACATTATGTGTCGTTTGATTTGAATCTGATTGTCCTTCCTTATAAAAGGAAGACAACCAAATTCAAGTCAAACGACACATACTCTCCCTGGCAGGTGTAACTTGTTTTGAAGCTTTTTTAATAATATGCACGCAACTTTTTAATCAGCTGGAATTGAAATTTCTTTAAGATGAAATTGCCATCCCTTTTAAGTTACAGCTTATAAGATTCCAGAGGAAACCGTTACGCTTGAAGTACTACAGTTTGCAATACATTAGTATATGTGCAAGGTGGGCCTGGTTTCTTCTTACTTTGCCAGATGACTTAATTCCTTTGTACAAGCAAAAATACACAACAGCCCAGGCGATCAGCAAAGTCGTGGCCAGTGGCAAACGGATTTCACCTGGCTCATCAATTCCATTTGAAATTGCGAGAATATATCGTCTGAAAAAGAAAAAACCGAAACGTAAATATGTAAATGACTCGCAGCGTTCGCGACGTCTCGGCGTCGGGAGAGGCGGGACTCAGAGGACGGCTTGTTCTAGACATGGGCGAAAAGATCCGTATCTGCTATGGCAGTCATCTACATTACTATTAAGCGAATGGCAAAGGTTTTCAAAATATGCGTGTAAAAAGAAGGAAAACCAGACGCTCCGCGGGTGCTCCCTCTTCTTCATTCCTTCAAAGGCAACTGAAAATTGCACGCGCAATGTAACGTTCAAATGAAATTCAAAAACAAAGACGTGACGTTACATGCGCGCGCTGACTTTGAGAGCTTCAAATAAAATTAACTTCGCTAGTCACTCGATTACTTGCGTTGCACAATTTGAAGAATTATAGTGCAGATAACATACTTAAAATTTACCCTTCATCAATCTACCCAACGTCAGTTTATCTCTCATTCGTGGTGAACGTTTTTGATAGGCTGTTTTTGAATGAAAAGGAATGAATAAATGAATGTTTTTGGAGACCTTTAGCATCAGATTTTTCTTGGAAAAACGCTCTAATAACTCTAAGTTGACGTCTACGGCAAAGTTCTCTCTCGGCTCCCCCACCCCAGGGCTCTGATTTAAAACGGTTGAACCTATAGAAAAACGTTTCACTTACTCCCAGAATTCCTCACTAGGAGATGTGAGTTGCATGGTACAGTTCAGCGGTCTTCCCATAGCCGTGCAATTGTAGGTGAAATTGCCCCAACCTTCTTCACTAAAAAGAAAAAAAATATATTAAAAAACGATGAAATCGCCACAGCTAGTGTTTCTGTTGATTACCATATCATTCGATTATGGTAAAAATGTAACTTGAAGCAGCATGGATTTGCAATTAGCGAGTACCTCGTCTTGCATCGTAGCTACGGCGTTGTTAAAAAAAATATATTATTAGCATTAAACTTGTCTAACTGTTTTGAGATTGTGACACTTTTAAACAGTTGCAAGACTGACTGATGAACCTGCGTTCCCAACTGACTGAAAAAATTTTCCAGCGAATTGGAATTTGGACATGTTGGTTTTGAAGGAGAGGGGAAAACCGTAGTACCCGGAGGAAAACCTTTTGAAGCAGAGAGGAGAACGAACAACAAATTGAGATAAGACTAACTCATATGTTGCGTCGTACACGAACCCAGGCCATATTGGTGTAAGGCGAGTGCTCTCTTGTTTTGTGTCTAGGCTAATTATTTTACCTGCAAAATGCTGTGTTCCATTCGTTGCCGCACGATTTCCAAGCAATTTCCGGTGAAAACGAGTGGTAAAGATACAAAAGGCTCCACGCAATCACCACATTGTAATATACTGATATCAAAAATGAAGTTATAACCATAGCCACCCCAAGACCTGTCAAACAGAAGAGTTTTTTTAAAAATGATTTATTCACTAAATTGTGCTCTGGAACGTAAAAAGTCAAAAAAGATCGAAAATAACATGAAGCAAGCAAACTACAGAAAAGGAAAGTTTGTTATCGTATTCTATCGTAAGCGTGTTGCAGCACCAGCGTCAAAAGCTGTTTTAAGATGATTTTACTCTTCTATTTTGCATAATTTTAATACAGGCAACCAAGAACAGATCACACATGGCTGAGTTTAATTAACAACACATGACGCAGTTAACTTAAATTACGACGTACCTTTTAATACAGGACAAACTACCGCCCAAGCCTTGACGGCGCCGAGGCTCAGATACTGTCCGAGGGCCAGCTCAAGGTAGAAGAGTGGAATACCACAGGTTATTAACGTTAGGAAATACGGGATGAGGAAAGAAGCTGTTAACATAGGAAAATTAACATATATAAGCTAATGGCAAATATGTATGAAGCGGACCTGTTTTAATTTACCCTAACTGGAAACGTCAGAAAAAATCTCAAATTCAATGTTGTAATATACTTAAAAACAAAGAGTACAAAGTGGAAGCACATCTAAAGCATAATAAACAGCACCACAGGTAACGTACTGCTCAGTAGCTTTTAAGTACTGCCCAATAACTCTCATTTGAAAGGTCACATTCAGTTAGGTTTTTCATCCGCAGACCACAAAACTCTGTTATATTTAAGTTCTTTTATAAAGTGATACTCTGTGTTTCAATGGTCATTTTTAAAACTATTCATAAACCAGTATATTTGAGAAGTGACAGAATTACCTCCTCCGTTCTTGTAACAAAGATAAGGAAATCTCCAGATATTTCCAAGCCCAACGGCATAACCAATGCACGACATGATGAAGTCGGCTTTTGCAGTCCACTTTTCGCGTTCTTCGCTCACATTGGAGCTTTTACGCGCCGCTTCAGTAGCGGGGTGAACTTTGTTTGACATGTCTTAACTTTGAAGTAACAGTTTCTCTTTACGTATCATTGAAATCCATGACAATATTTTCCTTTCCGAATGAATCAACCTCCATCTCGAAAGATATCGATAAACGCTGCTGAAATCATAAAGCTTAATGAGGTAATTATCTTCCCACGTTCCTAGCGCGCGCATCGTTATGGCTCTAATTGGCTTGATAAAGCAGTTTGTTGAATTAGACAGTATTTTCCATTATTCCATAAACTATTGACTTTTCTTAGTCCTAAATCGAGAAAGTGATTCCTCGATGTCTCTTAATCAATCTAATAACTTGTTAAACAAACAAATTAACAACAACGAGTGACACTAAAATGGCAAAAAGGTCTCACTTTTACTTCCAGGAATTACCATAAATCTTTTGCAGAAGTTTTTCAATGAAATTAAATAAAATATTATACAAAATTAATCCATAGATGAATAATATTAGAACGTGCAACTAAGCGAGTGCGAAGTTCGATCAGTAACTGAAAACTTATCGGCACGCGAGCAGCACAAACCGATTGCTCTTAACAATATTATTAAATTGGCAAACTCGCTTATGACCACTTCTGACACAGGCGTTTTACACTTTTACGGAACATCCGCGTCCTAAAAACAGCTTTCCTGAAAGTTTGTCCCGCGAAAAAAAAATCATTTTTAAGAAGAGCCGGTGCGAATGTGAAAGGCCAAATTTTGTGACGAAGAATTAAATTTTATTTAGAGTAAATTTTTTAAATACGTTGTTAAGTGTATATAAAAATAATTATTTAATAAATTCTTAAAGTATTTTTTAATTATTGAGCGACACCAACTGAAAACGTACCAAATATTTTAAAAACTTCTGTACTTGACCATTTCTTTTTTTTACAATATCTAAACAATTTCTCTGGCCCTAATTGGTCTATATAGGTCTGTGCAACATTTTTTGTATCATATATTAAAACTGTCTCAATACTATTTTAAATAATCACTCAACGCTTATTTATAACATCTGGACAAATTATGCTTATACAAAAATTATTGATAGTTATCCAATTAAATTAATATTTAAAAAGTATTGATTAGTAAAAACCTCAGGCTCTTTAAAAATTTAGTTAAAACACGTGTCAAAGACTGATGAAATAAAATTAGCCTTCTTTGCGTTCTTTCAGTTTGCGAGTTAGCTTCATTGCTCCCCTGGCAATTTTTGTAAACCAGTACAAGTTGATTGAATCCAGTACAATGCAGGTAGAAATCCAGTAGAAACTAATAAGTGCTCCCAAGTCTTTCTGTTGTCGAGATCCCCAGACTGAATAACACTTGTAGTAGTATAGTGGCATGATTGCTATACGACACAGGAAAAATGATGCTCCCATGATATACCCATTTACAATAAAGCCACGAGATAATCTGGAATAACCAATAGCATCAAAGAACCACCTAGAAGAAATAAGGCATGGTAATTAAATTACTTTACATAATACAGTTGAACGTCTTGAAAACGGCCACCTTGGGGACAGAACAAAGTGGTCATGGTAGAGAGGCGACCGTTGTAGAAGAGCTTTCATCAAGAGTCAATGTATGGATTGTCCCCCCAAAAAGTGGCCATTGTAGAGAGGTAGCCGTTAGTGGAAGTTTGACTGTATTTATACAGTCAACTGCCTTTATTGTGGACACTCAGGACAGTGCATTGGTGACCTTATTAGTCAGACTCTGTAATAGCAAGAGTAAAATTCAGTTTTGTTGGGTTTTAGCTACTGTCCATATTGGGATGAAAAGCAGCATGTCGACAAGGCAAAGGTTGTCTGTATCAAATGCAGCTTTAGAGGGGGAGGAGTGGGTGAGGGCCACACCCCACTTTTGTGAAAAAAAATGATTAATTTATTAATAAAAATTTTTTATTAGTTTTTATTAATTAATTATTATTTTAATTTATTTATTTTTTAATTTTTTTTTGTCTGGCATTTTTGTTTTCTTTTTAGAATTTTCTCTCAGACGTATTAGAGCCTTAATTTCTGGGCACAAATTCTCAGACCCAGAGTTTTGTAAGAACAAAATAGTTTCACCATGTACTTTAATTTAGCCTTTGAGATCACGTGCCTTACAGCTTTTGTTCATATTTGGGCATTGGAAACAAAAGCTCGAAATTAAGGCATCTGCTCTTGCAGGCTACATGGAGGGGGGCACTATCTGTGCCCTATCGACCCCTCCCCACTAGATTTTCCAGATCTGCCCCTGATTATTAATAATAAATATGAGAAAGTCTCAGTTTACACTGGAAAGAAATGATATCATCACAAGCACAGCAGCTTTCATAGTCAATGGAATTGGTCATATTCATGAAGTTCTGTTGTTATGTTGAGTTCTAATAAACAGGGATCAATTTTTTTTCAACGGTCTGAACACAATAGCTACACTTGTAAATTACACTTGTAAAAGTTTTATCAATTTGACCCCTTCGTACTTGTTTTAGTCTATCACGGGCAGATCCAGGATTTTTTTTAGGAGGGGGTGCACTCGTCTCTTGCTCTACTTCAATACCAATAAACCACATTTTTTTTTTTGCTTAATACCAGTTGTATTAGAAAACCGCTGGTCATCTCTGCACCCTCCCCCTAGATCCGCCCCTGTCTATGTACTATACAGCACTAACCTCTGATTAACAAACACCGTGGAAATCTCAGCAAGTTGTCGTACATTAGCAAAATAAGGCAAGGAACCATAAACCTGTCAAAACATGGAATAGATTAAACTGCTTGTGCATTGATGGTAAAACCCTTCAATTTTGTAAATGAATTTCAAGAAAAGACTATATTTAATTTTCAAAATAACCAGCCTGGGTATTAGTTCTGACTTTTGGAAAGTACCCTTAGTTTTGATATCGGCTCAGTTTTGACCCAAAAATGTGAACGTCATCTCGGCATACACTGTAACTCCTTTACAGTACTCACCACAACAAAATAGTAGGCCCATATAGCCATCACATGATGTGTCACAGTAAACAAGTCTCCAATATGCTTATATGATAGCATTATAATCAGAAAGTCTGAAAAAAGATGAACATGAAATACTCAGTTTTTCTTATTGAAGAATAGACTAGCTTGTGCTACTTCATTAAGGCCTTTCAATTAATTGTCACTTATTTAGTCCTAAGAGGAGAGTATGGGGAGCAACTGCGGCCCTTATAAATCTCTGGTAGTTACTTGTACCTGCTGAGATGTAGCCCATTGTGATTGCAATCCCTATTCTCACAAATACAGCATCACTCCTAAAATATCATAGAGATATCTATTAGCATCAAATGCCTTTAAAATATCACCTGTGAAGCAAAACGAGCAAATAAAGAAAAGGATTGACCGGTTTTTAAAATACTCACGCCACAGGATTTGAAGTTGTTTCTGCATCAAAGAAAAAACAATACAAACTGATGATACTGACAATTATGGCATGTAGGTTTGAACCAATCCTGTAAGACATGAGAATTATTATTGTAATCAGTTTTTAGCCTAAAGGAAATTGAATTAGAAAGAAAAATTATTATTTGGATGAACAAGGCAGATCCAGACCTTAATCTAGATCTTGTTGAATTAGGAAGGGGAAGCTGCCGAGGGATGGGTGGCTGATCTTCGAATTGTTTTCCTGACCCTGTAGGCATTGTTTTGCAATAATTGACCAATTATTGGTCAAAAATAGGGTGGTTGCTAGGATCCCTCCCTAAGATCTAATCCACCTCAAGGATGGTGGGAAACAGGTGATGGGAGGGGAGGTTGTAATTTGGTCTGATGTCTCTGCTCCTTGGTATTACTTGCTATTGAAGGGATCAGAAATTTCCAGAGAATAGGCAAGAAATTGGAATTTGTTCTTATGCAGGACAGGGGTTAACACGTCGATCCTTCAGGAGACCCGGGGTAAGTCTTTAGGGTTTGGAGGAAAAAAGCCAGAAAACTATTGTCATGTCTCTTCTCCTGACACAACTGACTGACCCAACCGGGTCTCTGAGGATGGGATAAATAAGGGACATATTTCCATATGATTTTCACAGTTAACAAGCCAGCATGAAAAGAAACAATATGTGGTTTTAAATATTGTTGTGTCCTTTGTCTAGAAACTTCATTTTTCCTCTGTCAATCAGGACCAAAGTTTCCAGAGGGGTAGGAAGAACATGAATCATTGTTCTGAAGGGAGGGAAAGGGTCTTCAAGGAACTCCTCTCTGTGGATATTTTCTGCAGCTGCAAATTTAATCGTGTTGATTTATTACCTGGTGTTCCAATCAATCCTCTTGGCTACAGAAAGCTTCTGGTAGCCTGAGGAAACTAGTGATGAGAATCTTGGACTTACAAAGTAGAACAGAAATAGGCAAGACAAAAAGCTAGCCACAGCTGTGGCTACATAGAGGTTGCAGTCTTTTTGTTTCAGGAATAGCTCATCAATATCTGGAAGGAGAAAGAATCACCCTTAGTTTTCTTTACTACTCACCTATTATTAGAAAAGTGTCCTAAATTAGGTATTTTGAAAAAAAAAAAGAGACAACATATTGCCAGAAGGTTAGGCCGAAGAGACCAAAAATTCATAAACACAATCCTCCCCCCTCCCCCACCTCCTGACCCATACCCCCTCCCCGCCAAGTTTTTTTGGCCAGTTTAATAGAACAAATTAAGGTTTTAATCCATGCAGCCCTATCCAAATACATTACTTCCGAGTTTATAAATATTCTCAGCCACGAAAAAGGCCAACACATATGAGATAATCTAATATATCAGGAAGCCTCCTCATGTTGAAACTTACACGCGCGTGTGACGCAAAACAGCAATTTTCGCGGTCGATTTTTATTATTCAAACTACTTACCAGATTCACTCATCTTTGTAAAATTCCACTTGCGCACCTATTTACCGTCAAGACAGTTGGAATGTAAGTTCTTTCAAGTCAAAACAAAGGTAACTCCAAGAACAATACCATAAAGATTCACATATGCTGTCACCTGTCACGCCAGGTAATAATTGAGCCGTCACGTCCATGATCCAGTTGTAAAGTCACAAAATTTGTGCGTGCGCTTATGTTAAAAAAAGATTGCGCTGATCACGCTATCAAGGCTGTGTTCTCTTCTATTTTTGTGAACATCATGGATATTTGTACCGCGATTTTCTCTGTCTTTGCAGTTGTTCTTTTGTTAGCACTTGTAATTATTGTACGAAGTGTGTATGTTTTGAAGAGAAGAGGAAATAATGTGGCATTGGACAAGAGAAAATCCGTGAAGGTGATGGTTGTCGCAGGCTCAGGTTCGTCCTCTCGATCTAATATTAAAAATTCTTCCATTTGGATAGCGAAACAGACACGTGTGTGGAGTAATCAACGAAAATGCCTGTTGTCTTTGTCGTGACTGAAACAGTAAGCAAAGGCCAGTGAAGGCTTGCAATAATCAACAGCTCGATGTTGTTTGCGGGGAGTGTGGGTGGGTGGGGGAGGGGTTGGTTGTAGGGTGGGAGAGTGGTAGTGGTAATGAAGTTGTGTAACTTACTTGTTCTCAGACAACAATACACTGAATTTCATATTCCCTGCCTGTTCTGTCTCTAAAATGGCATTTTCTTTTTTCTTATTGTTTTAGAGATAGGCTCTCAGTCATTTTAATATTATTGGCTCGCAAGTTTTAGGTCTGAGGATCTGAAGAGCACCATTTTCAGATTATAACAGGCTAAGAACATACGAACAGGGCTGCTAAAAGGATTTTCCCCTGCCCCTCTCTATCACTCCCCCCTCCCCCCTCCACTTGGAGAAATCATGACCCCCCAATTCCTCATCTGAATGATCAGAGTTAGAAATATTATTGTAGGCTTTATTGGATTCAGTGAAACACCTACTATACTTGTGTGCAATTAGGGATGGACCATTAGAAAAGTTAGGGGGGGGGGATTTTCGAGCTGCAGGAATTTTTTTTCGTTATCAAATTCCTTGTATGAATTTTTTTTGGCTATAGCATGAATATTTTTCAGGGTTAATTGGCATGCATGAAATTTTTAAATTCAATTTTCCCTTGTGCGAATATTTTTTTTGTACTTCACCTCCCCCCCCCCCCTTATAAGTTTTCCAATGGTCTGTCCCTTAAACAATACTGATGTGATGTGTTTTTAATAATTATATTTTGTTTTCTTAAAGGAGGACACACAACTGAAATGATGAGACTTCTTGGGTCACTTTCTTCTTATTACCAGCCCCGCATTTATATTGTCGCTGAAACTGATAAAATCAGTGTTGAAAAAATTACCACTTTTGAACAGGAGAAAACAAACAGAGGAGGTTCTGAGGTAGATATTAATAAATCATTGTAAGAAAGTAAGGTATTGATTAGCATTTCCTTATGTAACTTGAAAAAGACAACAATTTATGTTGATTACTTTACCTCTGAAATGATCCCTTTCTTCTGAAGTACCCCATGAGGAGATAAACCACATCCCACCTGGGTCTGCATCCCGATTTAATAGATGAGTGAAGTCATGACCGAATTAACACCCCTGACTGGAACTCATTACTGCCCTTCTCAGGGATAGTAATCAGTGTAAAAAATATTGGAAACTGTCCCCTACCCTTACCACTAGGTCTAGATGTTTTACTGTTTATAAATACTGCAGTCTTACTCTCATGTCTTACTTGAGATACCCATTAGCACTTAGACAGGGTGCAACTGAACTGAGAAATGAGAAATGCTGCTTTTTGATGTCAAGCGTTTTTTCAGTTGCATTGCAATACTCAGTGATACTGAGTTGTCAAAGTAATAAAAAATTAATAATATTAAAAGTTTATGCAATGTATATGTTATGATTCATAGTAAAAATTTTGAAAATTAATTGGTGCCCTTTCTTTTTCAGTTTAAAATTCTTAGAATTCCTCGCAGCAGAGAAGTGCGTCAATCATGGCTTTCAACAATCTTTACAACATTGAATGCAATTATCTTTTCTTTTCCTGTTGTATTTTGGGAGAAACCAGATTTGGTAAGAAACTGATCCTACTGATGAAAGAAGATCATTGTTGGAGCATAAAAAGCTACACAACCATGCTTTAACTCTGCTTTTTAAATTTCTCTCCAGCTTCTTTGTAATGGTCCTGGCACATGCATTCCAATATTTTTAGCAGCTTTTGCCCTGAAGGTAAGATAAGTTTATTATTATTATTATTACTATTATTATTAATTTGAGGAGGACTCGGAAAAAAAATCCGAGCCCCAGATGGGATTTGAACCCACGACCCTCCGTGATCTAGTCGGATGCTCTAATCACTTGAGCTACTGGAGACTCTATGGTGAGCAAGGGCCAATTTGTGGGTCTCGACTGGAACCGCATCACGCGGCTACACAGCCAAGTAATGATAGGCACTTTTGAGTCCTCCTCAAATTAATATCATGTTGTTGTTGTTTCATCTTTAATATACTCACTATTATTGTTATTATTATTTGTATATATACATAAAAAAAAAAAATTAGTAAAGGCACAGCATTTTTTTCCACCACGTAATCATAATGATAAAGTTTATACCAGTGGTACGTTGGTAGCTTAAGCATGCTGCAGTTTTTTTCCATTTTTAATTTTTTTGTTCCATTTTTCTGTTTTACTGTAAATGGCATACTTAAGCCCTGCCTTATGGAAGTTATGCTATGCACTTTTCTCAAGAATTTTATTGAGCTTGATGATGAGTGTGTATTGTGTCTTTGGTTAGCTTTGGTTTATTTTTCCTTGTGCTACAGAAACATTTGAATTGGTGGTGACTTAACTCTTGAAGCCCCAATATCTACAAACAAATTCTCCAGACTAATATTCATACATTTCCTCAAAAAGTAACTTGAAAGAATTTGATCAAAGATCAAACATTTTCCCTTTGGTGATCATGATTGTAACCTGTTTTCTTCAAATACATTGATATTTTAAATCAAGATGTGATCATCACAGTGGTGATTGCAATTTAAGCAACCACAAATAAACTCTAAAAAAATTGGGTCTTCAAAACTTCAACCATAGGTTCGAATCCTGTTGAAGTCCTGAAATTTTTTCAGGTTTATTTGCAAAATTGCTTCAATTGCCATTACCACTGCGATGATCACATCTTCATTTAAAATATCAATGTAATTGAAGAAAATAGGTTGTAACAATAAATATATAAAAAATAAAAATTACCACTGCAATGATCATATCTTCATTTAAAATTTGTATTTCCGCAGTTCACATTGTCTTCATTTTACATTGGTGTTGGAAGGAGGAATATTGATGTTGGCCTCTTTTGGAACTTAAAGGCTTAAATTCTGAATCCGTAATAGGTGTACCCCTTTTGGACATAACCTCCCCAAATTAGGCGATAATAAGTAGTTCGCCCCCACATCATGGGAGGGGGGTGGGGTAAAGAGTAAGACACCTTGTAGAACAACATGTGTTAACTAATATTATCATATTCTCTTCTTCAGGTCACTGGTGTAAGGGATGTAATCATAGTATTTGTGGAAAGTATTTGCCGAGTAAAGACATTATCATTATCAGGGAAAATTATGTATCACTTTGCTGATCACTTTTTAGTTCAATGGAAACAGCTTCAAGTGAATTTCCCAAAGGCGAGATACCTTGGAAGACTTGTGTGATTAGATTTTTGACTATTTAAGGATTTTTAAATAAAATAGTCATTCCTGTGCAATGGAGTAGTCATTAGTATAACCCCCCCCCCCCTTCCACTGCGCTTTTCTGCTGTGCCTTGCTTCCATCAAAAACTTGAGAACTGGCACCTGCATTTAACCACTGATGACCATACATGTGTTCCAGAATTATTTTGCATCCTTGTCAACTTTCTCTATTGTAAAATGAACACTTTTCTAAACAAACATACGGGCTTTTTACCCTGAATCTCTTTGGCAAGCATCTCTGTAAGATGGACTTAAAGTGCTAAAAACATTGGTGCTTGTCGTTGCAAAGGGAGCTGCTTGTGCTTTAGTGCAAGGCACTTACTTTGCCTAGAATTTAACCCAATTTTTAAAAACAATAGTATGCATTTAGTAGAAAAATAATTGCCAATTAACTAGACTGATTGTTTCTAGAGTAATGTCCTTTGAAGAAAATACCCCCCGGTAGTGTTTCAGAGCTTCCTGGGGGATGTCCTAAGATCTCGCTCCCTTGCAGCTTGTGCCTCAGAGGCAGATTTTACCTTGCGTATGATAAAAATATTGCCATGGTCCTGGCTGACTTTGTAGTGCACGAAACCATCAACTTATTATGGCCAAGGAGTAAATTGATAGGCAAAATTATAGAAGACAGTAAATGCTTTGATTCAACAAACAGGATTATTTGTTTTGCTTTTATCTTTAACTTTAACTCTTCTAATTCACCCTTTCACCGCCAGAATACTTGATGGCGCTTTGTTAGGTGACTGTTCGAGTCTCTGGACGGAATCCTATGATGTGACCATTCAAATGAAAACTCTCTGCCTGTACTTACACATAGTTCTATTTGGTTTTCAAAATTTCACAGAGAGAAATTTGAAAATTTGGTCGAAATTTGCTTTTGGCTAAATTTGGCAGTGAAAGGGTCAAGATAAAATTGCTCCCATGTAGTCAGTGGAGAGAACTGTGCCTCCCATTTATCAATTTTCTTTTGAGGAAAACTCAGTGGGTCCAAATAATGTTATTGTGATCTCTGGATATTAATTCCTATTGTTTTTTATTAGACAAGTGTGGAAATGAGCATTAGTACACAGGCTACCCAAGGACAATTTCCTGGGAAGTCTGTGACACTGATAGTCATGTCAACTCTTCATATTTTTATAATTTTTTCTTATGTTATTTTAGAAACTGGTAAACATTTACACTTAATGATACAAATTAAATGACTGAAACAAATTAAAGAAAAAAAGGTTGTTATCTTTTTAGGAAAGATGCGACTTTCTGTTCCTTGGCTATAGAGTTTACTAAAAGTTCTGCAAGTGTTTTAGACTACTTCTAGTTTGGTCCAGAAAATAGCCATACACACCAGAATTGATTTTGTATTGAGACATGGCCCCAAAATACAGTCCAGCCTTTGCAAATCTTTCCTATCTTTAAATTAATGACAACTGGAGGAGATATAAATAGACATGATTAAAAAAGCAAGCAGAATTTGGGTGTTTAGCTCTCCCTAAAGAATCGAAGGCATGTGACCTTCCTGTACTGCCCTCAGTGTCCTCCATCCGAACAACCCAACTTGTCTCCCCGGGGGCGGCACTTGGGTATTTTTTGGGTGGGTGAGTGCCGCCCGGTACTCCAAATTGGCACCCGTTCTAGAAAAAATTTTCCCTAAAATTGATACCCCGTTCTAGAAATGGGCCAATTTTTTATACCCCGTTCTAGAATTCGCCCTAAAACTGATACCCCGTTCTAGAAATAGGCCAATTTTTCATACTCCGTTCTAGGGTGCAACAAGAGTACAACGGTTTGCTTGTTAACGCATTGAACCGTATTTTTAAAAGTAATCTGGCCTTGAATACTTTCAAATGGCTGCTTACAAAAGTGGAGCTTTCGTGCGTTCGAAATATTATACCCCGTTCTACAAAACGCCTCTGAAATGCATACCCCGTTCTAAATCAGGAGCTTCAAAATCACGACCCCTTTGGGCGGCACATGCCCGTATAGGTAATGTATGGGAGTACCCCCCCCCCCCCCCCCCCCCGGGCTTGTCTCCCACCCATTAAGTAGATTTGAAACTCTCCCCACATTGAACTTTTATTTGAAACCAATATGGGTGCTCGTGAATTGCTCGATGTCGACGATTGTATAGAAAACAGACGACTATAAAACAGTCTATGTAAAGCTAGATTTTCTAGAGAGATACCGGTACGTAATAAGGAGAAATGTGTTTTTGTTGGAGCTCGTGACAATTAACCGGAAGTCTTTTGTTCTTGTGAAAATATTCGAGGAGGCCGCCACTACCAAATATGGATTGTAAATCGATGACGTCGTCTCTATCTCACGAAAGCCTTCCGCTCTCTCGATGATCAAAAGTGCTGTTTCATCAGCAATTTTCTTATTTTCGTTTAGTTAGGGAAAGAAATACGGCGTTTGTAGGTGAGTAGCTTTTTAAGGTTGTTAATATGTAAATTTATCCGTGTAGGTCGAGCATATGTTTACATCTTATCCGGATCTCGTCAGCTGGGTTCGCTGTGAAAGTAGCTGACTCGATCGTTCAATCAAGGCACTGGAAATTATACAAGGTCGTGTTTTGATTTGAAAGTCATCTCGGCAAACAATGTCTAAGCGCTTCTATTTTTTATTAGATCCAAGTTAAGGGACAATATTTAAAATACCTTCTCGTTTTAAGGAAATTTCCCGTTAAAATTCCTAAATCTTATGCCTCAAGATCCATGCAAGTTCGAACTTGTAATGTTTACTGTCTGTCTCGCACATGAGAATTGTTATAAGCCTGATAAATGATCAAAGTTAGTGAATAGTGGGTGAGAAAATGTATTTTTCGTTTGAAATCAATGCCGAAATTTTGGATCTATAAAAAACGAGAACTTAAGGTGTTGTTGTACCCGCTGTTGGTGGTCGAGTAACTCCATAAGCAAATGTAAATTTCTTGACACCATTCTATTCCAATACATTTTTAAAGCCTCTGCCTCGGTTTAATAATTTAACGGGAAAATTTATTTAATCAGGAGTGTCTTATAACAAATCACATTTTCTATGTAGCGTTGAGTCGGCTGTCTTTAACTGAAAAGTGATTTTCTTTAATCGATCTTCAACAAGTTGTTCCTTAAAAATATTCCTCAATGGAATCCACATGATCAACTTTTTGGTGAATAATTTATGAGCCTAATAAACCTAATATTTCCTGTCAGTAGAGGATTCTAACCGAAACTGGTCAGTCTTTTGTCAAAAAGTAGCGAAATTGAATGATATGTATAAAATAATTGTCTTAACTTGTTGTTAACAAGAAAGTACGAACTATCCCGCCCACAAGTGTCAATATGCGATTTTGCGGTTAAACGAATGATGATAAAATTTTATTACTGTTCTTGTACCATTCATCTAAAAAATATGTGGATGCTGAAAACTGTCACATTTGAAGTTGAAAGGTGTGAATAAGTACTTAAAGATACTTTTATTACAGGCTTAGACTTGATCAAAAGTAAAGTGAAGTGCAAATTATCTTCATTGGATTATTCTGATTCTTATTTTTTTTTACTATTACATTATTAATGCATTTTGGATTTCAAAAGAAAAAGTAATTAGGTTTTTCAGGCAGAACTCAAAAACAAGGAGAATGCACCGAATGAAAGGTTAGGAATTTGTTAAGGAGCTTTTCCTGTATATTGCTTTCAATACAAAACGATATATCTTTTAAGTATCTATTTTATTCCAACCAACAAGGAATGTTGTGATATTGCTTGGAGGGTCTGTTTTAAACAATGCCTTCTACAAATAATATTATGGGAAAATGTATTTTGTTCTGTGAAAGCCCCATTACTTGTATTAGTAGTGATAGTGCAGGAAGTGAGTTCGTTGGCGAAGAGTTTTAAGATTTTTTTCCGTGTTGTGTGCGTTTGCTCTTATACTTTTTGAGATTATATTGGCTGCTCAGCAAACACGTTGTAAATTAGAAATTTTGTAGATTTTGATTGTTTTTAGCACCCTCAAAAGTACTTCATAGTTGAAAACGATGATTCATTTGAATGCTTTCTGTAAACAACATCCTTTGGCAACAAATATTATTTTGATCACGTTTTCGTCCTTGTCCTTTACAAGTTTGATTTACAGCGCTGTGTAGATGACAGATAATATTTAAAATAGCTCTTAGATTTATGCAAGAGGCAACAAAATTAAAACAAGAAAAAATAAAACAAGCATGCAAAAAATCCTCTTGGACTTCACTATACAGACTGACTGAAGAATAAAACTCCACTACAATGTAACTGGATATCACCAATGTGGACAAGAAGACAAATCAGTGCTTGCCAATCAACATTGTTGTGCCTGGAGATGATAACCTCGCTAAGAAAGAATTTGGAAAGATAAACAACTATGCTGACGTCAGATTGGAAGGAGAAAGGATATAAAAAACACAACTGCATTGATCCCTGTAGTGATTTATTGCACACATAAGAGAACTGGATGATTAATTAACATTACTCCCAAATCTCCCTACTTACTTGATGAATTAGGATCCAAGACAGTATACAACTGGGTTATTTTAGGAATCAGTCAGCAGGGTTTTTGTCCAATACTGCAACACTGTGATGTCACAGTAAAGAATAGCTTATTTTTGTTTGCTTCTTTCAGATTCTCGACCTCCTCAAAGGGGCTCTCCAATGGCATCCCCTCTCAGGAACTCTCCAGTTTCCTTTTTACACAGTACTGACGCAGACAGTGGCAGCAACTCAAATCTGCAGTATCACTTCACTGACATAGCCCATAGCAAAGACCTTGTGAATGCTCTCAAATTTTTGCGTCAAGATGAGGACTTGTGTGATATTGTTCTTAGGGTTGGTGGTACCAATATTTCAGCACACAAAGTTGTGTTATCTGCAAGTAGCCCATATTTTAAAGCAATGTTTACTGGTAAGTTGCCTGTTATTTCAGTTGCAACGCTATTAGAGGATTAATAAGAGAAAAAGAGACCCTTTCCCACCCCTCTCCCCCACAAATTCTTTAAATCCTACCTATACCCCTGCACAGTACCAAATGGTGTGGGTAGGGGTAAAACTACCACCTGGTTAGTTCAGTTGGGAGAGTGCCGCTCTGCTGAGAAGGGGGTCGCGGGTTTGAACCCCAGCCGTACTAACACTCAGGGTCTTTAATTGACTGAGAAGAAAGTGATGCCTTTGTGATGACATCTGCAAATGGTTAGACTTTCTTACTAGTCTTCTTGGATAAGGATGAAAAACCATAGGTCGCATCTCACAGCACTAACCCCTTGTAAACACTTGTAAACACTTATCTGTTTTTTTGGGATGTAAAAAACCCAAACCATTGTTTGAAAAGAGTAGGGGATGTAGACCGCAGTGGTGTGGTCAACCTTCACACATCATTCACGTCATGGGTTGGATGAGTACATTAACCTCATAAAAAATGGACAGATACTGGCCGCCAGTGGCGTCTTTGTATGCTGACGTCCGAGCTTATTGTTAACATGTTAAGATATGTTGTAAATAGGGCACGTCTGTTGTCCTCTCATCCATGACTCCTTCCTTCTTTCCTTCCTTCCTTCTTTTGTGGATCAGTGAACATTTTATGAAACAGTTCATTAAACAGAAGTTGCTTTCTTCTATTTGTTACATGTATATCACTCTAAAGTGAAATCAGGAATTGTTTGCAGACGTAGTGAACCCTAAAGATCACATTCCACCATAGACAATCACCCTCTGACAATGTCAGTTTAGGCAACATAGGAAATACTTTACTGCAGTTATAATTTTGGAGGCTTGCTGTTATGGTGTGATCAATCAATAATACCCTATCAGCAGCTTTTTATCAAAGGAGTTCAATTTTTTTTGGCTGTTTAAAGTTTATTAGAATTAAGTGGGTTAAGTCAGGAATCTGTGTACTTTTAGTTTTGTATTGTGTTTGTAAGCGATCATGCAGCATTGTCTAATAAAGTAAAATCTCTTGTCAATTTTTAGGGGGCCTATCAGAGAGTCGACAAAACACAGTGACACTTCAGGAACTTGATGAGCATGCAATGGAGACCATTGTGGACTTCTTTTATAGTGGTGAAATGGAGATATCAGAGGATAATGTTCAAGAGCTGTTACCTGTAGCTTGTCTGCTTCAAGTGCAATCTGTTCAGCAAGCTTGCTGCGAGTTTCTTAAAAGGCAACTTAGTTCAGAGAATTGTCTTGGTAAGTTGAGTACAATGCAAACCTCTAATAAGTGGACACACTAAGGACCAACACGATTCTACCAAAGGAAGGATCAAAATTGCAGTGTGGACCATGACTAAGTAACCTCTTGTATGAGGTATCCATTAAGCCTGTGACATATATATGGTTTAACTTTTGTTGATCAACAAATACATGTATTGCCACCCTGGCTATTCAACAAGTTACAGCTTGTTGAATTGAATTCACCCATCTCTATTTTTGTTGAACACTGGTTAATAAAGTTTAACATGTTAATTAAATGAGCTAATTCAATAGTCAACATAATATGATACACTGTGCAGCAATGATTTGTTGTTGTTCAATTTTGAGTCACTGGCTTTAGTGGCGGCTTGACTTTAGATTGACTAGCATTTTTCTGGAAGCCAGAGTGCAAAATTGAATACGTGTACAGTACACTTTTGACCTTGCTTTCCCCATGAGTAGTATGCAGGAAGTGTGTACTGTCTTATGAACTCAGCAAAATTTAACGGCCTTGCTCTCTACTAGTCTGTCTGAGCTTAGCTGACAGAGCACTGGCCGAGTGTTAAGGGAAAGCCCAGGTTTTAAATCCTGTCAGTGGTCAAGAGTTTTTTTTTCTTTTACCCAAGCTCATAACATGATCTTCAAGTTGAACCTTTATCAAGCATTCATCCTTGGGGAAGGGACAAATGTCCACTTAACCCTTTAAGCGCTAAGAGTGATCAGCATGAAATTTCTCCTTATAATATCAATACTGTAGAAATTAGAGTGGTCATGAGAATTGAGTGCATGATCAGGGAATATGGGTCTAATTGATATTTTAACAAATTCTCCCCACTACTTCTGTTGAAAAAGTATAGGAACAGAAAATGAGAATCTCAATTTTTAATATCAGGGTTTTAAAGGGTTAATAACCGTTCTGTTTACAGTGATAAACTGATAATTTTTGTCCACTGGGAGTTGGGAACTGGTCACTGAATCGAGGGCAGCCCCCAGGGGGTACTGCCATATATGGGCTATATAGGTATGTGCCGCTGTGAAGGGTATGGTTTTCAAGCAGTTTACTCTAGGATAGGGTATATAAATCAGAGCGCTTGGGTCTAGAATAGGGTATCATTTTTCAGGAAACTGATCAGTTGGTTGAAGATTTTATCTAGACTAGGGAAGCAGCTACTCTAGGATAGGTGGGATTTGGGGAGTTTACTCTAGTATAGGGTAGCAAAATTTAGCTGCACTAGCTCTGGTATAGGTTAAGGGTTCCAGGGTCCCAGCGGCACATCCCCACCCAGAAATTCCTAAAGTACACCCCCGGGGGACAGCCATTTGATAGAAGGCCATCTGTTAGAGTTTCAATGCTATAAAAATCTTCGCAAAAATATGCCAAAAATTTTTAGCGAGATCGTCACTGTAATTAAGGTTTTGAATACATTGGTGTAAATTACAATTTATTAGATGGTCTTTATCAATTTTTCCTTTTCTTATCATATTTTTTTTTTATGCAGGAATTGTTGCCTTTGCTGATCGACACAACTGCACGGAGTTAGTGACGGAGTCAGAGTCCTTTGCAAGGCAACATTTTATCGACGTTGTCCAGAATGAAGAATTCATGGACATATCAGCCAAGCAGTTGTCACGGCTTCTAGCTAATGATGATCTTAATATTCTGTCTGAAGAGCGTGTCTTCGAAGCAGCTTTGGCTTGGATTAAATACGATCCTGACGTTAGAAAGGTACAGTCACATAAGGACCAACATCCGATTTCTCCTTATGTGTGTCACACGTAATCTAAAGCAAAAGCAATGAGAATTCAGGAAATGATCACCAAAAGCGAATGAGGATTTCGCGCAAAGATAGTCTTGGATTCTCTATATGAAATTAGATTGTTTTGTTGTACGATTTATACTACTACATGAGAAATTTCTGCGATTTGATTGGCTCAGAGCAGTGGTATTTCAGGTTAATTTGAAATACCTACTCGTGAAAATTACAAACCTTTTGTGGGTAGTAGTATAAACAAATAATAGCATGATTTGTACGTGATATTTGGCATAAATACCACTTGTGATATTTCAAAATTGTCTCAAATTTCACTCGCCTACTGGCTCGTGAAATTACGTATAACAATTTCGAAATATCACTCGTGGTATTTATGTCAAATATCACTACAAATCATGCTATTACCTATACTAACAATATCTGAACACAAGTTTGTTGGGCCATGCTTCTTTTTCGCGTAAACTGAAACGCATCTAAAGGTCCACATCCACAACACCATTTTCGCATCATTTTCAGCCGTCCATACAAAGGACAAAGCCATCAAAAACGCATATCTGGAAATATGTGTCAATACCAGGCTATCTCAGACGTGTTGTTTTCAATTTTTCGCGCTGTTGCTTGCTTTTACCGGCGAAGCCGGGTAATGCATGAGCAGCAATAAAGTCAGTTTACACAAAAAACCTTTGTTTTTGCCGTTCACAGTAAGAGCTGTTGACCTTCATAATTATCAAAAGAACCATTTTCGAGAGTATTTTCGATAACCTCTGTTTTTTAAGGCTTTAATCTGGACGCAATTTCAAAACGCATTAAAATTAGTGTACGTAGGATCCATGTACGTTTTTACCGTACTAAACTTGTATTAGGCGGTCTGATTTGACTGTTGGTACGTTATTTGTTTTCAGGAGTCCGCATCGGAAATCCTTAGCAACGTCAGATTTCCTTTACTGTCGCCAGAATTCTTATTTGATAGAGCTGCAACAGAAGAAATTATCAGAAGTAACAGGGCTTGCAGGTAAAGTCAGTGAGAGCTTTATCCTTGCTGTGCATTGAGTGTTTGCAATCTGATTCACAATCTCAATGGTAACTGGTACATGTAGATGCTTTGTTTGTAGTGGGAAAAGAAATTGCTGTGGTAGCTTTCGAGCTAGTTCACAGACACTCGGCTTAAATTATTAGAAACAAACTATGAAATTAAGCATAACGGGATGAAAAAACCCTAAACTGGCAGGATGCAGCCAGTTGGCTATTTACAAGCGTGGCCAAGAAGTTAAACAGAGCGCCAACAATAACAAATCCAGCTAGTTGTCAGAGAAGGACTCGAACCCGAGTCGATGCTCTGACCGTTCGGCTACGCTACCTCTCTGTACGTAATTATGATAATTACGAATTTGTTGTTGCATTTCATTCAACAGCGATCTGTTATTTGAGGCCGCCGAATGTCTTCTTCTCCCAAAACGCCGATCTCAGATTCGCAATCAGAGGGTTTCACCCAGGAGACCCACAACTGTGAATCACGTGATGTATGCCATCGGTGGAATGAGCCGTAGAGAAGCCAGCAAAAGCGGAGAAAAATATGATCCGCGTGAGAGAAAATGGAAGACTATCGGTAAGATCACTTGATTAAACTCAGAGTAAACGTAGTCTTCATTTGCTCAGGAATAATGAAGGGTGTCGCGAACATCTGGACTGTAAGAAGTCTCGTGCATTCCGTTTGTTTCAGAGATTAAGCGATTCACGCCAGCGCGCGGAAAATGACGTCTATTGACAAAAGTGAGTTAACGCAAGAGGACGGCAGGATGAAGAGGACGGTAAAACAGCTGTGTGTGACCAACATGACAGGGCCATTACTTGCGTGCTTTGTCGTTTTGTCTTCACTTAATACCAATGTTTAATGCAGTTATGCGGTTAAGGTAACCTTAAGTGTACTTGTATGTCCCTCTACTTTAGGCGACATGAACATTTGCCGCTGGGGTGCCGCAGTTGGTGCTTTAGGTCCTTTTCTTTACATCTGCGGTGGCAGTGATGACGCGTCTCGACTGGAAACCGTGGAACGATTTGATCCGTTCACAAACGTGTGGGTGCCGTCTGTTCCAATGTCTTCAAGTCGCAATGGTGTTGGTGTCACAGCGGGGAATGGCAGGATATACGCAATAGGTACGGAATGTGTAATGCTCAACAGTTGTGAAATTGTACATTTTTGTTGTTAAAGGCGTTCAATATTTCACAGAAGAACTGAGCAAAGTATTTTTTGGTCACGACAGCACAGCTCTCGATCTATTTTGTTTATTTTTTTTCTTTCTTTGTCCGATAGTTGATCGTTGTGTCTGACCGTTGTGCCGAGTTTCTGAACGCACTCTTCCCAGGTGTAGATCCAGGTGGGGGGAGGGGAGGGTGGCCTTCTTTGGGGGAACCAATCAGAACTCAGAGCAGGTGAAGCTGGTGTTGAGCGCGGGAAGTCGCGTGCGACCAAGTCACGACTGATTTTAATGTTGCTTCTGATTGGTTGATAAAGTGGCACGAGATTATTTCAGCCAATCATAAGGTGCAGTTCATTATTGAAATCTGGTTTATTTCTTGAATGTTGCAGGTGGTTTTGATGGTTCGATGCCGTTAAATACGGCTGAGTACTATGACCCTAAGGTTGGCAAATGGACGGAGATTGCTCGAATGAATCAATGTCGGTTTGGTGTGGGTTGTGCTGTACTAAATGACATGGTGTACGCTGTTGGAGGCTCCGATGGAACTAACCTTAAGACTGTGGAACGATACGATCCTGACACAAACACTTGGAAGATGGTTGCTTCTATGAGCACGGCAAGGTTTGTTCTCAAACTCATTAATAATTGAAGTGTCTGGGTTATTTGATGAACAATTTCTCGTTTTTGTATGGCAGAGGTTATTTTTTTCTGGGGGAAGTTACACCACAATCTTGAAAGGGTGTTTTATACAATATCAAACACCTTGAATTTTGTCGAAACATTCTCTACAACGCGTTGTGTATATATACGTGATGAAACACCGTGTCTTATGTTGTTTGCAATAATTTCGAATAGGCCATTTTACAGTTGTGTATGGAAGCGAGACTGAGGGTGACCTTGTTTTGATATAAACCTTTCTGCTTTATTATGTAAATCAAGTTATTCTTATGCTAACTATTATTTTTCACGAACAATTTCCATAACAAAGCAAAGAAGGTTTGTATCAAAACAAGGTCACCCTCAGCCTCGCTTCCATCTATAACTGTAAAATGGCCTATTGACTTATGGCCGTGCGATACATTAATTCCCAACGTTGAAGACTCGGCATAGTTTTTTTCAAATCGTTGAGCCTCATACTTCATTACAGTATCGAACCTATTTCTGAGTAGATACATAGCTACAGTTGTATTAAGAGCTCCTTTCCAGATATAGAAATTAGAGACACGTCTGAAGCTTTATCGGTAATAGAGAAATTTACCATCACGTTCACGCCTAACGGCCAACTGTTCATCCACAATTACTCATTTTCCTCAAAACCCATTGTTTTTTCTCTGCATGACATACTCATATGCTGAGAGCAAAATTATGTAAATCAGTCAAGTATATCAGAAAACTGTAATGGCGGTGTTTCTGAATAGCAAGAAGACGACTGCCAGCATAATGATTAAAATAAATATTCTGCAAATAGAATGTCTTAACTTAGAGTTGACAAACAACAACAAAAAAAGTTTTTACCTTACACTGACGCTAGATTTTTCAAGAGGTATTCCGTTCCAGCGTTTTCTTTTGTTAGTGTTTTCATTAATATTTCCTGAACAAACACAAAATGCACGCGGTTACATACGAGTGGTCAGAAAATTTTACTCGAGGAGAATATGAGTTTAAACAATTCAAAGCCAGTTGAAACTTGTTACCTTCACTTAGTTTCCTGACCATTTTCCTAGTAGCTGCTACAAAATAACCTCTGTGCAAAATGAACATGGCTTCATACTCTGAACTGCTTTCTCCCAGTTTGGTACAAAGTCTCAATCGCAGTGAACTCATTCTGCACAAACTACTCGGACGTTATCATACATTATGTAAATTTCTTGCTTGTGAAAAGACTTTCGCATCGTAACTTCATCCCTAGGCTCTCTCCTCCCTTTCCTCGGAGCAAGAGAAGTAGAAAAAAAGATACTGGTTTGGGAGCGAGTTTGTTCGTTTTCAAATGATTAACCAAACACCCAACTCACTTAGTATATTCAACGGCATGAAACCGACCTTGATTCTGCCATTGCTTATTTCGGACAACAACGTCAGTAAAAGACTAGCAAATAACACGCGAATGTTTTCCTCTGCTCTTTATTTGCTTCACTCTCCACCATCTAAACGCCCGCAACAGGCTAAAACATCACGATCTGCATCTTAAACAAGTAACATAACTATTATATTCCCTTACAGGAAGCAAGTGGGCGTGGCCACGTTAGGGGGCTTTCTCTACGCCATTGGGGGGTGCGACCATGGGCATCGCTACGATAGTGTGGAACGGTACGACCCAGGAAAGGACCAGTGGGTAGTTGTAGCACCTATGAGTACCCCTCGAAGTGGGTGTGGTGTTGGAGTGTTAGATGGCTTTATTTACGTGGTAGGAGGATACGATGGGACGTCGTATTTGAGCTCAGTTGAAAGGTAAGCTGTAGTTGATCTAGAAGCGAGTTGAAGTTTTTTTTTGGTCATTTGAACAGTGTTCGTTGATTAATTTATAGTAAGCAAATGAGTTTCCTTGTTCCCTTGTACTGGTTTCTGAAAAGTTTGTTAACATACGAAGTACTGCATTCATATGCTATTTGTAACATGGTAAGCATTCATAACGAAAAGTGTAAGCGGACGTAAAGGAAAGGACAGTCCTATTGCACGCTTTTTTACAGCTTTCTCAGCATTCTACATCGGTGGATAAGTTGGTAAATCAAATTTCGTGTTTCATTCTCCAATCGAAGCCCCTTCACCAGAATCCTTCAGTTCGTTGTTTTATTAAGGCTATTGTTTTAAAACCCAGCGAAATTGACAAATTTAAATAACAAAGCAAAAACGAAATGAATTCTGGTAGTTGCAGTCAAATGTCGTCCTAGTGAAAATGGCCTGTTTGGGTTTTCTTGTCTAGGTACGACCCACTGTCTAACGAGTGGCATCAAGCACCCCCTCTTAGCCAGCCGAGGGATTGTGTAGCAGTTTGCGTGGCCAGTTGTAAAAGATCGTTTAACAAACGACTCCTGGACCCCTCATCAGGCAGAACACCGGCTGTTTAGAGAAATTACTGCTGAAAGGATCAAGGCATTGATCGTAAGGACGAGATGAAAGAAATTTCCACAGACGTGTATGAAGTGAGGATAAGAGTTATTTGCACAAGAGTGAAGCAGGAAGGAAAAGATCTTACAAAAACAGATGGTGGCGAATAGTAACACTGTGGCGTGAGGTGCAAGGTAACAGGTTTAGACTACAACTGCGCGGAAATTTACAATTGAAAGAAAGAAACCCTATTTAAGGTCCGGTGTAAGCGCTGGCATGACGCTGAAACCACGTGATCAAATGCATGTGATCAGATAACCATGGCCTGGAGCGAAGCAGTGTCACGTGATTGACATTGGCACGTGTGACGTGCGTGTGTAAAAAGAAAAGTTTGTTCAAAACATAACTTCTTTTAGGTTGTTTTCGTTAGGTAGGGAGTAACGGGAAAAAAACACCGTTGAGTGATTTAAAAATGCTAAAGAGGATTTATGAACTAAGAGCGTCACTGATGAAATATAAAGAAGTTTCAAGTAATTCACAATAATAGAAAACGAAAGTATTGAGATGAAGTACTGTACTTGAACTACATTGTTTAGTAGAATATTTAAGTTGTATTAAATCCAGATACACGAATTAAAACCGGATAAATATTATTTAATTATAGTAGAGATCATAAAAAACACTATTATTGTAAATATCGAATTCAAGACATTGTTAAGCAGACAACTGATCCTAAAACTTATGAGATACCTCTTTATCTCCTGCTACTCCTGGGTTTTGTCAGTAAAATAAAGGGGGAATTGGGTGTTCCTTCCATCCCCCAGGTCTTCTCCCCCCCCCCCCCCCCCTCCCCGTAACCCTTAACTTAATAAATCTTGCTTCCCTGGAAAGTATAATTTTCATGGAAGCCGTTTTCGGATAAATTTTTAACATCTAATGTAACTTTAACATATGGGATTCAGTTGTAAGACATACTTATGAATATTATATAAACATCATTAGCAAAATATAGCTACGAAAATGATGCAACGAGTCATGCAAAAATGCACAGAGACCTGAGTGGTAAAAGTCGAAAAAAACTTTTTTAAATCATGTAAATGTTTATGTCCGTTGAATGTAGCACTTGGCTATATATTTATGTTTGAAATAAAAAATATAAATTGCATTTTATATATTTGTGTGTTTAATGTATAGTTTGATAAACAAGCAGGAGTGTTATACCAGTTTTAAAATACGAGATGCAGCCGACAATCCTATGGATAAAGATCAGCGGATGATGATCGATAGATCTGTTAGTCTGGCGCGAGGTTCTTCAAGAATTTTTGGGTGGGATGAGTCGTTGGGATACTAGAATCCTTGGTGTTTAGTAATTCCAGGCCCTGTTAAACTGGAACTTTTCCTACCCTTTTCTAGTCTTGGCACCAAAAATCCCCACCCCATTCCAGGCTAACTATGAACCAGACATTTCCTAGTTCTAACAAGCCTCGTTTTCAAAATGAGGCCAAGTGAGAAGATTAGGTTTATTTGCATAAAGGAGAAAAATGTTTTATAAATCAAAAACTTTGCACTTTCCCTCGCTTTGAGAAAGAGGCTGGAGGTACCTCAGACCACTGACCTGTCATAAGCTTGTAAGACTCACCGTTCTATTTCAAAGTGCTCTGATATCTGTACTGTGTCCCCTAGGTCGCTGCCCTTACATGACACTGCCCCCACACCTCCTGCCCCCCGCCCCGTCCCCCACCTCTCCGTCTCCCCGGGCTCTTAGCGAGAGTGACTTTTTTATTTTACAAAAAAGTGACGTAAGTAGTTTTGAATAAGCTCGTCCTTGTTGACTTGTTCGACGGTATTTAGCATACAAGTACTACACTGCAGCTCATGCCTAGCTTGTTATGTATTATTTCCAAGATGACACCTGAACTTATGGCTATCCTGGACGTTTGATTATTCGCTATGGTTTCATCTCCAACATGGTTCCTAAAACTATGACGAGAACGTTTGCACTTGAGCACCCGAAAGTGTTCGCAAATGTTAGGCCTCCTTATTTAACCTGTATCTTTCGTGTTCACACTTGTGCAGATCCAAGATGGACGGCGGATTCACACTTGTTCCTCCTGTTCAGCTTTTTCTTCTTCAGTTTCTTCTTCCTCTTTCTTGTCAGCTGGTTTCTTTTGCACCAGTTTCATTTTCATTTCCAGTATGGGCACAGGGAGGGCAATCACCAGGGTACCCACTAAGCAGCACACACTCCCCATCAACTGACCTAATGCAGTCTCAGGTGACATATCTCCGTAACTGTAACAAAACGCCAATTCTAAACTTTAGAAACGAGAAAGAAACTGGGCAAAACCAAAAAAAAAAAATTGGCAAACACTTTTGGGATTGTTACTAGGGACAATGAAAAGAACTGGCCAATAGCTGACCGGTACGTCACCAGTAACGATCCCACAAACAATTGCGGCTCCAGCTCCCTTCAAATTTCTAAAGTGGCGAATTTTAAAGTGCGTTAGTAGTAGGATATTTGAAAGTGGGGAATGGAGATGGGACTTGGGCGCAATAATTGTGAAAGTATCTTAATGTTAAAATTGGTCCTAAATGCAGTAATTTTACAGATTGGAGTGTTCGGAATAAGAGATAATCAATGAGGTAGGAAAGTTTATCCGTCGTATTTGCCTTAGTTCAAAAGGACGTCGTTTTAGGTTATTTTGAGCTCAAGTCCCGGATGTGTAAATCCTAAGAGGGTTAGGTAATAACCAATGAGATATTGTGATTACAAACCACGTGAACGACTTACCCGTAGAGTCGCGCATTTTTATACAAGTCTCGAGATTTGATTGGTTATCAACTAACTCTGGGGATTTCTACAAGGGATTACTCTGGGTACCAGATTTGACCGAAACCGGATCGATCAACTAAAAAATCAAGAATATCGCATATCTGGAATCGGTATCGGGCTCAACCAGGATTGGTCAATACTCACCCAGTTGTGGTCATTGTAACAATGGCATACCACATGCTGGCGGGAATACTTTTGAACGTGGTTCCCTCAACATCTTTCTCAGCATAAAACACAGCAGTAGCAAATATAATCACACCAAGGCCAAACGAAAACAGGATAAATCCGAGCTCAGAAGACGAGTTCTTTATGGAGGAACCGAGAGCCTGGAGTCGTGATGAATGACGCGACATCTTAAACACTCGGAAAACGCGAAAGACGCGAAGAATCGTCAACGCGTCGAAATCACCGGCGCTTTTCAATCCCAAGTCAAGATAGAATGGAAAGACAGCTGCTACGTCCACAATGCTTTGAAATTCTTTCACGAATTTGCACCTGTTTGGTGCAGCGAACAAGCGAATTAAATACTCTAAGGTTAACACTACGACGCAAGTTCCATCAAGATACTGAAAAGCCGTTTTATATTCTTCCCCTAATGTTTTACCTCCATAGGGAATTGTCTCGCTTATGGTTGTGACTATACTTAAAATAATCGCTATTCCTATAGCATAGTACACTAATTTCGCTGTTCTGGAAGATTGTGGATTTTCAAATGTGTACCAAACTTTTTGTCGAAACGTTTTTCGCAAAGGTACGCACTCACATGGCGGTTTATTCTCGGACTCTGAACTTCGGCTTCCGCTCGTGCTGGCGTCGGCGTATTCCTCGAGGCAACAAAGTCCCATCGCGTCCGTAGGAATGCGGAAAAAATTCAGTTCGTCCTCGTAAATTTCTCCGCATTCTTCCAGAGAAAAGTGAAGTTTGCCATGTCGATAATAGTTCAAAATGTGGCGGAAAAAAATAGGATCTGCATCGAAAAAATATTCATTTCTTTCTGAGTCAAAAAATGATTCACGATCTCTGCTCCCTAACAACGTTGCTGGGTACTTCTTCAAAGTATGGTCCCATGTCTCGAACTTTCTTCCACTCACGTTGAGAACAATTCGCTTGTCATTCAACTGCTTACGGTGCAGTATACTAAAAGGTCTTTCCTTGTTGAATATTGGACAAACCCCTACTAAACCGACTTTTCCAAGAGGCAGCCAGCTCTCTAAGTCACTGATGGAGTTATCCATTGCAGTCATTTTGAGTTAGTTATCTTTATATCTGTACAACGAACGACCAGTAAAATCTTGTCCTCTGGCCAAAACGGCTTCTTGTAATTGCAGCTATCGGTAACATGCTGTTGGCTGGTTAAGACACTCATTAACGTGTACTGAATTGTTAATATGTACGTAATCAATGTTACCGACAAAGGCGCTTTACACCCTTTTTCCCAATGAGATATTTCCCTCCACACTAGACCCCACAACGAACTATTTTTTTAACGGCAAAGCGAAAAATTACTGGGTAATAACTTTTTGTTTCAGCCTTTAAAGGATTTGATGAGATTTTTTTACCACACGCTAATTTTGCAAAGACTATTATTGTTTATATTATTACAGGTACCAGCGATTATTCCACGCTAACTATCAACCACAACCAAAAAAATTTCAATCAGGCTCAAACTGCGACGAATTCAATACCAAGATGTTTTGAGTTCAACGTCGAAATTATTAACAGAAATCAAAATAATCAGTTTTGGTTTTCGGTGTTTTGGTTTGCTTTGCTCCTCAAAAATCATTCCAAAACGTATTTCAGCGCTTATACGTAATATCACAAACAAATTGCCGAAAATTGAGGAATTAGGGTTATTGACTGTTAAGTCAGTTATTACGGCCACAAGAAGCATTGATCTTCTTGTTATTAATCACTCCCGGCTAATCTGTGCCTCTCGTTTGATTTAAAACTCAGGTGAACTAACAACAAACAACCACCTGCTCCCCTCGGTACATCGCAAAAACTAATAAAAAATGCGTAAACGTTTGCCCTAAAAACAAACTTTGAAAATACCCACGGGATTTACGGTTTGTATTGTATACTTCACCATAATATTTATTTTTCTTAGCGTTTTTGTACAATAGCACTCTTTTTATTCCAGACAACATTACCTAGTGGACACGAAAAAACTTCAAGCCTGAGCGGGTGTATGTTTCTACGTAGCTTAGTTTATTCAATAAGTCAAAGTCTCTAATATTTCAGTTTACTATTTGCTCTTCAGTGGTGTTTTAGGCCAAAGGGGTGTAAATAATACACTTTTTTCTGCAGGTAATGATTAAATTCGTTTTATATACTTGAGAAGACAACAAGTTAATGAAATTTTATTCACCGAAAAAAATGGTTGTTTCCGGAATAGTCTTTTTGCACTGCCATCGTTGAAACAATGCAGATTATAGACGCTTAAATTAATTCAAATATCCTCAATTGGTGTTTGCGATTGATTCCAGGCCCCCAGGGTAATGCATGTCTGCGACGTGGACGATGAACAAGAGAAAGTGGCCTGGGATCTAGCTATTGCTTCTATCTCCTCAATTTCCTGAAAACTGTTCGCGACTGAGAACTATTTTATTCGCCTCGGAGCCCATGACCCAGAGCCTCCATAGGCTCCTGATTTGCCCGATAATTTAAATTATTGAAAGATTTACATTTTATTAGTTTTGGAATTCCAAGTAATAAAAAAATAAGTCGATTAAACAGGTAAGTTGAAAGAAAATCCTCACACGAGAATAACCATAGCCTTGGATAAAAATTAGCGCTTTTTTTTTTACCAAAAACAACCTTTAAATCCTATGACATGACAACATTCGAGCACAGAACTGAGTAATCTTTACGTTGCACAACATTGTGATGCCGCCTTTTATGACCATAATTGTATAATTTAGTTTTTACACATAATTAGCATTAATTATGTTCATCTTTTTCCCACAAAGGCCTAATTTATGACAATAATTTGATGGAAAAGTTTCGTGAATCCGCTTTTTGAGAAGCTAGTTTTCTAACCAGGCTTCGATCTTTTCCTCTCTTGTTTTTGGTCTTTTCTTGAAAGGGTTTTTAAATTTTCGTTTCTTTTTACCGCCCGCCTGTGCTTGTTCTTCTGCTAGTCTCTCGTCTTCCATCTTCTGTTTGACCTCGCTAGAAAATGGAATATCATGCTTTTTAAAGGTAGTGCGGTGACCCCCCCTCACCTTCACCTTATTCAAATGGGGCATATTTGAATTCCCCTTTTCTAGGATTGGAGGGGGGCCGCTATGGACGTTATGAAGAACTGACAAGGGGAGAGGGTTATAGCCATGATAGTTATTGTTTCACGATGTGGTGACGTCATGTTAGATGGAATTACGTCATGAGTTTTCATGTCCACCATGTTAGGAGTACCATTATCAAAACGTTCAAATAGTGTAAGTTTATCAAATGTTTCAAACGGATTTGTGAGCAGTGGGGCGATCAAGATACAAATGAACTTGCTTTAACAGAGAGAATGGAATTAATTGAATCGAAACATGACACAAAGCTGTTACAACGTTTTCATCGTAAACTGACTGTCACCGAGTCCTCAATTTTCTCCCCATTGTTAATAAAACCAATCTGAGTACAGAGAGCACCTCAGTTAAGCGACACCAGGGAACCCCTCGAGGGTGTCCGCTAGTTATAGATTTCACTATCTGGCTCTTCCAAGATCACATGATATGTCCGGTGACACGCTTTAGTACAGTAATCTTATTAAATCTTTGAATGAGTTTTAAAACTAATCGCAACTTACGCTGCAGCTTCTAGTGCGACCAAATCGATATCAACTAGATCATCCTCGTCCTCTGAATTGGATTCCTCTTCCGCCAAAGTATCGAGTATTCCTGGTTGAAATGAAGAAAAGTGAGTTAGGTGCACGTGACTACCTACATTCCTCATGACAGGCTTTCTCTCGCTTCTTGTATGGAAATCCAAGACAGTCTTGGATTATGGACTCCACGCCGTGGATTCCAGATTCTTTGTCAGTGGAACTTGGATTCCGGATTTTCAATGGGGTTCCGAAATCCTTGAGTTGTATTCCGAATTCCAAATCCCAGGATTCCAGATTTCCATCTTTAATGGGGTTCCGAATTCCTTGAGCGGAATTCCAGATTTCAAATCCCAGGGTTCTGGAGTCCACAAGTAAAAATTTCCGGTGAAAGGTGAAGGAGTGGGGGGGGGGGGGGGGGGGGCGAATTCTCCTTGTTATTTTTACTCAATGAAGCCAATGTACCTTAATTTAACTCTATATGTCTGTATTCCCTCTTTCATGTCAATATTGTTCACAACTCACAACTTACATGGGACAATACTGTTATTAAGATGCACGCAGGGATACCAAAAACAGTTAACAGAGGCTTGAATGATCTTACTACTAACGATCCAAATCAATCAAGCCGACTCAGCGATTATGGGGTGATCGGAAGTGTCAGAGTAAACTGACAGTTAACCTGCGCTTCATTTATACTGAGTTCACTGAATAATCGATATCGTATGTGCGTCAGTGATTTCAATCCCAATAAAGCCGGATACTTATCAGTTTGAGCACTACGAGAGTAGCGTCATCACCTGATTCACAAATGGCAATTAGTTTTATACATTTACAATGAGAACATACTTAGCTTAGCTCTTAGAATGTCCAGCATTTCCTCGTAAAATGCAATGCTTTCTCTGAGATGACCTAAAAGATGACACAAGTTACCAAGATTTGCAAGAGCCTTTCCCATGCCATGCTGGTCCCTCAGCTCCTTAGCAACCGCAAGTCTTTCTTTGTTACAACTAAGCGCTTCTTCGTAGTTCATTTCCAACTCGTAAATATTCCCAAGATTGTTATATATCTTCGCCAGCGGCCGTTTATCTCCTCTTTCTTTCGCAATGTTCAGTGCAGCTGTAAAATGCTCTCTAGCTGTGGTTAAATCACCTGTTATTTTATACAGACATCCTAAATTACAATGAGCTCTTCTTTCGCCTTTATCATCCTTCAATTCTTGTGATAATAGGAGATGTTTCTCGTGGTATTCTTTTGCGGTGGTGTAATCACCGAGTTTATAAAACGCAAGTCCCAGAAAACTTAATGCATCAGCCTCGGCGATTCGGTCTTCATCCTCAAGGGCATCAGCTAAGCAAATTTTTAACTCTTTTATCTTGTCATATATTTCATCTTCCGCTTCTTCTACAACGCGAAAATTCCTGGGATCGTTCTCTTCCATAAAAAGTAAAGTTGCGCGGTCACAAAAAGGCCATTGCTCTGGTTAATTTTTTCATCTAAACAAGGAAAATTTTACAACCATGACAGAGGCGTGAAGGCTTAATAATAGTCGACCACTATCAACCAATCAAATAGCTTGATTCATTTATTTAGCAGGTGGTATTCAGACCGGTTGTTGGGTAAGTACGAGTCATATCAGCCTTACAATCAGAATTTGTGCACCAAATTGCAGTCACTGAGGTTTTAGCACTTGAAGCGTTGAATAAGTTAATCGGGGCGAAAAAGACAAAAATAAATCCTTTTCCGTTTTAATATTGAAACATAGAAGCTTTGTTTATGCCTAAAATTTTTACATATCAATCGCTTGATTGAACTGAATTACAATCTACAATAATACAGTAAACTATATATATTTCTACTCTGTATGAAAACTAATATTTCTTTATTGAAATGGGAAGAATTTCCGTTTTTTAATTTGAAAATATGGTCGTATATTACCTTGGAGAGTTTAATGTACAATAAAACAGGAAAAACATACAAATCATGATGACTTTTTACCTTTTTGCTGTCAAAATAAAAAGCCTCTTAATTGATAAATGCGTGGTTGTAAAGTTTACGTCACTCCTATGAGTAAATATGAAAAAAACAAGGACTTTAAGAAGCTTATCCGGACCCCGATATAGTTTTTAAAAATTACTGGCGGAATTAACTAGAAAACCTTGGAATTTTGACCGTCAAAACAGAGAAAACCGGTTAAGCCAGAAGTTATTTTTAGACGAAATAACTCCTAACAAGTACATAGTAGCTAGGAGACTGAAGAGTTAATGTTAAATGATCGAGAACAGAACGAGACTGTGAAAGGTAATACCTTATTACAAGACTTTTTGGGACAATAAAAATTCTACATTTTAAATGGCTCGCGACATTTTATTCGCCAGTTTTACAATGCTCATAACACACCTTGCTTACACCTCCCCCTAATTTCGCATAAGCATTGTTTTCGCTTTCTTGAACGACCGTACCAAGGAGAAAGTAAAAAGAATTCTTATACATTGTTCTTTTTTTGGTGGGGGGGGGGGGGGGGGGTAGGGGGCGGTAAAAGGGGTTTATTATGAGCCACGTGAGAGTGGCGAATCGACCTCGGTTCAATGCGGCTTGACCCAGATGTTTAAGAGAGGAGAATATCTATACTTTACTTAAACTATACTTTTAAATTCCCTTCATATAAACATCATTTCTATTTAAACAGTTATTTGGTCTAACGTGCGACAGTGTCCCACAGTTTGACTGGAGATATTGTTTTAAGCCGCGCCTGCTCGCCACTAGGCAGTTCGCTGAAAAAGTTGATTCCCGTCAACAATTCGATATCACGAACTCTTGCTGTATGTTCTAAGAGGTATTCCGAAGGAGACTGAACCTAAAACCGAGAAAATAGAAATTAATTGAAATGAGAGTTTCTTCATCTTACTGCCTAAAAATACTTCACAGATGAAATGTTATACTCCAATTCACGAATAGGAGTCTATCAGTCTATCAGTAAAGTATGCTAACGGTTTTCCCACAGCAAATATACATACGCATTTTTTAGATTGAAATTAGAACCTTAACGGCGCAGACACATATATAGACTTCCATTATTAATATTGTCGTAATATCTCATAGTTTCCTTGGTTTATTAAACCCGTTTGATTGTTGCCTGTCTTTGAACTTTTTGTCTTATAGCCATTGTAAGTCTAGTCAGTCAACTTGGGGAATAAAAACAGCGACGAAACCTTAGTAAAGCAACTTTCATGGAGTCTCCTTCCTCAACGAACCCAAAAATTGAAGGCAAGATTCTTCAGGATTTTTATTTTTAACGCATTTCGCGAGTTCCTTTTCAACACGTACTCCACAGTTAATTTGCAAATGCTGAAGGAACGCTGGCATTTATTTTTTTTGCGACAGTGGTGTTTTTTTTTCCGAAGACTGCCTTCACAGAACTTAAGTGAACCCCTTTGCTGAAACCTAGTTGTCTATCTTAGTTTCACAGACACAAACCTTACTGCACGGACGACTTTTCAGGTGAGGTAATATGAAGGAAATAACGTCAAGACGACCCTCGCATCCTGACACGTTATAATACGATTCCTTGCTACTGTCACATCGTAAAATGATTTTGTAGAAATGAGTGGGAATTGCAACAGAACTTGTGTCATTTTTAAGCCACCTGAAAAAAGAGAAAATTGCTAGTTTTCATCTGATGTCATTACAATTTTGACATACCTTTAATCCATGTAGAAACAGTTCTTGCAAAGAAAGGTTAGTTAATTAAAAAATTATAGGCACACAGCACTTTTATGTCTTCCTATTAACTTCGCTTACCCGAAGAGAACCCCACTAAAGAGACCCCAATGAAAAACCGTCTTTATCTAATACAGTTAACAAAAATTTATGTTTCGCACTTATCAACGAAGACTGATTGTCCACGGTAAGCCTTATTCAGGTTTTCCAAGCTTTCTTACAGAGACAGCCTGGGTACTAACCTCGTGATTTCGTCGTCATCATCTCGTTGCCCATCGACATCTTCGTCAAATATTGAACCGGATGTGACGTAGACGTACTCATATTTAACTGAAAGATCTCGTACCATTTTCTCAAGAACCAACCAGATACCTAGAGGCAAAAGATCTGAATAAATGATTGCGTTGTGTCGTGTAATATTATTTGAATAAAGGAGGAAGGTTTACAAAGTTTTTCCTTGTGAATACTACGACTTAGCAAGATCATGAACGCACTGTAGTTTTACTCGATCAATCTTATTGTTTTAAAAGGTACTGAATTTTACTTAATTCATCATGCCAACGATACAAATGAAAGCTATTGTACAGAACTTTCCTGTGGTCCTGTTTATTATGTT
Organism: Porites cylindrica; assembly: GCA_964035525.1. Lineage (NCBI taxonomy): Eukaryota > Metazoa > Cnidaria > Anthozoa > Scleractinia > Poritidae > Porites > Porites cylindrica. Next base: position 784,766 of record OZ037788.1, on the reverse strand, counting down.
GCGTAAAGTGGTTCTAACATTTGAGCCCATGAATCAAAATTCTAAGCGAAACCATTCAAATGAAAGCTACTTTTGTGTTGTGCTGTTTGTGAGGATGGTTCTTACTTTTGAGTCTGAATAACTCCAACATTAATCAATGTCTTTCGGAAGCTCTTACCAGCATTGAACCCATGGTGCTGCGGCGCAATGTTTGAAAGTAAAAACGAATTCATCACCGTCTCATCATTCACATCAAAAGTATCAAAATCGCCATTGGGTGCCATGTGACCACGGTCAAAACCTGAACGGGAGTAATGAGTGCATAGAGAGGCATGGCCATCCGTTAATCGAATGTCTCGCCGGAAGCAATTTCGTCTGGGGGCACTCTGAGATGCTTTCTATGTAAACAGAAAGGTGTGCATGAAAATCTTTAAAAGATTAAATCTATAGTCTACTAACAAATACTAAGCTTTAATTGCGACAGGGTGATCTTCTTCGACAAAATCCATAATTAGTATTTCTTAGTACTTTCCCGTTTTTCCCCGGCCTAGAAAAGTCTTTCTATTCCTTATTCATGAAACTATAAGGGAAAATGGGTACAAGTTATCAGCGCGACGATTTCTGGGATCATTTCAGGGTGGGCAAGCATAGTTAAGATTGGTTAATGGTTGGCTTGAATACCGTCAACCAATCATAACTGAAGCTTGTCCCCTCAAACAATCCCAGAAATCACTTCGCCCAAAGCGTGTACCCATCCTCCCTGGAGTTTGTCAGGAGTGGAAGCCATATTGTTTTTGCCTGTTAAAATGATATCATATATATTTCTTAATTTTCTACCGTTTGTATTCTAGACTTTTTTATTTGCAAAGGTGGCATTCACCCTGATGCATTTGAAAATTATTGACTAATACTGCTTCGGAAGTCTGTGCAATGTACCGGTTCATGTTGTACGTTTTTCAGTAGGACTAAGCAGTGCCGGATCCTAACATTGAGACAAAGGGGGGGGGGGGGGGTGGGGGCGGGTGCCGGTCATCCAGACCCTTAGATAAGGGGAGGGGGCGGTCTCCAAAAAAAAATTTTTGCTCGGTCTAAAAATTAGGGGGGGGGGGTGGCCCCCCCGGCCCTCCCCTGGATCCGCCACTACTAAGAAAGATTCCGTACGTACCTCTCCGTGAAGCTTGTATGCTACCCATAATGGTAAACGAAGAGAGGTGCTATAGCCCGTCACGAAATCCTGCTGAGTAAGTATGCACCCCCCTTTACCTGCTCCACCTTGGGGTGCCCCCCACGGGAGATGCATCTCCAACAGCTGGGATACTAAGAACGAAGACAAAATCATCCGCGTTAAGAAAAATTACGGGAACTGAATTTTCGAAAAGGGAATGAATAAAAGAGAAACGATTTCTTACTTTGACTTTGATTTAAGTCAAGCAACTTGTCATATCGAGCAACATCAGTATCGTTCACCTGTGTGTAATCAAAAAAAGAACCTAAGTCATGCTACAAAAAAATGGTTTAGAGGATCAGATTAGATCGATAACGTGGCTCCTGAAGAAATAAATACCAACTGGACAGATTAATTGGGTCGAAGCTGCCGGCCTTGCCCTGATCCTTGCAAATGTTCTGGCCATCTCGGAAAAGAACGAAAGTTGTAGGCCTCGTCTTGCAGAAATGAATTGGTTTGTCTGACCCTCAAAGGACTTACAACCCTTACTGTCTATCTTTTGCCTGCGAGCAAGCTCTCCATTCAACGGCGTCGCGAGAAGTCGTGCGAGAGCCGCATGTGAAAGGAGACGTGAGTGCGTGGGGCGGGTTCACTGCTCGCTCGCGCGTGCGTTCTCTCGCGGTTTGCTTCACTGGCCATAATATGGGGTTGTGGTTTTAGGTAGGGTGGGTCCCCCTCAACGGACCCATGAGTCACATACGTGTATAATACTCTGACAAATTTATGTATAGCTTTGTTAAATTTCTCATTGTTTTGCTTCGTTCTTCATGGTTCTCCTTCTGTACAGTATTGTAATGTAAAGACAATACAATACAATGCCACGTATAAATTTGTCGGAGTATGGGACAACCCTCATGAGTCAAGTTGGCGCCCATTACCATTGAGAAGGTTTTTGTTCAGAAAAGCTGGATAAAGAAAACAAAAAAGACCCTGCTAACCTGACAATAAGGGCAAACACATTTACTACATTCCCGCGGTTGCGAGGGATAACGACAAGTATCGTTTTCAAATAAATTGCCGTCACTTTTTGACTCATAATCTACAGCTTTCTCATAAGGGTCCAGAAGGTGAGATAAACTGCCAGGCGTTCCATCGTTTGGGGCAGGTTTGAGTCTGAGGAGACCTGGAACCAATAAGCAAGATTTAGCATTACAAAGGCTCTCGAAGAATGCTTCTTTTCTGCTGTAAAAAACGGGGTGCAGCCTTATCCATCATCATGTAAGAAACGCTACTTATATTAATATTGTCGGTGCCATACCAGTGAATTACAATGAACTTCCCACGAGTAACCTGGGGATATTCACAGGATATCTCTAGAAAGAGGCGATGCAATGCTAATTGAAAGTCTGAACAATTCGTGAATTTTCCGACGACTGCTCTTATTACCGAAAACCCTCTGAAGGTTGTTCGTATACTGTGGTTACTCGAACAATTCCAAATATTAAAGAAATCCGCCAAGAATTGCGGAGAAAAATGCAAAGATGTCTTCGTTGCAGTCTGCTTTCCTTTGGCCAAATTACGTAGTTCACTTGACGACGCCGTAAAATAACGTTTAATAAACCGATCACGTTTTCGTATATATAACACAAGTGAAGTATTTTCTTTCTTTTCCGACAATTGTTTTAAACTGGGGAAAATCTCGCGCGATACAGTCGGCCAATCAGGGCGTGTGTTTATCAACCCCCCTGAAAAGGCTCCATGCTTATGCTACATCATGTAATAAAGATATCTGAATTGCCATGTTGTGACCTTACCTGCTATCAAATTATATATCTCAGTATTCTGAAAAGGTTCCACCACTTCTCCACTCTTGAACGAAGGACCATGTGCGGCAAAAAGGGTCTAAAAAAGGAACAAAGTGAATCTCTCAAAGAACACATGACGTGTGGTTGTTATAAGTACTCAAGAAGAGAAATAATTCTTTTACCCTCATGTTTTCATCTAAGCTGTCATAGCCGTGTTGTCCTCCGTCACAATACCGCAGTCCAGAAGTTGAACTTGAGCAGAAAATAATTGAAAAAAGAAGAAAAAACATATGCTGAAATGTCAGCACGTGTAAATGAAATAAAAACACAAATTTTGTTCACTTCTTCAAAAGTATTTTTGAGTGAGGAATGTAGTCCTCATTTTCCTGAGGGATAGTGAAGCGACTGAAATACGAGTGCAGATAAAAATTACCACTCACGTTCTTCGCGCGTGGTAAATTTTCACGCGCGCGAGTATTTCGCGTGCCCTACCCTCTCTTAGGAAAATGAAGTGTAGGGGAATCAGGTCTATATGGAATATTAACCACTTACTTGGTTCCGATCTGCCAGCTATCCTCAGCGAAGACGACGACTTCTCCTATTCTCCTGTTTAACAATGATCAAAGATTGTTACTAGTTAAGTGGTACTTTCTAGCCCCCGTAAATAAGCTTGAAAAACTGAATTCTTTCTAACATGAGCACGGATTAAAGTTTGGAAGGTATCATTGCGCGGATGTCACTAAAACAGGGAACAAGGAACTGGGAACAGGGATCAGGGAACGAGGTAACAAGCACCTGAAAATTTGGTTTTGTTCCCATTTTTCACATTTCCGTTGCCCGTGCTCATTCTTCTCCTTCCGTCCATCACTGTGCAGAATTTGAGTCGTACCTGCTGTGCGAGTAGTGAAGACGCTTTGGTAAATTTTCTTTCAAAAACACTCGCAAGTGAGATTTACACTGAAAACAAACAAATAAAAAAAACATTAAACATTAAAAACGCACTGAGATCCATAGAGGCCCTTCTCCATTTTTTCCCTCGCGCGTCCCCGAGATTTCTCCCGTCGCCTTAAAAAATCCGGCGCCTAATACGCAGGCTAAAATAGTGGAGCAGGATGAGCTTACCTTAAGACGAGACACGATATCTTCAGCAGTAACTAAGAGAGAATTATAATAAAGGAAAAATAAATATGAGGCATCAACATTCAGTCCAAAAAGGATCGGAACTGAACGCGTAGGATTTGATTTTGCTGTTTGTTGACTCAATTCAGCCTGTGAATAGAGCTGACTCTCATCGCTCTCCGTCGCCAGGACCCAACGAAAGGGAGCTATGAGGGGCGACTGTATTTGCCGCATTTTGACTGAGGAATCAAAGGAATATGTCAAACGGTGTTACGCAAAGACAAGATAGCTTCAAGTTTTAGCCTACAAGTGAGCTGGAAACCCTAAAACCACGATATTAGCAGGCTTTTGGTGTATGAGAGAATGAAAAATATATCACTTACCTCCAGGCTTGGGGTTAATTGACATGAAAGTACCGCCATACCGTTGCGGAGACTGTATGTCATTCAGCGTTACATTAAACTGAAAGACAACAAAAACAAATAAACAAGCTACGCCCTGTATAAATAATACAGGTCAACATTGATATGAAATAAAAAAGGACTAGTTGTTGTCACTAAAGAACTCAATTTGATTTCATTTTTACGTTGGCACAAAAACACTTGACCACACGGTCTTCTTTTGACCACCAATAAATAATTTTTGCATTATTCAATTAATTTTATTTTTATTGAAATTGAGTGATCCCAATAAGCTGCCAATAAAACCGTTAATAGGAAGATTTTGGTAGTTACAGTCAAAATTAAAAGAGGCCAAACTAGGAAAAAAAACAAGTATAAGAAATACCTTATCTAGGTAAACCACCCTGTTACAGCTTGTTGGAGCCATACCTAGCCAGATAGACAAAAAAGATTAATAGCAATACACTTAGTCTGCTACACAGCCGTTTTTAGTGTCGTCACGGGAGGAGCGTTGCGTGACGACACTAAAAACGGCTGTGTAGCAGACTACAATACACTGGGCTGGGGTTTTTTTGTCGCTGGTTTCAGTATCATTAAGTAACTACAAGGAGAATGCCTTCATAACTTTAACTGGTCTTAACTGGTGAAACAAAAAATTTGCACATGCCTTGAAACGTTTAACTTCACGGTAAACAACACATTTGCAAGTTTTAATAATAATAATAATAATAATAATAATAATAATAATAATAATAAATATGCACCTACCTTGAAAAGTTCAATCAGTTAAACAACAAGTCTGGTTGTGCCTTAGGAAGCTAATTTAGCAAAATGAACCAATTTTGCACTTTCGTTTAACTTTCACTACCCATCAAATTCACAATTGAACGCACATTTAAGCCTTTATAAAATAAAACACTTACCGTGATCACCCACTAAAATGATGTTTATCTTATCTTCCAAAGATCGATCTTTTAAACCGCTCCGGAGACGTCCAATCATGCTATCAACTATCTTGATTTGCTCATTCGTCTGGAACAAAAACACAGAGAAAGGGTGAAAAAGACAACGAGAAGGTCTTAAGCAACTTAACAGTACAAGATTTAAAAAGAAAAAACAAAACAAAACAAAACAAACAGCAATGAACAAAACACTGAAAAAGCAAATCCGGTACAGTGAAACCTCGATTTAACGAATCTCTATACACTGTCTACTTAACCCTTTAAAACCTAACATCAAAATTCAAATTCTCATTTGCTATCCCTATACGTTTTCAACAGAAGTAGTGGGGAGAATTTGTTGGAGTATCAATTACATTCATCTTGTGAGATCATGTCCTTAATTCTCATGACCACTCTGTTTTATAAAGAAGTGATATTACAAGGAGAAATTTGATGCTGATCACTCGTAGGGCTTAAAGGGTTAACGAAGTCCTCGGTATAACAATCGATTTTCTTCAGCCCCACCAAAATTACAATAAAATGTAAAGAACAGAACCTCGATATAACGAACCTGGATTTAACGAAATCCTCTTTATAACGAACACAATCCAGAAACGCAAACGTAAAATATACCTCGACTCGACTCGATATAACGAATAAATGTCAACATGTGATCGAACGATAGCTAAGGATGAATGCGAAACAGACCAACGAGGATACAATTTATGTGTACAGTAGTTTTAAGCAGTTTTGTTCAGGGCACCCAACGACAATTTTCGGGAAATATCTGTTGGGAAGACGATTTGAGATCAAGAATTTTCGGAACATTTGTTGTAAAATTTCTTGCTTGCCTGCCTCTCCTAGGATTTTCGAACATCTAAAAAATGGTATAATTGGCTATTTTTAACGGATTTTTACCCTAAAAAGGTCACCTAGAATTTTCGGGAGCCTTTTTTCTGGCTGGAATTTTCGAAAAAATAAGTTTTGATCCCTATAATTTTCGGATCACTAGACTTTCAGCTAGGAAATCCGAACAGATGGAAAATTTTGGGGGGATAAAAATACCCCTACATCTACCATTTAAATACTAAAATACGTTTAACAATGCTATGTTTAAGTGGTTTTAACTATATTCTCGGTGGGTGCCCCTGTTTTGTTTGCCTGTTCTTGTGTTTCTAGTGCCGTAGCCATGTACAGCTCTGAACTGAGACAATAGCTTCGTATACAAATGTTCATTACAGAAATTGTTCAGATCCGGAAATGCTGGACGTTGGAAATTAATCATTAACTATACCTCGATATAACGAACATTTTGCTTGTTTTCCCCGAAATTTATGAAATCGAGGTTCTCGATATACCGAACCCTCGATATAACGAACAAATTTCTACAGTCCAATGGCACTTCGTTGAATCTAGGTTCCACTGTACCTACCTGGTAAGGTAACTAGAGCAGATGTTGTGCTACTCGCTAACCCATGGGGGGGGGGGGGGGAACTCGATATATCCTTGGGTGGGGAGGTGCGGCCCGGCCCCTCATACCCTGACCCTGTTTAAGACAAAAATCGCTGATTTTCCTACCCTGTTTAAGACAGAATTCCGATTTTTAATACCCTGTTTAAGACACTTAACCCGAAACCATACTCTGTGTAAGATAATAATAGATATCGAAACTCTTTCTTATTTAATCCATTGGCAATCACAAAACTATTTAAAAAGATACCTTGTTTAAGACAAAAATTGATAAAATCGATACCCTGATTAAGACAAAAAAATGATAAAATCGATACCCTGTTTAAGACAAAAATCCCGAAAAACATACCAAGGCTGGCCGCACATCCCCATTAAGCCCTTATAAGGGAGTACCCCCCCCCCCGGGGGGGGAGGTCGCTAGGACTCATTATTCCGCGCGGCCTTTGCGTTTCGGGTCTTGTGGTCCGAGCGAATCCGAGCGGCCGTTCGTCTAGGATACGTCACCAAAATACATTGGCCTAGAAGGCCTGAGAAGACGCCCTACAGGGACTAAACAAGTGTCATCTCACCTGGACAGCATCAGGGCCTTTTATGTGGGCTGTGTAATCCGGTTCATGGAAATATAAGGTGATGAGGTCAGGTCGTCTGCGTAGAAAAAACAAGCATAAAAACTCACACTTAGAAACTGTCGAGTGTAATGTTGATATCTGATATGTGATATTAATATCTTATGCGGCTACACATTCTGGGGAGAATTTGGTAACTTTCGAGACATGTAAAATCGATAACTGTGTGGCATGACTAATGTCATCCAGCAATTCTTTGCTGAATGTTTCACTTTGAACGTTTGTATCTTGGAAATGAAATATGATGATTTCAATCATCTTGTTGTAGATGGACTCATACTATACCAGGAAGTGCTGACTAATTTTTACCGTCTTCCATCATCTTTCTCGGGGTCAACCTGGGTTCCCTGGACAGGTAGATCCAGCCAGCTGAGTACCTTATCCACTCGTACGCTGAACGGATGCGACCTAACAATTCAAGAACAACATTGAAACGGCATTGATACTGTACTGGTATGAATGAATATGAATATGAGACTATTACCTTACCTTCGTATGAAAAGATACTTACTGATTATATTTGTATGTTATGTTGGGCAAAATTCCTGGAAGAAATTGTAGGTCGTTACTTTTGATATGAAGAACAATGCAGTTATAATGAACTTTACCAGCTAAGTAGCATTTCTCACAAATCTAATGCTTTTCGTTTCTTTTTATCACTTACGCCTCTTTGAAATAATCTTACCTTCTATTGGTACCTCAGAACCAACCCAAAAATAACACGCCGAGACAAGGCCTTGTTTCACAGCGGTAGTCCATATCTGAAAGGAAATAAATATGTCGTTATCATTTTTTTCGCCTGAGAAAACAGCGGACATTTGGCAGATTTGGCGACACCACCAACGGTTCCGGCGAAATAACGTCTGAAGAACGAGCGCAGAAATTCCATACTGATGACGCGTCGCCACCAAGATCTCAGTTGTGCTTCTGATTGGTTCAAGCAAATTTTCAGTCAATCAGGAGCTCTAAACAGATCTGGGTAGTGACGCACCATCGGGATGGAATTTCTGCGCACGTTCCTGAGAAGTCCGTGGTGGCGTCGAAGAAAATATCGGCTTTAGAATCCCTTTTAAAGAGGGAAGTATCGCGAGTATAGTTATTTATGTGATTTATGTGCTAATACGGCGGGTATCATGACTGAGATCCATTGACATCCGTTGACCTCTGAATTTCTTCATTAACATAACAGTTGATTAATATTACTACAATTAAGAGGGTGCTACGTTTCAATGCCTCGTTTGTTATATATTTCACCAGTTTGACTTCTAAATGTCTCTGAGATTTCATTGGATCGAATTGTACGTCAGCTAGTTTGGAGTGATGATGATGGTAATGACGATGTCGATGATGATTATTCGATTCTCAGATAACCTCATGTTCCCGCCACAATTCAACCAAACCGCCCCCTTCATGAGCATCGGGATCCCTGGAACTGTACTGAATACCATCGACAATTGTGGCAGGTGGTGGGTTAATCTTATCGAGTTAAACCATCAGCCCTTGAGTAAATAATGCCCACATGAATCAGTTTAATATTTTCTACTCACAGGTTCGCCTTTCCACCATAACATAGGATCTGCAGATGCCGGTGAACCGTAGCTAAAACTACCATTAAGCGCGCTGTCTACAAATTTGTTAGCTACAATACCGCTATGCGCTGGAAAGAGACCCTGTTGATAAAAAATGAAAATGGTTAGAATACGAGGGGTGTAAGCATTTAAAGATTTGGGCGGGATTATTTGTCCTTCTAATTTTTAAATCTGTGAGCAAAATCCTACCATGTTACCATTTAAATGAAACCTCTTTTGAACTAATTATCAAGCATGAGAAGAGAGTTGTAATTACGACGCGTAGCGGTGTATTTTTGACCAACTTCGAGGTGTTTCATCTGGTGATGAAACGCTGTGTCGAATGCTCAATATTACTTCTCAAACAAAATGATTTTAGAAGGAGAAATTAAGGATACAAAAATGAGCAGTTTTTCCATCTGCTTTCCAAACACTTATTAAACATTAATTTCCTCTATATTTTCTTTATGAATTATCATGAGTTTGAGAAGAACTTTTACATAGTATATATAGTACTTTTTAAACCTTAAGATTTCACTTAAAATAAATTTGATTTTTTTGCGTGATTTGTTTTATCTTTTCCCACCATTACAAGTGAAAGTGTTTAAAAGTACGGTTAAACGGACAACAAAAAGACGTGCATCTTGGTTCAAACGTGGGTGGTAATTCAAAAACGCCCAACATTGGCCTTATTTACACTAGAAGACGTCTTAGACGTCCAGACGCATTAAACGTCTGACTGTTAAGTGCGTCCCGTTTTTATACTAGGCGTCTTAAACGTCTGAGACGACTAATTCATCTGTCAAGGGCGTCGATCGGACGCGCTTAACTTCACACGTTTTATTTGTGCGACGTTTAATGCGTCTGCCTTATTTCCCGTATTTATACGAACGTCTAAGTCGTCTAACACGTCTTAAACGTCTCAGACGACTAATTCATCTGTTAAGGGCGTCGATCGGACGCGCTTAACTTCAGACGTTTTATTCGTCTGACATTTAATGCGTCTGCCTTATTTCCCGTATTTATACTAGACGTCTAAGTCGTCTAAGACCCTGTTTGCATGGAGTGGGGGACCCCGGTCTAGTGGGGTAGGTTTCTTTTGTTTTGTGTCCCCCAGAGCGTGAAAACAAAAGAAACCAACCCCACTAGACCGGGATCCCTCACTCCATGCAAACAGGGTCTTAGACGACTTAGACGTCCTCGAGTATAAATATGGCTATTGCTATTCAACTCGTTTTACAGCAATGTTGCAAAACAAGTTGCGCGTTCTTTGTTGCCCGTTTTACTGTAGCTTAAGACTGTTGAATTTGACCTCCCACACATTTCTAGGAGAAAATAACACAAATCCGAATTCTTAGGTCAAGAATGGATCTTTCCTAATCAAACTTTAAGAGATATTTATACTTTAGTAAGGTTTATAATGCCTATAGAACTACTCGAAGGGTTCTAAAGAAACTTTGACGCTGTTGATTTGAATAACTCACCGTTGCCATTGAATAATGGTTTGGAAATGTTTTCGTCGGAAACTGAGGCAGTAGAAATTGCGCCCTCACACCGTTTTTAGCTGTTATTACGAAAACAAAAACGTCTTAACAAGTAAGCAAACATCGGCACTCAAATATTCCTCCAAAATGTATTAATGTTATTTGCTAAGTTTCCGCTGAAGTAAGATGCTGACGATCAAATACGTGTAGAACATTTCCGGGTTACCCGAGCCTCTGTTTCGAAGCGAAGCGAAGTACGATGCCATTGATATAAAAATTGTTTTAATGCTCATGTAAATAAAATTCTTCTTTTGCATTTAGCCTTGTTTTAAAAGTGAGAGTTTTTGGAACTCGGAAATGTCCTAATTTCATTATTTTCTAAGCGGTTTACTGGTCTAAGAAAAGGAGCAACGGTCTTTTATCGACAGTATATAAAAAGGCAAACGAGGTATCAGCAAAATCAAACATCTTACATACTCAAGAAAATTTCTTACCAAGGTAATTAATGTTGGGAGTGATATCTCTTTCCAGGTAGTCAGGTCGAAATCCATCCATTGAAATCAGAATGACTGGATATTTGGTTGATCTGGTTATAGACGACAATGGATAAACACATGAAATTATAAAAGGAAACTAAAACTTACTGTTAACCTGAAACGAGTTGAGTATTTTGCAGCTTATAAACAAAGTGATTCTTCGAGGCAATTACTTATTACCTTCCAGCAGATCGGCACGCGCGAAGTCGTTATTTAAGATGACATAAATCTGAATGTAGGTTTGACGTCGATATCCGAGTTAATCTGTAGACTGCGTACAGACTCCCTTCCCCCTCCCCTCAGGAAAAATCGAGGCGGGGTCTGTACACGGGCGAGTTCTCCGCAGCGCTCTGGCGGTGGGGCCGACAGAGAGCTGGGGAGAGCTTGCTCGCAGGCTAATAAGCTAATTGATCTTTAGCAGATAAAGCAAGAAAAATCAGCTTAATGATAACAAAAGTTACCTTTCCTCATTGCACTGTGTTCCAGGTCCAGACCCTGGAAACAAACCGCCTGAAAACAAACAAACAAACAAACAAATAAACAAAACAGCTACTGAAACATCTTGTTGCCTAAGTGGAAAGTTCGTTGCTAAACGTTTACAGTAATAATAACTCCAAAAAAAGCACTGGTCTGTTAGGGCAACAATGCTGTAAAAATTCGAAACAATGCTGCCAAGGCGATGTTACACGCTACAATTCGCAGCAACAATTTTCAGCGCAACACAGAGTTGCAACAATTGTCGGATGGCATTCGCTAAATTTAGCGTCCAGAATGCACTAGATTACATCTAAAAATTTTCCTGGAGGAGCATGCGCCCGAAACTCCCTAGAAAAGTACGCCATTCGCAGTCCTGCTGGGCGCTATCGCGCCCATATTGCCACTGTATACTATATCTCTAGGCCCCCTCTATCAAAAACTGAAATCCTCCGTCCGCCCCTGAACATTGTTTCAATATTGCTTCAAATCATTATAATACTGTTCCAACATTGTTGCCGTAAAAATGTCTAAGCAGCAGTTGTGTAACATCGCCCTTGAACCGGACCTCGAGCCCAGAGCTTTATTGATTAAACTCGAGTTGACCTGATCGCTAGCCACGTTGCCATCAAGCTCTGCCTGAACTCACCTGTTTTTGGTTTATTTTTAACCAAGAACACCACCAAAAATATTACAACCACCAAAATAACAATAATGGCAGCCTGCAAAGAAATCGAGATACATTTATTTGCTGGACAACTTCCTGTTAGAGCGGTTTTCACTTGACTGTCGAAAGGGATTGGTTTTGGTTTTGGTTTTGGTTTTACTACGCCCTTAAGTTGGCTAGTGTATTTACTTTGGTTTTGGTTTTACGACAGTCAAGTGAAAACCGCTCTAATACTATACACCAGATTCAATTAGGTCTAAAGAAAATGGCACGTTAACTATCTTCCTAATCTGACAGAGAATGTAAATCAAGAAAGGAGGAAACCCATTGCTTCAATAATCGTTAGAGGTTTTTGCAGGAACTGCATATTTTTGTCCATAGAAAATTGGAAGCCGCATTTTGTCAGATTCAAACGAAAAAAGGAATAAGAAAAATCAAATTTCTATTACTTTTGCAGTTTCTTAGTTTTTTTGCTGTATAAAGCGGTTCTTATTCTCAAAACTGTGGATGACAGCCTAAATTGGGACCATTCATAAAAAAACTAGACTTGAACTAGAAGAGTACTTTCCTGTGGTACTGTTGTACTGTCTATTACATTGTATAACGTGGACTCACTTTGTGGACAAGGATAAATAGTGTGAACATTCAGATAAAAGCTATTGAACAGTACTTCGCACCTTTTTAAAACATCCTCTACAGAAACTGAGGCTAAGTCTTTGACTCTTGTTTTCCATTGACACTTTTCAGAACTTTAAAAAGAACTTACCATAACTAATAACAACCGTTTCTTGCTCAGTCCGCAGGGCCTTCCCATTTTACACTGAAAGAAATTTTAAAAAACTCTTAATCGATGTCCTAGTTAAAGCTGGTACACGTATAAAGGCTTGTACCGGGTTTGTCGCTTGAAATGGTTTCAATCCTCGCCTAGATGTTATCAACGTATAAAACTGAGAAGAAAAAAAATTGAATAATCTCCTTTTCAGTTGTTTATCTCATAAGATAACAGCGAGGATCCCAACCATGTCGAGCATGTTTCCAACCTTCACGAGAAAATTTGGCTGATTTACTTTAACGTTGCCTGATTCACTCATTAAAAAATTTCTCCTTACTATGGTTTTAGCCATTTTTTTTGAAGCCAGTTTTTCGGTTTTTGCACGCTTCGGTTCTTCGGTTTTTTTGTCCCTTGCGGTTTGCGGTTTTCCTTTTTTAGCACCCGGTTCTCGGTTGTTGGCAAGCTGAAATACAAGCAGATTTTCGAATTTAGTGTCCGATGTCGTTTTCGGTGTTTCCGGTTTTTCCATATTCATTGGTTTCCAGTTTCTTCGTCCACTCGAAAAAAAGTGAACTCGTCGAAGCTTGAAGTCTTTCGGTGCAACTCACATGAAGGAGACCGTAAAACGTGCCTTACATACTTCAAATACATATTATCACACCCGGTAGAGACCTGGTACCCCAAGCCCAACACAACTTTCCCTCTTTCGCCCCATGTACAGTCTGAAAGGGATTTCAAGACAGTCTTGGATTCTGGATTCCGAACCATGGATTTCGGATTCCAGCCTTTGTTAGTGGAATTGGATTCTGGATTCCATTTGTTAGGGGATTCTGGATTCCTTGAGCTGAATTATGGATTCCAAAAACCAGGATAAATTCTGGATTCCACAAGCATAATTTTCACGGATTCCAGATTTCCGAATTCGGATTCCTTTCAATGGGGCGATCTCTTGAAGAAGTACCGTTGATGGCACCCCTACCTTCGGTCAACCTTTCTGTAAATGATTGTAAATTATTGCATTAAAAAACTGGGAAATGGCATATAGTGCAGCGGTAAGACAAAAAAACAGTGCGGCAGGAAACAACAATGACTAGGCATGAGACAGTAGGTGAAAAAGTGCATTTGAGCTTCAGATTTGAAGACGCGGAAGATCTGAACGAGGATGAAGAGAGCAGAAAAGTTAATGATTCTGATCAAACAAGGAAGAATTTGATGAAATAGAATGAAAGCAGTGATGAAAACGATTCCGATCGTTGGTGGGATTCTGGATTCCTTAAGCTGGATTACGGATCCCAAAGCCCAGGATTCTGGATTCCACAATAAAAGATTTCCTGGAATTTTGATTTAACAAAAAAAAATTTTCAAGATTCCGGAATCCAGATTCCCTTCCACGGGGCGAATTTTACGACCAACAACAACAACTTTATTTCAGTATTCCCATGTGACTAAATGGCAGTGCCGTAGCCAGACCAAACGGCTAACCGAGGCAGGCGGGAGTTACTAGGGGGGTTCGGGAGCTTCCCCCCCCCCCCCCCCCCACCCGAGAAATTTTGAACTTTAGTCTCTCGGAAATGCGATTTGCAGCGTTTTCTGGGCCTTTCGGTAACTTTTTTTCGAGTTAATTTAAGTGGAATTTAAAAAGCAATAATCAGAAACAAGCTACATAATCTGGGTAACCGTTAACCTCGCCAATGGTTTTGATCAGTATTTGTTCAAAAAAAAATTTGAGTTAACGTACTTAGCCCCTTGAGATCGATGATATGGTAATTTTTTCATAGTATATTGACTGAATTGCTGAATTCTTTGTAATATCATGATGCGCTAAAAATATCCGATGATCGCTTATGTAAAATAAAAATGATCGGCGGAATTCGTCAAAATTTTACCGAGGCGAGTGCCTCAGTTGGCCTCATACTAGCTACGGCGCTGAATGGTATCACCTACATTATACTACTACATGGGAAATTTCTGCAATTTGATTGGCTTAGAGCAGTGGTATTTCAGCTTAATTTGAAATACCTACATGTGAAAATTACAAAACCTTTGCGGGTAATAGCACGATTTGTATATGATATTTGGCTTAAATACCACTAGTGATATTTCAAAATTGTCTCAAATTTCAATTTCATTGTATAACAATTTTGAAATATCACTCGTGGCATTTATGCCAAATATCACTACAAATCATGCTATTACCTACACTTATTTATGTTAAAAATCTTAAATAGTAAAGGCTAGAATTAAAGAACAAGTTTTTGTCTATGTTCGATACATGAATGCGTGCACGGTGATATTAATATTTAGAATGATGATGATGTGATATTGTTTTGAGCACATGTGAACGAAGTTTCAGGTTGATTTACTTTTTTTAACTTGGCCTTATTCTTAGTTTGGAGACAAGTGACAAGAAGACCATGTTGGTGGTCAAAACAACAACAATTAGCTTTTTCTTTGTTTTTTTTTTTTTGCAGAATTTGCATGAAGAAAGAGTTCATTTCCCTGAGGAGAGAAACGCTTTTGAATGTCAATTGCAACCCAGCAATTTCCTAAAATGGCATTCTACTGTATCAGTTTCAAATACTGATTTTTTTCAAACGAATACAATTACAAGCAATTACCGTATTACATGTACACTTCTGATATAGCCATTCCCGGGAAGAGATTCTTTCCTAGATATTGGAATATCATGGTTTAGTGATTCACTGAAATACGCACGTTTCTGACTTCTGATGTCTTCAACACATGCTTTCACTTTTTTTTACAATAACTGAGCGAATCCTCGTGCGCTGATTGGTTGAGAGCTATGGTCTGTGAGAGTGGAAATGACGTAACATGTCACGCAGTGCCGGTTGTTTTGGTTTTGGTTTTTCGTAAAAATAAATGTTATTGTAAAAAACAAATCGACCACAGTTTTCCATGATCTTCACTCTTATAGACCATAGAAATGACTCCATAACATGTTCAAAACTTTGCAATGAAACCAGTCACCTGCCGCTGGTGGTTCCACTTGAGTTTTGAACATTTTATGACGTCATTTCTATGGTCTATACGAGTGTATACCATGGAAAATTGTGGTCGACTTGTTAAACTGAAATGCATTACTGCGAAGGAGAAAAAGGAAGCTTTCTGCTATGCCGGAATAGTCGAATCGGGCGGGTGAGCGAAACACACGTGGAAACAAGAGGAAGCCGCGCGCGTGATTACCTCGTCCGCTAGGACAATTGAGACGGCTTGCCTGAAATACGCCATCTTATGCCGCTTTGTATTACTGATATAATCGTCTTTTTAAGTAAAGTACTTCAGCAAAATATTTTGCCGTATTCATCCCCCTGTTCCAAAAGAAACTCGTTCCATTACACAAGCAATCATCTAATAGCAAAATAGCAATGTTGACTTTCCACCATGCCATGCGTGACACTCGTCTCAAGACTCGCAGCAAACTAGCTGACTTTAGTGAAAAGACTGGACAATATTTCGAAAATTCACTGATATTTAAGATAAACGGCAATGTTTCAGCACAGAGGTTTTACAGCATTATGGACAGGTATATCTTTGACGATGCAAGTCATAACACGACTCACCTTTGCGGCGTAATCGATCCTCAGACTGTATTTGCGTTTTTCATTTTCTTCATAGGGATCCGAAATGGTAAGTGAAGCTTTTGAGGAATCCATAGTTATTATACAAATTCTAAAGCTCTTGAAACCAGCCTGCACACAGACTTCGATCAGTGCGGTAGGTAGTCCACATGCGACGTCTTGCATGAAAAAGAAGATGTCTGAAATAATTGTTAACTAATGAAATTTCTTTGCTGCTCATTGCCTGTCAATCAGCGGTGAAATGTTTTAAGTCACGCTATAAGTGTCTACTTTCAAAGGGACGGGGGGCGGGGGGGATTTGGTGGGGGAGGGCTGCTGTTTTGGCGACATTTTAGCGCTCACTGTTCTCACCTGAGGCCGGCAGACTGAAGGCCTGTTTATACTTGACAGAGGGGCCCACTGGACGAAAAAAATGGATTTGCACAATTTGCTATACCAAATTACGAGGAGCAAATTTGGTATTGAAGATTTTACTGATCCAGGTCAACGAAAGATCCGACTGACCCTCACTGGTTTGTCGTTGTGGTTTTGCCTTCACAAGTGTTTCTAAAACAAATGTGCTCCTTGCAAATATGTCGCAAATATGCCGTAAAAACTGAAGAGTTGGCTGAAGTTTATTTTTTTCACTCATATGGTTCTCCCCTATAGTTAAGTACGGATTTGAGGATTTTTTTTGCAATGGTTAAAAGACCTTTGTCCGAAGAAAATTTAGAATGCACTAACGGAAGCAGGAACCTATAGGCTACATCTATATATTTATCTTGTCTAGTCGTAACTAGCATACGGAATTCTCAAAACGCCGTCTGAGGAAATTCCTGAGGAGGGTATTTCATAACATCCATTTGAATTCCTTCAATATAATTGGTCAGAAAATATTAGCCACTTTACGGTTACGCGTAAGACTTGTTCGGTATCGCGTTCTATTGCACTATGGAAATGTTTCGGGGATTCTTTTATTGATGGCTGTTACGATACTGTGCAGAAAACTGGGTCAAGATTCGTCTAACATAACAGTCCCAGTCGAGCAACCTCGAAATCGCCAATTAGAAGCAGAGAATTAAAAGTGCTTCTGGAAATAATCAATTCGGTTAGGGTTATTGTCAAGAGGCTCTATGGTTTTCCTTGTAATGACTTTAGGTGGCGTGCAAAGATATACTTCGTGAATGTTCAGTCCCGATTACCTGCTCTTGTCCCTCCGAGGGGGTATCTGATTCTGTTCAATTTTAAATCAGCCATAGGCCATATTGTCACCTAATTTTTCGGTGCATTCGCGTGTTGCGAAAAAATATGAAACAAATCTAACTGAATCCATGCACTAGAAAGAGTATTTTCAAACCACCACTCATGCCAAAGTCATCAATTTTGCTTCGCGCCGATTATTAACATGGAATGATGGACTTTCTGAACATGATACAAAGTCAGCTGAAGAGTGACTGGTGACCCTGTGCAGACATCTGAAGCCCCGTGCAAACAGACGCAACATTGTTGGCCAACAGCCCCTTACATTGTTGGATGTTATATGTTGGGTCCGTTTGCATTCCCTGTTACATGTTGTTGCGTGTTATTGCGTGTTGTTGGGAATTGCTGCCCAATGTTTGAAACAGGGAAAACTTTAAGCGACGTGCAAACTGACGCAACAACTCCCAACATAGTTGGGAGCTGTTGGCCAACTATGTTGAGTCCGTTTGCCCGCAGCTTGATATTGGTTGCCCTTCGTACAAAATTGTAAGAAGACAAATGTTCCACTAATACAAAAAACTTTCACTTCTCTTCTTGAAAACTGGAAAGAGACACATCACCTCTGGATAATTGTTTTATCACTCGATCACCGGGTTTGTTTTTTTAAGGAATATCTTCGGGAAGCGGTGCGATCTGCCATTTTCACGCAAAAGCGATCGCAAGAAGGAGAAAAACGTGGTTTCATTTACGCATGAGCAGAATATTATTTGCAGCCAAACACAGTTGGAACAACATTGCACATGAGCAGACCATTATCTGTAGGCAGTTATTTGCAGGTCATGTGTTGACAATTGAGAAGGAAGAAAAATTATTTGCAACGAATAATAACGTTTTATTACTTAAGTTAACAAAAATTCAATACAAAAAAAATACCTTTATTAGTAACTCAAATGTCGCTTAATCTTTATGGAGAATAATATATGGAGTTTAAAATATAAGAAATAACGATATAACAATAAACCGAGCTTCAGTCACAACCATAAACATTTCTTGAGCAGTTCAAAACCTCTGTCTTTTTTTTTTGAGTAAAGTACATGAAAATCTTAGTAAGATATATAGTTATTTTAAGCAATAGACCACACTTTCTATCGGTTTACCGGCGTAATAACCAGCGGGGGAGGTTGGGAGAACACGAGAACACGAGAGTATTCTCCCACATCCAAAGTGGGTTATCACGCCGGTAAACCCATAGAAAGTGTGGTCCATTGCTTTTATAAAATAACTTTAGTTTTCTATGAGTTAACCGGCACAATAAACCACAGGTTTTTAACCAATCAGAACGCGCGTACCATCTTAGTTACTTTATATTTAAGTATAACCAAGTCCAAGCCACATATATAAGTCACACTGCAATGAGTATTATGGTTAAAAGTGAGATACAAACTTTCAACTATAGGCTATAACTACGCGCCATTAAACTTGAGAATTCAGTACTCCAAAAGAGTACGCATTGTAATAAGGAAGGGAGGGCGAACTTTAGTTTGCATGACAGACACTCAACTGCCAGAGGCCTCAATAGTCTTCAACTCCAAAATAAAGTTATACAGCAAAACCACAAATTTGTGGAACATATCCGTTTGTTGACCCTGTTCACTCTGGTTGTTTTATTAGAGTGAAAAGCAAGTTTACGAATTTGATCGAACTCGTCTGCTACTGCTTTATTAGCCTGGCAAAAGGCAATTAACAATCCAAGATGTTCCGCACTTCCCTAGTGATCAAGACGCCTTGCAAGGCAGGCCAGGAAGTTTCTGAAAACAAAATCAAATGATCCTGGTGATTAGCAGAAGCTTACAATCTTTCCTCCCCTTGATATGCCCTTGTGAAATCAAAACGAAAGCTGCCAGCGCTAAGTCTTTGACACACAGTACTTTTGATCCTAAACAACTGCTTCGTAATAACACAGACTACAGAGTGTTGCAGATTAATACCCTCAAAGTTATTTCATTTTTTACATCAAAAGTTTGAAACTATGCCAAACTTTATCCTCTATTAGAAAGAACCGTACAGAAAGGTACTCCCTTTGCTTTATATTTTGACTGTTTATACGTTTGTAGTCTACGGACCTGAGTGCTAACAGGTTGAGCGCTTCGAGACTTTGCCCTAGAACGGCTCTTATCTGAAAAGTAAAGAAGTTTGCATTGCTACTATTTCTAGCTTGTTTGACCAATCAGAAATCAGGAGTAACATAAAAACCAACTGTGAGTTTCTCGCAAGCAGTTTCCCGCGCTTGGTACCCAAGTAAATTTGTTTCGACTTCTGATTGGTTCTTAGATTGTCATCCTAAACTGTGATTGGTCAGAGCTATTGATGTGGTTTTGGGTTAACGACACTGAAGCGAAAATCGCTCTGCCTTTGGAAAATAAAGCACTGAGTACACTAGCAAACCTTTCGAGGTTTTCCAATTGGATCGAAGCTGACATTTCCGTAAATCAACAAAGCCAAGTCCTTGAAATTCCTTTGCATGGCGATGGAAAGGGCTGTGCTGCCTTCCTGTTGGATAAATAGAAATGAACGTGCTGTTAAAATTATCTACATCACATCTTTTGAATCTTTTACTGAACAGAAAAACATTTTCACAGGGAGAACACTACGTGATAACGCTCAAATTTTTGCCTTCCTCAAGGAATGTGACGCGATATTTGAAAAACAGACAAACAAACAAAACCAAAACAACATTCCAAGAAACTTAGCTGTGATTGTCTCTAAGATAAATGAGGGGATGTTTGTGCCAAACTTCTGATAACAATTAGCTGCACTTTTAAACTTTATACTGACATTAGTGGACAAAATCAAAGTTAATGAAAATCTCCAAGTTTCCACGAGCAGAATGGAGCACAAATAGTACCACGAGGAAGGTCCACTGAAGAGATTTCATTTGAATGTCACACCATAGGTTTTTTTAATCCAGACTCTCAAGAAAGAGATATATTATTGCCTAGTTCCTCCGCCTCATTAGTCCACACGGCTGGAAATGCATTGACCGAGAAGGCCTGGGAAGACACCGTACAAGAGCTAAGCTATATAACACACCGTGAACGTATTACAATAAAGCTGCATACTATCCCTGTAGACCAAAAAGAACCCAAACGCTGGAAATAGAATGAGACTTACATTATCTTCTATCGAGGGATCGCACTCAGGTTCCAATAGTAGACGCTTGGCGATATTGAGATGACCATGTTCGCATGCGCACATCAGCGCTGTAGATCCATCCTAGCGAAGACACAAAGCAAACCAGTGATATTTTTAAAAGGAAACCTTCAATAATCAACTCCTCTCCTCAACTCCAGCGGCACATTCGTTTGCCGTCCTTTGCAGTCCTTTGTGGTCAATGTGCGTTCCTCGCGAATAGTCAATTGCGGAAGCCAATTTCAAGATAGTTTTGCCTGCACGCTGCAACCTTGTGATTAGGGAGAAAAAATCCCTTGCCACTTTCTTGGCCAATCAGAAGTGACTTGAACACACAAGCTTTCCCGCGCTTGGCGCCTGCTACACGCATTTGCTTCGAGTTATGATTGATTCGTCAAGTTGTATTCAGCGATTGTGATTAGCTGAAGTTACGATTAGCTTATTCAGTGAACATCCGGTATTGCTAAAGTGTACCACATTTTTCAAAACAGAGAATGAAACCCTTTCTCAGAATAAGATGCTTCGACTGGGGACCCATGCCATACGCAAGAAGTGACTTAGCTACGAGTATAAATCGTTTGGCAGCACTCAAAGTTGGTCGTTAACATTTAGCCATTTAAAAAATAAACCGAAAAAGATAAGCTCTCTTACTTCGTCTGCAGCATTTATATCAGCTCCAGCTTCCAAACAAATCTCGACCATCTCCATTCGTCCTCGGCTGACAGCCAACATAAGCGGACTTTGTCCTGTCTGGTGCCGTCAAAAATAATAAAAAGAAAGCAAGTCAGCAGTGGTTTTTACCGCTACGCAATGTGATTGGCTTAAATATCACGTGCCAATCTCAGCCACAAGTCAAAACAAAACTACCCCTGACTTTCCCGCGTCCACTGCTCAATGAACGCAGCGTTTGCTTCAAAGCCTGTTTCATTTGGTGCACTGCATAATACCGCCTTTCATAACTGGGTTTCGTCTGATGAAAATAAAATTTCACTAGAGCGCCGTGTACAAACTACTTACATCATCAACTTGCTTGTTCACATCCCCCGCTCGAAACATCTTCCTGGCAATTTCTTTGTCGTCCTCTTTTGTAACTCCCGCTAACGACGCCATCATTACCGGCGTATATCCAGCCTGTAATTATTAACAACGACATAAATTTAATACTGCGAGCCCCCAGGCGAGCAGAACACCGATCTTTGGGTCGCCTGTGGTTCTTTGGGTAACCTGTCGCTATATAGGCGTTACAGTCTCGATTTTAGTTGTCAATGTTGTAGTTAATTTTTTATCTCAGGTAATTTTTCCTTTTCTTTTGTTTTTGCGTATGGTAATGCATGCTAATGAAGTTGAAACAGAAGAAAAAGAAAAATTACCTGAGATAAAAAATTAACTACAACATCAACAATGATATTTAGCAGAAACGGCCTGCAGTGTCGTCATTCTAATTGCGTTAAGTTTCGCATACTGTGGCTCACGTAAACAGTTTCAAATTATTCTCGTAGGACTGTAAACAGGCGAATAAAAGACCCAAAAAACAAAGAACTGATTTTCGGGCCCCCTTGTAGTCCTTTATCCCAAAACTATTAGTTGACCAAATAAAGGGGTGTGTAACAAGCAAAATGTGTATACCAGCTCACCGTTTCTCAGATGGTGTTTTACTGTCCAGCGTCTGGACGCAGCATTGTACTTACAATTTGTAACCTCTAGTCATAATTATTTGCCTATACAAGTCCCCAATTTGCTTAAGTGCTACTACCTCTTATCTTTTACAAACAAACGCAAGTTCTACCATAATAAGTAATAACTACTTATAATAATA
The DNA here is from genome assembly GCA_964035525.1 of Porites cylindrica. Classification (NCBI taxonomy): domain Eukaryota; kingdom Metazoa; phylum Cnidaria; class Anthozoa; order Scleractinia; family Poritidae; genus Porites; species Porites cylindrica. Next base: position 761,976 of record OZ037788.1, on the reverse strand, counting down.
CGTAAATAAGTACCTTGTTGGGCAAATTCAAGTTCATGGATCCTGTTCCCAGCAATACATCCACGATCTTCCAGTTTCGAAACGAAACAGCATAATGCAGAGCGTTGTTTCCCTGAAAAGATATCACACAATTAGTCTTAATAATAGGCGTTTCCAACTTTCCTGAGGGGTTCTTAAAATCCAGTTTTAGAAAATGTGCCTCTTATGCAAACCGTGGAAAGTTGATCCTTGGGAAGCGGAACGTTACATGACCTACATCGGGAAAACAAACCAGACAAGCTAAAGAGGTCTATTAGAGGTTCAACCTCCAAGAGTATTGTGGGATTTTTTTAAACAAATTTCAGAGGTAAATTGCAAATAACCTTACGACTTACATTGCTGTCAACCAAATTGACAATGGTCTCTAGAAGCATGGGAATTTGATTCTTGAATATCTTCAGAAGTCCTTTGATAATCTCTGCATCACAATCTCTTGAACTAACACATCGAAACCAATTGCCCTCCACAGTACTCATGCAGGAAATCTGAGAAATCATGACAAATACAAGTTGTAACGTAGCTAAAAGTTGGATGCAAATCGTTTCCTACATCATGGAACAAAACATGGATGAGTCCTAGCACTCCACCCTCCCCTCCCTACCTTTTTGTGGTGTTTGGTTTTCAGTATTATAATTTTAAAAGGACATATTTTTTCTGCCCGCTTTCTTCGCTTATCCACCGAGCCCACGTTTTTCACTCCCAAATTATCAAATAATTTTTCTTTTTCTTTCTTTCTTTCGTTGAACAACGGTGATGAGTTTACCCGTAAAAGGACAGAAACAAAGAGCGTATCTCGTAGGGAGAAAATTCTTCTCCCCAGAGAGTCTCTGATTTTTTCTCCCGAGGGAGTTTGTACACCCCATGAGGGTACGCACCGAACAAACTGAAAAAAAGTGGAGTGGATTCCTTCAGCAATTACCCAGTCCATCAGAGCGATTTATGTGGTAAATAGCGCTAAGAGATTATAGCCAATAAGTTACCAATTATAAGGCACTCCTATTTGCATATCACACAAGATCAAACATACCTAAATGTGGCTATCTCGGGTAATCCTAATGTGATTTCTTTTTAACTCCCACATTAAAATATTTCCCAAAACGTTCAATTTTTTTTGGTAAAATCTTAAGAAATAAATATTTCTAAACAAAAGTTCTGCAAAAGAGGTGTCATCTGAATGGTAACACTGTAGGATTTCATCCACAGATTTAAAAGTTAAATTGAAAAATAATCTCGCGATAACTTGGTATAGAACGGAAAGGTTTAATTTAGAAAAGAAACATGTTAAGCTCAATGTCAGACATGTCGACCAAAGAGTTTTCTCACTTCTTATTTAAAGGACAAGCCAGTGGGGTCTGAACTAATGACATTCATCTCAAGAGAAGAATGTTGCAAGTATTCCTCTGCTACAAACAAGAAACTTGTGCTTGTATGAGTCGTTTGCCATAGAAACTTATTGGATAATCAAAAGCACTCCTAACACAGTGGGATAATATATTATGGGCGCATTTCAAACGTCAGAACTGGCCGGCCAGACCATGGCTGGAGTAGTCACTTTGACAATGAAATAGGCCTTTCCCAAGAGTTTTTGCTGAAAAATCATCTCCTTCAGTTCGTGCATACTATTTAGAATTTGACTAATCTGGTTGGATAGTTTTGATTTAAAGTGAAATTCTCATTACTACGTGAATGGACTGGCTGGTTAGTTCTGACAAATGGAAAGCGCTCTAACACTAACAGCCCAGTTTTCATTCTACTGTGGGGCTGAGTAAACAAAAGTTAAGCTTGCTGAAAAAACTTAACTAAACAAGATAAACAAGTATCAGATAAAATAAGAAGTTAGCTAACTGACAATCTGTTGAGGTTTTGTAGAAATCTGCCTGTAGATACTGTAATATTACCATTTGCTCTCTGCCAATTTCTTTTCCTTTGTAAAGGTGGCCATTCAACAGTTTACATGCAACAACAACCTCATCTTTGATTCTGCAAAATGATATTAACAAAACTTTAGGAATAAATTCATACACTGTTGATAGGTGACATACAGGATGAGAAATTTTCTGGATAGTGTAAGAGTTGGGCAGAGAAAATGAGTAGAGAAGGGAGGGGAGAGAGGGGAAATGAAGCTCAGTAGGGTTGGAAAGGGGATCATGAGATCAGCGGTGTTCAAAAGGATAAGGAAAGAAATATAGAACAGCGTGCGTGTGTGGGGAGGGGGGTGAGAAAGCAGAAGGGAGAGGTGGGAGGGGAGGAGATGGTAGGGAAAGGTGAGACAAAGAAAAACAAACAAGAAAGACAATATTTCTTGCCAATCTGGACTTTAAGTATCGAGAAATATTGTTTTAATGTTAAATAACGGAAGATATGCATTGCCATTCTAAAAACTGAAACTCCCAGGAGGAAAAATGTTAAGGCTATTATCGGGTCTTATCTGCCAATATCATATAAAAACAAGTAAAATATTTATGCACATAATGGGTACTGAGAAATGTAAGGGATGAATGGTATTTTGATGTTAGATTAGAACTGTTAGAGCAATATAACCAAAGAAAATGAAGTCAACACTCATCATATCTTTTTTCAATCTAGCTTTCTTAGCAAGGAAGCAAAACGGCAAAACAGACTAGAAATTTGACACGAAACAAAAGTTACAAGCATCATTTGGGAATAATTGCCAAGAAGCATGCCATCATCAGTTTTTGTTTCATTATTTACAGAAAGTCTATAGTTACAGTAGACAAATTCCTTTCATAGCTTCAGCTGGAACATTCCAAAATCTAGCTCAAATTGTGGATTAATAGCTTACCACATTCTTTTACATAGCTGCTATGCTTTGTCATAAAATCAAAACAATAATTTTATTGCAATTGATTCATTTTAGTTTTAAGCTTCCACAGGGCACTTACTAACATGGTAGTTATACAAAACTGAACTGCCCTGTGCATTGTGTATGTGCAGGGTTAGAAGACAAAGGAAATTGAGAATCAACCTAAGTTGAAAATTTTTAACCAGAAATAAAATTGGACCTGTAATTTATCTGAAGGGTCAACCTGCCAATAACAAGATCTGGATCAGATTAGAGCAGACCAGATCATCAACCCTCACAGTGCTTTCCCGCTTCCCTAACCTTTTGTTGTTAGGTAATTAAGTTACGGGGCTTGACACAATCAGGTTTTGTTTATGCCCTGATCAAGCTATAAAATTTCATTCAGAAACTTTAAGGTTAAAAACCTATTAACACTGGTCCATTTACGCCAATAACATAATTGACTTTCAAGTCTTAATTGCAAGTCTTAATTGCTCTTCCAGGTGTTCAAAATGGTGATTAGTCATGATCATGAAAACAATTATTAATCAGTAAAAAAAAGATCATTTCATAGCCATTTTATTGAGCAAATAATAATTAGGTTCTAAACAAAATTCACAGATATATATACTGGTCAGTTAAACAGTTAAAAGTGAAGCTGTTTAAAATGTTCTTTCCATGTTTTTAAAAAGTTTCCTTTATATTTCATGAGACAATATATGTGTAAAAGTGTTCACATAAATTTGCACAAATCAAGTGATTAATACCGGAAAATCCCAAAAAGGATGTACTAAAATGGTAATCTACAACATTTCTCTGTGTAATGAGATTTAAACCACTCCAAATTGTTAAAACTGTTTAAAACAAGAAAATAGTGATCTCATAATGAAACATTCCACAACTAGAGAAGTTATTCTGAGAAATTTGATTAGCCAACTGACTGCTAAATACACGTTTACTGCTCAATAGAAGACAAACCAATGAAATAAATTGATAAATTGATGACACACTGGCAAATGACTGCTTGATGGAAGGTGACTTCTTATAATTGGTTTCCTTGATACAGATTTCACAGACAAAAATTAATGTGGAATGAAAACACTTTCCTGCTGTTTCACATTCATTTTATACTTAACTGTAAGGCAACATGTGGCAAAGTATTGGTGAATAGCTAAAACAGATATGTAAATCATGATTGCCAATCATCAAATTTTAGGGTGCACAATTTGTTGACCAATAACACTAAGAAATCTGATATAGCAAGAACTAATACGGGACAGGCTTGTGCTAAATATATCATCACAGGTCAAAACCTCTATGGTACTTTTCTAAATTACCGTTGAACACACAATGAAAGAGTTATGATAATGAAGAGAAGTTAAATATGAAAAGTTTCGTTTGATTGGTATCAAAATAATATTTCATCTATTCTATTCTAAATAGTACTGACTGTACTTGTTAATTGTAACAAGAAGATGCTGAACATAATAAATGTGATGATGATGCCCACAATATTATCACAACAAATCACTACATCACTAAGTTATATATGATTATGATAATTGCGATGGAAATCCTCAGTTTTTCACTTCCACGGTCAGTAATGGAAAAATGTAGTGTAGATTTAACTTTTGAGTTTGTGAAAAAAAATCTTTAATTAAAGTAGCCTGCACCGCAGACAAAACTTAACTATGGTTAAGTCTGTCTGAAAAACAGCGATGAAATCCTAGTTGTTCTGGGCCCTCCACCTGTGTACCAGGAATTGAGTATGTGCCATGATTGGTCTGTTAAAAATGCAAATTGTCGATTTGCCAATCAAGATAAAAGAAAATTAGAAACCCTCTTCTCATAATTTTTTGAGTCCGTAGGGAACCCAGAACAAGGATATTGGTGAAGCTTCGCAGACATTACTAACTGTTAAATTACGTCTATTCAAGTGAAACCTCTTCACCAACTTTCACTTGGTGCTGTTATTTGTTTTTCAGTATTTCACAAATCAAACTGTACATGTGTAATTCATATTTGCTTAACCTGGAGGACCCTTAAGAGTAAAAAGATTTTTCAAAATTGGTTGCCATGTCAACAAAAATATCAACAAGGTCATAAAAAACAATTTAAAGGGTTTGACAGCATTAGGCAAATCCTTCAGAAAAAAAACATTGTAGTTGTACCATCAAAGCATTATAAAGGATCCATACCTAATGCGGTCAGGAGACTGCAACGTATCCCACACTTCACTGGTTTGGCTTGCACTGTCACTGCTGGGGTTGTCGTTGTCGATACTCCCATCTGACTCATTAAGGTCACTTTCTTTGCTGTGGTTAAGTCCCTTTTTCATGCCTATTCCATCCCTTACATCATTAGAATATGCATTGAACTGCTTAGACTGTACATGTCTAACTATGTTCTGACCTGTGATGGGAGCACTTGTTTTAATGTTCATGTTAGAATCAAATTTAGTATTATTATTATCAACGGCAACAAGATTAGCTTGTATCACAGCTGGTTTATAGTCCACATTAACATCAAAGTCTCCTACGCCAACAGAGTGCATTTGCACATTGAAACACCGCTCGCAGAAGCTGTCAGTCACGCAGCAATCTCCAATGGCAACAGTTTGCGTTCTGATGTTCATACATCTGTCACAGAAGTTATCGGTAATGCAACACTCACTGACCCCAATTGATCTTGTTTCGACAAATTCACACATTGTTCCCACTGACTTGGTTTTCTTATTGGCACACTTATCACAAATCAGGTCAACAGAAACATTACCATCACCAACTCCCACGGACCTTGTTCGCAAACTATCACACTTGTCACAAAATGAATCCATAACACCACAGTTACCTACACCAATTGTCCTTGTACTCTGCTGAACAGAGCTTTTCCTTCTCAAAGGCATGCCTTGTTTATCTTCTGTGACAAAGCTGTTTGGGTCTACAGATTCTAGCTGGATGTGTCTTTCTGCACTCACTATTTTCTCTGTATAAATGTTTTCTTGGTTGGTTTGCATCCTGCTGCAAACTTTACAGACAAAAGTGTTCTCCTCCTGCTGGCCATCATGTGTTCCAACTGATGATGTCTCCAAATTTGAACAGCGTTCCCACAAAATATTGTCAGTTTTATCATCTCCAACACCAGTGTCTTTGGTAGAAATTTGTTCAGTTCCACAACTGACACTTTTCAGCTTGATGTTACTGCAACGATCACAGAGCCGGTCTCCTGAAACACAGTGTTCCCCAACAGCAACATTCCTGAGCTCAACTTTTTCTCCAACACCAACGGTTCTTGTTTGTAGGTTGCTACAGCGGCTGCAGAGGTAGTTGTCATCAAGACATGCATCACCCACGCCAACGGACTTATAAAATGGAATGTCAATGCGATTTGCCATAATCTCATCCACAGTTTTCAATATTGTGCGAGACTTTCTGTTGGAGCACTTTCGGCATGATGGTTCATCATCAATGGTGCAGATTCCAACACCGATTGACACCATTGTAACCTCAGATTTTCCGCTTGTCTGAACGGCAACACTGGCCATGTCTGAGATCTTTCTTTCAGTGTCTTTGTTCAGATTGTCACTTGAACCGTGAAGCTCAGTGTTGGTTCCTGTTGAAAAGAAAAGCGGCTTTGCAGAAATGCCTGCATCTTTAGTTGTGACAGCAGAAGAGGTAGCATCACATGAAGAATCTTTCTTATCCACTGAAGCCTGAACCCCTTTTGGCTCTGTAAAGAGAAGTGCACTTCCCTCCCCAACACCAACATCTTTTGTGAAAGACCTCATCATACCCACACCAATTGATCTTGTTTTGGGTTTCTTTGCTTCTTGTACCAGCGACAGCTTACTCTGATAATCGACCCCTTGGTCTAAGCAGCTGTCTGTTTCTACACATACAGATTTGACTGAAATCCTTTTAATTTCTGCTCTTTGGTTACCGCAGGAACAAGCATCATTGATTGAGAAATCCCCAACGCCAACAGAATTCAGCCTAACCCGGAGTCTCTTCTTAAGTAAAGAGTAATCATCATCATCATTTTCGGTATCACTCTTTGATCCCCTTGAGTATGACATACTGTTTCCTGCGTAATCAGCTGATCTTGTCCTCTTCCGAACACTCTTTGACTGAAGCTGTTTAATGAGCTGCCTTTTCTCTTCTTGAAGCACTGATATTCGAACTTGCAGAGTTGGCACATTTTTAACCTGCTCTTCTAGCTCTTTTAACCGCACAAGACTTAAAGCCATTTGTTCACGAATTCTCATCAAACACTGCTTCAGCTCAGATTCTGGTGGCAAGCTGGCTATTGAAACCTCCAACAGAGAAGTACTGGGCCTTAAAACAGGAGAACGTACACTCCTGTAGCTGGGACTTAATGGCTCATTCGCAAAATCAAACACTCTGTTGGTATACCGACTATCTCCACTGCCGCTAAGTGAACTTAGAGGAGACAAACTCCTTGGCGTAGAGGAACTTGGACTGCTAGCGCCAATATCTCCCATATTCTTCCAACTGCTTGCGTCACTGTCTGACACACTTTCCAGGTCTAGGTCGGGTGAATGGATGCTGTATTTGGGGAAAGCAAAGTTGACTTCACAATCAAAACTCAGTGGAGACTGTCTGGTTTTGCCATTACTCCCATTCTTGAGAAAGAAAGGTTTGGACATAGCTATCAACTGGCAGAGTTGTGTCAATAAGGTTCAGGATTGTTTCCTCTCCAGTACTGTACAGATCCTGTAACAGAAAAAACAAAAAGGAGTTGTGAAAAGTGAAGTAAAGAGGAGCAGATTACCAATTGTGACCGTGAAAGGCAAAACAGACACTAAAGGAAAACCATTTGAATGGGAAAAATGCATAAGTAATGAACGGTTAATGAATGATCCACAAGGCATTCAACAGTTTGACCAGCCATTCAAATGGATGAATAAATCATTTTAATGGATCGGCAATCCATTCTAAAGGATGAATATATTACTTGAACAGACTGGCAATACATTTGAATGGATGAATAAAAATGCTGAATGGACTAGCAATCTGTTTGTAACTGTCTGCAAAAAGCGTTCTGAACAGAACTGGTAATATATGTTGATCTGTTGTTTCAGTAGCTAAATATTATCATCAGCAAAAGATAATTAAATAGTAATTTTGTGTTTGACAAATGTTTGAAAGAAAAAGAAAGTGTATTTTGATTTCAGTCTCATTGGAATTGGAATTTCAGCCTGGTGAATTTCTTTCTTTTGCAAGTTCGACAAACAGTGGATGAACTTAACCCTCTCCTCAACAGTGTCAATTAAAATCAACGAACAGCACTGATCTTAGGCACTTTCAAGCACTTAATCTCATCATTGTAGTCAGACAACCCATACATGTCATGTGTATCACTGATGCAATAAGCTTCCCATGTTCCTATGTTTTCCTTATCACAGAGTTGTCCCTTGAATCTGATTGGGCTTTATGAAGTCATACGAAGAAAAGCTCCACCTTTTGTAGCTCTTGAAAATATCTCAATAAACACTTCCCTTTCTGCTCTCCACAGGAAATTCCAAATATTTTTTCTACTTTCCTGTTTTAAAAACTATTTGACCCTAGGTACCTACCCTCTTTGAACTTTCCGCCTTTTTTTATGCTTTCTCAAAAATACATTATGCTGTTAAAATAAAAACACTGGGAACTCTTAACTGGAATCTGAGGATGAAATCCTATAGTAAGTGCTACCATTAAAAGAAAAGTTTTCATTTTTTACCACTTGTTTTAGGGAAAGTTCATTTAATATGACAAGGGGGGGGGATGAAGATATTGAGGGGGGGCTCCGAAAATTTTTAGACACCCGAAGGGGGGGCTCTGAAAAAATTGTTGCGCTAGGAGGGGGGCTCCGAAAATTTGTATACTTCAAAACCAACACATGACATCATCATACAGATCGGATGGTTTTCAACTCAACAATTTAATGACCTGTGCAACTCAGCTATATCACGTGGTTTACAGATATAACAAATGTAGTCTCAGTAATCATTACACTCTTGTTCATCCCAAAAATGCTTTAGAAAATTGTATCACAACTGTATCTCAAGTTTGTCATAGTATAAACCATTGACGACAATAACGGTAAATATATTTAATACAGTCTAGCGATCTTTTTTCAGGGGAGCAAAGGAATTGAAGGAGGAGGGGGGGGGGGGGCTCTGAAATTTTTTCGACTACCAAGGAGGGGGCTCCTAAAAAATTGAACCGCTAGCGAGGGGGGCTGCTAAAATTTCAAGCTTCGAGTTTCAATATCTTCATCCCCCCCCCCCCCCCCCCCCCCCGTCATATTAAATGAACTTTCCCTTAGGATTTTACAAAATGAAATAATTATCCTCAAGGCATTTTCTTAAATCTGAACTTTGGACACTCTTTAAAGGAGTACTACAATCGCGCTAATCACCACTGTTAGCACAGTATTAATACATCTGTGTTTCAAGAAAAGCTTCTTGAGTTAAGTTAATTTGTATTTATAATAATTATAAGTACAATTTAACTTAACTAAAGAAGCTTTTATATATCCAGTCAAAAACTATATATTGCAGTAGCATTAACAGCGTATTACGTAAGTTATTAAGTCACCTTGTATTTACTTAAGCACATCAAGCCATTAGCAATATTGCATTTATGATGCAAAATAGTCTTGACAAGAAATTTGCATTAAGACCTGTATCAATAGCAAAGTAATGTCCCTTAACTAATGCATACCAGATATTAAATTATCTGCAACAATTAGAGTCTTAATAATGGCTACTGTCTTTTGAACTAAGTTCAGACAATACAAAAGTGTGCAATATAGACAGCTGTTCTCTGTACATAGTTGCTTTCTTCATTTTTTACTTTAGTTTACGTAAAAATGACAATAAGCCACAAAATCAAGTTCACCAACAGACCAAATATGCACAACTGCTAACAAAAATCAAAGCAAGATTCAATTTTTTGTCTAGAATGTCATGGTTGAGAAAGCCTCCGTGTTATAAATAAACAGAAAAAAAGAAAGAAAGGTTGATGATAATGTTTAATTGAATCAACGGTAAAAGCTTCAAATTTACTTCATATGCATCCCATCGAGGTCATATAACTCTTTCTATAAGACTAAACTGATAATTATTCTAAAAAGACAGATTTATTTAAGTTACTGTTGCATTACAATTAGCTGTAATAACTTTGACAGAGTAGATTTTTGATATTTCTAGTACGTTGCAATCACTTCAATGATCATTCACAAAATTTTTGAAGTCTGAGAAAAATAACAATCAACGGCCAAATAATGCAAGGTATGATAAGAGTAAACATCAGAGACTTTGAAACGTTCCGAAGAGCGTGCTACTGAAAGGATGAAAGAGCACTATAACTGCCAGCTCTAAATAATGAATTCTAAATCCTTTTACTGAAGAAGCAAATTTATAAGGCATGATATAATCATTTTAACAAACGAAAACAAGGATTTCAGGAACGAGTACTGAAAACAAGGCAACAGATGTTACATGGTTTTTATATATCCAAAGTCAGGAATGGGTCACCTACCATTAAACTTGAAGCGTTTATCCGAAATTTTAAGACGCCTGTCAGTCTACTACAAGATGCTAGTTTCAGTCTTCAATACTTTATCCCAGTTTTGACTCACAGTAAGGCCTGTACTGCGTAATGTTGGATTTTATCCACGCTATAAAATCGGTGTTGTCTTCTTCACTCGATCACAGATGAATGACTCAAACATGACCGAATGCTCGCTTCTGGGCAGGAAATTTGCGTGCTCAAGTTTCAAGTGACTTGTCAACATCATGCACGCATACATGGTTCCCAGAGATATAGTTACGACTTTATTTTTAATTAGGATACGACAGTCTGCTACTTGCTTATCTTTTCCTAAGCATCTTAACCACTTGAAAATGTCCTGAAAACTGCATTAGTGGTATACACACGACGCGACGAGTTTTGCCAGCAACATCATTTAACTAAGTTATATGTAACGCAATTTAGAGACAATAGCGCGCGTGTTTATGTCCTGTAGTAACATATTTTATCCCATCTCGTGACATTTGTTCATTACATGGAATAAACATCAACAGCTTGATTGATGCTCTTACAAAATGTGAAAGAAAAATAGTTACTGCTGACAGATTGGACGCCCAAGGTGTAGATACTTAAAGAACGAGTTCCGTTTCACGCGAATCACGCGAACTCCGCTCTCGGGCTTCAATAAAACTTTGTTATCAGGAGTAAAGTGGGATCTGCTAAATGCCTTTATTAGGCAAATGGTTATGACGATAACGTGAAATGAAAAGCCTTCTTTTAGATAATAAATATCACAAACAGGCCCACAATCACTGGATTATTAACTCGATCGGGTCACTTACCAATTCAATTTCCGTGTAATTTACTGTAAAAATGTAAGAAGTTATCCTTACAACTACGGCCAAGTTGGAGTTTTGTAGAAGGGAGCACATTTCAGCACTTTAGTCGTGAATCTAAGGACGAAATCCTCTAATATGAATTCATTTTACCATGAAAGCTATTGAGGATTACTTAAGTATAAAGCCTTTTGTTTTTTCGATAGTTCTCGATCAGCAATTACGTTTTTTTTTTTTTTTTGAATGAACGTGCCAAAGCACCAACGAAATGAACTTAATCCCCTTGGATTGAAAGATATTGACAATACCAACGATGAATACACAAATGATATGAGCCGGCCAGCTTAAAAAATGGGGTACAAATGCAAGCAAGCAAGGAAAAAATCTAAAGTTGATGCTGTAACTGTTACATACGAACTAATTTCACAATTTTGGTACAAATTTAAGTGATGTGGACTTTTTTAGTGTTCTTCCATTGTTGTTAAAGTCAAAATTGTCAACGTAATTCATTTACTTTTGCCATTATTTCAACAATCTATTCACAACAGAACATGGCCTCATGCAGAGATGAAAATTATCCTGCAAATGCCTTATGTTTAAACTAATCCGTAGGAGTCTAATGCAAGAAATCTTTGTGGAGATTTCACTGTCGGCCAACAGCCGCGTGAAGTGAATAAAGAGCTCTTCATATGATTTTTACACATCATAAACAATAACAAAACGTCTTTTATCGTTGAACAATAGCAATGAACAAGAGCAAGCATTACTATACCTTTTTGACGCAATGTGTACAACATCGACTGTTAACTTCCCGCAAAATTCGATGTAAACTGAAGTTGTCGACGATCTCTGCAAGGCGAACGTGAAACGTACAGATCAGCTGTTTAGATATCAAGTTATTAAAGAAGCCGATATTGTTAAAAGCGGTCATTTATGAATGGCGCAATGCAAACAGTTTACTTGTTCAGTTACATTGCATCCGAAAGGAAATAGCCCTTCCGCTTATCGACACTTCCTACCCGTTGTAAATTACCTTTGTCTGACCACAGTTCCCGCCTGGCTCGCCAGAATACTGATCCGTGATCTGTATCACAAACTCACAGGTTGCCCTAGTTATGCATGTAAAGGAGCACAGTGCAGCTCTGCTTTGTATAACAAAAGATTGATGGAATATATTTTCTTCGTTATTCAATTAAGAAAAGCACCATAAAGAACTCATTATCGCTGCTCTGCTATAAATGATTAGTCGAAAGCTAAAGCTAAGAGCTCTCGTCACAGACTGACAACGTCTTCTATTTCAGGATGTCTTACCTCCGTTCAAATGTCTTACTATTTTTTTAATGTCTAAGTACCTCTTTGTGAAGGAACAATCTTTTAACTAAGTTTTAATTTGTTTGCCATGGAAGAATTAAAACTCCATGTTCTATTAACATAACTAAGCAGTGATCATAATACTTAGCAACGACGGCCTCCATTCATCAGCGAAGAACTTTCCCAAGAGCTCACATGTAAACACCAAATAAACTTTTTCAGTGAGTCAAAGTTCAGTAATCATAGGCTTACCTTGATCACGTTCCACTGTGGCCAGGTGGTCTCAATCTTTGTTTTTCGCCCTAAAACTGAGCTAAGCTGTTTGCAAATCCTTTCGAGAGACATTTGCGTGCCATGGGTGACTTTTTAATTCAACATGGCTGACCCCGATTTTGCTAATCAATCCTGCTTGAGATGCGTGAAATGAAATGACCCGTGGATGAGTTTGATTGACATGTTTACGCTGAGTATCCCGAAATAAAAATGCGTGACAAATATACTTGCGTGACAATATTTCCCTGTGGTACGCAGTTCTTATCTGTACCAATGACACTCTTTTAACACTTCATCGCAGCAAAACATTTCGACCGCTCCCTGAAGAATTCTATGAAGGCTTGAAAGCAGAACTTTCTGCCTGTAAGTGGTTCCAGGTCAAGTGTCTATTTCACTTCACCGTGACGTCCTGGGAAGACGAACGGAGTCCGTCCTCAGGTTAAATCCGCCAAAAGTGTTGAGCCTAAAGCCCGGCTAAAGTCTTAAAGGTCTTAAAGTAAGAACATACTACTCCAGGAGCACCTGACCCCTTTATTCTGGAGGCAATAACTAATCAGCTATTCTGTTTCCGTGCATTTTTACTGGGCCTGCGTAGCCGGCGGGATTTTTATTGCACGGGGTACTTTCTTGCCGGCGGAACTGCGAGCACTCCCCCGCTAATCCCGCTGGCCACACAGGCTAGTATATTTTTGAACTGAAAATACTGTAGAGCAGAAGTAACACGTAGCAAAACCGCAGCCGGATGTGTTAAGAGCGGCATTCTTTTTTAAAATTTCTAAACAAACCACACACTTTCCATGGTCCATTGATGCGTAAAGCATCCGCGACACATCACGTCTTCAATCGATCAGTCTTCTGACTCAAAATATGGGCTAGATTTATAAAGAGCTACTGACCGCACACAGAACAACAACTATACTGTCATATCCTACAATCTTGAACAAAATAGATGACAAAGTTGTACCCCCGCCCCCCCCCACCCCCGGCCCGCTACTCCCCCAAAATCGAGGATGTGAAAATGGCGCGTTTTGGCTTTTACGCGGCTTCATCATGGGTGCTTGATTTGGGGGGCATGGGGGTTTACTGTTCCATTTTATTCTGTCCAAGATTGTAGGTTGGACAGGTTGTATCAAGTTAAATTGGAGGCCGAGGCTTTTGCAAACGAAAGCGCGTGGACCGCACGTGCTAATCAGGAAAACACCTTGCAGCAACCGGAAGTGGTCGTGTTCTATTTATATGACAACAGATCCAGGTGATTGGCCACATCCTTCAGGATCAAATATTGGTAATAATACATGTACAGTCAACTTTATCTGACGGACTCCTTCTTTAAAAGGACATAAAACGAACACTCACAGTTAGTCCCTGCAGTCCTACAGACTCCTTTGACCCTCTCTGAAGGCGGACACTTCTCTGAGAAGAAGAGAGCGTTATAGTAGCTAGCATTTTGAGTCTGTGAACAAAATCCTTTGGTGTGAACATTCAAATGAAACCTCTTCAGCACTACCTTTTATATAAATTATATTCCAGTTATATATTATATTCTAACGTTGGAGTCAACTCAGGCACTAAGTAACGGTCTTGACTAAAACACGACACCACACGGGTACACACGGGTAACATACGAATACATGCGAGTAACATACGGGTAACTAAGGTAAACGTGAACACATGATTTATCATTTGTGAGGTAAACAAAGAGGACTAACAACTTCCGCTTGTCATGGATAACATCCCCGCATGATTACATGCCGATCAAATGTTCGTTATCATCGCCTTATTATATTTACTACTCTTCGTCACATTTTTAACTGACCTTCGTTCAAATAGAGTTGTCTGTAATCTTTAACAAGGGTTGAACCGGTTAATTGGTTACCAGTCTTCAAAGCAACAGGGCCGAGTCCTGACCAACACTCAGTATCGATAAAAAAAACTGAGTAGACCCTGTCGCCAGCATTTTATACTCATCTGACTTTGTGGACGCAAAAACAACCACAAGGAACGAAACAATCATCGCAGCTCTTAACTTGAAGCCAAGCTCTGCCATCTCCGTCTTACCTCGACAATGTGATATAAGTGTTTCCAATCTGAATTTGAATTCAAAAACACCTGCCTCAAATCACTTTTGGATTGCAGCCTACCTTTGCTCTCCAGACACTTTAAAGAGGCTATTGTCACTCTATGCTGGATAGCTTTTAGGGACGCCACGAAAAGCTATCCAGTACAGCATGAACAGTAACAGCCCGGGGCGGCACAAGTTGTTCACACGCATCGACCATCGTGCTGGTGCGGTTGGCCGAGCGGGCTTGGTGAACTCAATTCCAGTCCTCATTCCTGAACATTTACTTCCGTCTCAGTCGGTTCCAGTCCTCGCTCCGACTTATTTACTTCCGTGACGGCTCGAATAGGTGTCCACACTTCACCAAAGTGTGGTACAAGACCTCTACGATATGTGACGCCCCACTTTCGAGATCAGCGCCGCGCAGCTTCGCTCCGTCACAGAAATAGCGCCGCTTAAACCGTTCTTATGTGTAAAGAGAAACCCCATCCGGTATGATTTTCGCGGCAGCGCCAAAGTTATCCGATATGGTACGATCATAGCCTAAGATGACACACTGAATTTCGCAATGCTGATCGTGCTACGTAAAAATCGACTTTGCCTAAGTTGTTGCGACATGCCTAAAAAAAATCTCCTCAAAACCTCGCTTTCCCGTTAAATATAATTTAATTTAAAAATTTGATAATAAAAGAAATATTCAAAGCAAATTAGCCGACTGTTCAATCAATATCTCAACCCAAACAATTAACGTTCATAAACTACTCTCACATTTCTCCTTTAGCTCAACATCAAACTGTCCTCGTATCTATCTTAATCCGCAGTAAAAAAATTTTGTTCTCCTCGTTGCTTTAGGCGCTAAATTGAAGTAATCGTGGCAGTTCGACGAGACATATGGCGTGTATATTTGTATAACATTGTGAAGATCAATTCATTCACTACTAGCGCTCTTCAACAAAAATGGTCTCTTGGGGATAAAGTCCAACAGTCTGTAGCGATTGTGTTGCATCCACCGCCGTTAGCTGAAAAAATTAAAACGAAATGTAATTATTTTTGCGATAACGAAAGGCAAGTCATAAGCAAATCTAAAATTCCGCACTCAAGAAACTATAAGGGGGAATCGGTACAAGCTTTCGGGGAAACGAATTCTAGGATCGTTTGGGTGGACAAGTCTTACTTACGATTGGCTGATGGTTGCCTTGAAAACCATCGACCAATCATAACTAACGCCTGCCCACCCGAACGATCCCAAAAAGCACTACGCCCAAAGCTTGTACCCATTCTCCTTAGAGGTGGGGAATTGTGCTTTCCAGCTGAGCTACCACGCACCACGCAACTAAGCCTCTGACGTTCAAAAATTTAGACTTTCAAGGTGTTCACACCACGCCTGGCACATTTTTGCCCATACCAGCTAAAAGTTTAACCTTGTTTTTGGCCTTTAAATTTTTATACGGCTGGGCGTCTAAATTTCGTACGCTAAATTCATCTGGGTATCGTGTAAACACATGCGAGTTTTCAGGGAGTTTCTCGTTGGCAACGTACGTTCGAGTACAATAAGCAAAAGAAGGAATAATCAGGCTCCTACCTACTCTGGTAATAAGTCCCCAAGTCATACTTACGTCTCTCCGAGGGAAATTCGTGACCACTTTATATTCACTGTCTAAGAATCCTCGCGTCTGAACAAATGTTAAAACAACCTGCGAGAAAAGAAAGTGTATGTCTGTCTTTAAAATGCAGTACAATGTGGTTCTAAGATTTTCTGTGGATAAATTCACAGCAATACTTTCCTCTGGAGATGTTTCATTATTTATTTCAGCCTTACAAGGCGATTATTAGATGAGATCCTGAGATGTACTTGTCTTAACTACACTGTGTAAATGTTGCTCAGTTGGCTTCCTAGGCAGTGAAAACAAATCTTACCTGAAGTGGGTTACTAGCAAGGAATCTTCTTGTTACGGTTTCTCCGTCAGGAAGTCGAAACCGAAGATTGGAAACTGGATCGGTACATTCGGACCCAGGCTCTGCAGGAAGGTGATCCATAAGCGATAATCGTTGTGCCTGCAAACAAACAAAGAAATAAATATATAAGCAACCTTCAAAGTCACCATATTCTCCAATACTGAATCTGATTCCAAATCAGATGCAGTGAGCTTACCTCTTTAAGTTGGGCTTCATGTAAAGCTTGTTCTTCGTGTAGTTTCTTTGAGAGCAGTTCTTCTTTTTCTTGTCTTTTTTTCTCCTCCTCCTGTACAATAAACGAAGTTTTGAACCCTTTAATCCCCAATACAGTGTTCTCACCAGGCCGCGGCCTTGCGGGATTCCCGCAAGAAAAACTGAAATGGCGCATTAAAACCAAGAAGATGCGCCCGTTAGGGCGCAGGGGCAAGCTACGAGTCAAACGGACTTAAGTAGTTTTTATGGTCAACCTAACACTAAAGCATTCTGTTTGTTTGAATAAATAAAAAACATGATATCAAATGAGTCAAAGTCTTTAATTTTGTTGCCTTTACTTTCATTGGTCCCACGCACGTCCCACTACATCGTAAACTCCTCCTCCGAATCGTAAACACCTCTTCCGCCATATTGGATCAGGTAGGTACTTCATGTAACAGACAATTTGGAGTGCGGGCTCAGGTTCTTCGTACCGCGTGTTTTTTGTAACTTTGTCCCCCTAATGTTCTTACAGGGCCCCCATTTCTCAGAAGAGGGGGCCCTGGGACTCCCCAAGGCAAAATCCTGGTGAGAACACTGCAATATGCATATACAAATTCTCAATACTGATCTTCATAAATGTCCTTGAAAAACTAGTTGAGAGAATTTGTTAGACAAAACATTTTTACTTAGGTGATCATTTTATTAATTCTTATCACCTGCCCACTTGATTACGTATTCATATTGTTAGAAGAAAATTGATGCTGATCAGTCTTGAGGTTTTGAAGGGTGAGATAAAGGAACGCTGCGCAACACCTGACATGGGAAAACTGCTCAAAATCAAAATATTTGCGGCCTACTAAGTGTATGAACTATGTAAATCTGCATTCGTGAATGTTATGTGTTACCATTTTACGAAGAGGTTCTTAGCAGTTTCTTTACATTGGTTTTCTATTAATTATTAAAAGGAAATTGTCAGAACAAAGTTGAAACCTAACCTTGGCCCTGTCTTGGCGGAGCGAGGCCTGGTATGCCTCATCTTGTTCTCTCTTCACCATTTCTCTAGCCTCTCTTTCTTCCTGTAACAACAACAGGTGATCGTTAGTCTCTTGCTGAAAGTTTTACAATGCGGTTTTTATTTTGAAATACAGTCGAACCTCAATGTACGACTACCTCCCGTAAGCGACAACCGATCCAAAACACCACAATCGCTACAGTTGGATCACCAAAGTTCGACCCTACTCTTCTTATAATTTTATTTCCTGTTGACTTGTTATGTTCCCAATAACCATCCTTGTGCGGCGGAAACTAGGAAAGAATGTATCCCTGCGCGACAATGTTTCCAAACTGTTCAATGATTCTTGCAAGGCAGGTAAGGACCTAATGCTCAGTTTTTAGAAGCAAGTTTAGCGTCTGTTTACCTCTTCTCTAATTTCGATGTCCATGGCTTGTTGAAATGTCTCATGCGCGCTCATGAGACCTGTCATGAGTTCATCAAGAGTAACTGAGCCTGGTACACAATATAAAAGGTAACATAGGGTTACACGATATAACCTCAAAACCTCATCTCTCAACATTGACTCTACAATTAACATAGCTGTTCAAAAACGGGGCAGCACTTGCATTAAGCGCAATTTCTAGGAAATATATATTCGGCAAAATGGAATTAACGAGATCAAAGCGACGAATGTTTTGTGCCACCCATTGAAGGGGAAACCATGTCATTTGTAGATAATTAAGACTACGAGAACGCAATTTCCTCAGTAATAAGTAGTGCGCGCACGTGAACCAGCCTCATTTTGGCGGGAAAACACGATAGCTGTTGTCACTGTAATTCATTTTTCAGCGCAAATGTCGTAGTGTCGGGGACAAGTTATCAGTTGTTAGAGGTTTTATCATTTTGCGATAGGGATAAAAATAACAGTGCCAACGTTTCTGGTGAAAAATAGTAAAATAAAACTTTACTCTCTAGGTGATTTCAAAGAGCTCTTATACTCTGAGTAAGGACTGGTGCGACTGGGGATCGAACCCTTGAACACCATGTCACAAGACCGATACTCTACCGGTCAAGCTAACCCTGCGGTGGTTAAAAAAGACTGTACTTAAATTTCCATGAGAAATAATATGTCCTTGTAAACATTTCTTACCTTGAAGGACTGAACATATTTCCATGGCCGATCTATTCCTCATACCAACTATTAAAAGCGGAAACTGCTCGGCCACAAACCCGCGCACAGTACTCGCTGCTACACTGCCAAAGTGTTGCGTAACCATGTCTAGGAACCTGGAGCAGAACGAAACAATAGGAAAGGGTGTATGGATAAGGGAAATGTGAAGGCTTCATAATTTAAAAGAAAAACACGGTTATATGAATGATAAAGTCTGATTTCGATATGATCTGGGACAAGATCGTCGACCGGTCTGCGTTACGACACAGACATCTGCTTGGCGCCTTGTTCGCACTAAAATCGAGTCAAACAAACAAGGCATGTTTGCGATCACTGACATAAATAGAAACATTTGTCTGTAGGGTCTAGGATGTTCTGAAAACGTCTGACGTCGAAAGCTTTCGATTACGTCGCAGAACACTGCAAGTTTCTACAGGTAAGTCATGTAGAAACCAAGCTTTAATGCGAGGAAAATAGAGATCAATGTCGATGGAACAGTTATTATATTATATTCATTTAGAGTGACTGGAGGCACACGGGACCAAGATAACGCAAAGTTTTCGCTGTAGTGCATGGTTGCCCGAGGGATGAAGATGGAGCTGTCTTTCCAGCTCGGGATCTCCCGCAAAACAGAAATGAAACAGTTTATACACATACCTTGCTCTGTTAGAGTTGTGAGTCATGTCCCACGCCCACACAACAAAGTTACCGCTGATGTAGTTTACTATCGTTTCCGAGCAAATCAGTTGACTACAAAAAGAAAATATAAATATAAAATACTTAAAAAAGGGAAGGCACGGCTGTACAGTTTTAAATGAAAACTAATAAGAGTGTCCAGTCAGAACTTAAGCTCTGTATTGATCAGCAGTTTCTTGAGGTGCATTTTTAATGGCGGATCCAGGAATTTCTGGTGCAGGGAGTGGGGTGAGGGAAAAGAAGAGGGGACACTGGCTATTGAAACTGTTTCACAGTTACCCGTCTTACCTTAACTTTCCTACATTCCATTCCTAATTAGCAAAGGAAAGGGAGAAAAAGTATCGAATGGAAACAGACTGAAAAGGACGTTTCTAGCTTTATTTAGAAGGCAGGGACGATGGCACAAAACAGACCACTGCCTCACGCAGCATCATCGTCAATGTGGTTGCCGTAAGATGTGCAAGTTCGCAGTATTAAAAAATTCACTACACAACGTCGTTTGATACTTACCTACAAAATACATTTGTTAAGATGCTACCATCATGATGAAGGTATATGAGCAAAGGTCTTCTCTAAGAATCATAACAAAGCAATATAATTGGTAAAGCTGTACAAATCACACGTAGATATCAAATGCAAAGAATAACACCTGAGGTCGGATGCATACAACCCGCCTTTTTCTGGTGTTAAAATAAAGAGTTTGACTGGGGCTGAAAGACAGATATCAGCTGTATCACGACCCTGGTAGATGAGCGCGCACGCGTGAATCAGCGTCATTTTGGCAGGAAAACGTGATAGTTGTCATCATTCTACTACGAGTTCTAGCAAGAATGTCGTACTGTTAGAACTTTTATCATTTTGTCATCGGGAGAGGGCTTACCCCATTCAATAAAAATAACCATGCTAAGTTTTCTGGTGAAAAAAAGTACAAAGACGCTTTCCGGGGCTTCTACTTTTTGAGAATATTAATTTTAAGTTCGATAATTACATTGTATCATCATCGTCGACGTCCATGTCCTCCAATATAAGGGTCTCTAATGTTCTACACACTCATCATCTCCAAATTCAATCACGCAAAACTACATTGTAAACAGGTGACTACTAACCATTGAAAGTCCTCTTGACTGTTTTATCGTTATTTACCTCTTTGGCTGAAGCTCCTCCAGCCTCCTTGATGGCTTCAGTAAGTGGACCCATGTAAAAATACGGGTGTGTTTCACCATATCTGATAATCAATCAGAATTTGAATGTGCATGTGAGTTGCCAGCTGCTCGCGGTGTGCTGGCATTTTAATAAAAGGTCTAGAGTCTAGAGTCAGGGTTATAATTCGAGACATTGTTGGAAAGAAGCTGAAAATTCAAGATCCAGCGAGGAAGATCTTCAATTTTCAAGATTTTCATAGAAACTCACTGCTGTCATTCATGAAGGTAACGGGTAACCCTGAGTCAAGTTTCACACAAAATCAAAAATACCGTAAAATTCCGAAAATAAGCCCCGGGGCTTATATTTTTCAAAGGCCCTTTTGGAGGGGCTTATTTTTGGAGGGCCTTATATTCGGAGGGGCTTATCTACGGAGGGAAATTTGCGTTTCAAAATCGGTATAGTCGGAAGTAAATTTCCCGTTTTTGCTTTGTTTTACTTTGTATTTGAGGGCAGTTTTCCAAGTACAAGCCCCCGGGGGGCGTATATTTGGAGGGGCGATTTAACGGAAGGTTTTTTGCGTTACCTGTTTGGGGGGCTTAAATTTGGAGGGGCTTATTTTCGGAATTTTACGGTATATATACACTGTATAAATTATTGCGATTTTCCATAAAAAATTTGGGAATATTCGGGTGCAATCTAAAAGGTCCAGATGTCTGAAAGCTTACTTTTTAAGAGCGAGATGATTTATTTACAACTGTACGACTTACCTTTCTTCAAACTGAGTGGTAAACTTGACTAATGCTTCTGCAGTATCTGTACAGTTATCTTCCACTTTAAAGAGAAGACACAGTCTACAGTTAGAATGGCAACACAGAGTGTACAGTGTACATTCACAACACAGAGCCATCCAATGAGACAACTATAATGTTCCCTATTACCGTCAACTCTCTCTACAATGGATCCTTTTTGAACTGGTGTCCATCTTAGAGACATGTCTTTCTTATACAAATTTACAAAGTCTCATGACTGGAGCAAAGTTGATAGTGATCCTTAGGTGTCCATTTTAGGGAGGTGTCCCTATTATAGGG
Source organism: Porites cylindrica (assembly GCA_964035525.1). Lineage (NCBI taxonomy): Eukaryota > Metazoa > Cnidaria > Anthozoa > Scleractinia > Poritidae > Porites > Porites cylindrica. The sequence continues at coordinate 739,874 of OZ037788.1, read as the reverse complement.
GTGTCCAAAAGGAGAGAGGTGACCGTACAAACATGACACAGAGACATCCAAAGAAACAATATCATGAGCCAGTTGTATGACAAAAAAATACTTTCTACCAACCCAAATTTCTTACTACATTGTGCTGTGCAGTCAGTTCTCTTTTAACAGACACCTCTGAAAGAAAGCCACCTCCCTAAAATGAACACCTAGATTTGTTCCCTGCCTTTCTTGACTCCTTTCATGTAACTCTACATGAACACAAGATGAGTATCTCTCTTAGATGGCACTGGGGGTTGGTTCCAATGGTGTTCATCTACCCACGTAAGTTACATGTATGTGTACTTACATAACCATAGTGATCAGCAGCATTATGGAGAGTAACTACAAGAGCTAGCCCTCCTAGGCCATTTACTGTAAAAACACAGCTTCGTTTTCGTAGCATCAATTGCACAAAGAACTCAACTCTTTCTAAGATGGACACCTTTGGGACCAGTGCTACGTGCCTGCCTTAGAGGGATGTTCATCTTATAGAGAGTCAACTAACAGGAGTAACAAAAGGCAGGTACAATCCCTGGGTGTCTGTTTTAGGAAGGTGGCTGTCTTTTAGAGGTGTCTGCTAATAGGGAATTGACTGTCCCTTAGACTTAACTTATCATTAGCTTGCTGTCTACCTACACATATTGCTTATTTGTCTTCTTGCGGCTGGAACATCGCAAAACATTTCTTCATCATCCATGTGAAAAGGTGGATCTTCATTGTCGCTACTATCATCATTTGTATCCATGTCTACATCTGCATGTCTTGTTTTTGAGGTAGTCTAAAGTTAAGAGGTAGAAAATGAAATGACATCAATATGAATTGTCACAGTGGCTTATTTTAGGGAAATCACACAAAATACTGCCATGCAGTAGATTAGCAATACATTCAGGAGAAAATATATTGTAATTCTCTATAATCTTGGTTGCCTGTTCTTCAAGAAGAATTTAAGGTCATTCTCCTGAATTGCATTGCACAGGTTCTCTACTGCACATAATATTGCAACACTAGTTATACAGTCTAACGTGTACCTTTTTACATTCCTGTGATGTATCTTCACCACTTCTTTTCATTGTTAAACTGTGGACTGGAAAAGACAGTTTTGCATCTGCAAGGGACATCTGAAAAGGATACATTGTACAAATCATAACTTACGATACAAATGTACTGGATCAATAATAATTATAATATTTTTGTACCAGTTTAAAAATAATTGTGCCAGTACAAAGACAATTAATTTTGTACCATGAGTACAATTGAACTACAACAGCTAAAACCAAAAAACTTACATAGTACTGTATGCATAGCCACTGGCTGGTACCACAAAAGACGTTTTTTCTGTTCACTGATGTATTTGGTCACTTACAGCTGTAGTTGTCTCATAATAATGATTTCATTATTGGCTCTAGTATTAAATAAAGGGTAGTTAAGCCAAAGTGTTGCCTTACATCATCCGTGACTTGATCAGGCCAGCCTGTCCAGCACTGATATCTACAAGGAACACCAGATAAGGACAGAATGTCTGCCTTCACCTACAATAAAACATTGACTTTATGTTAGGAAATAGAAGTATGAAGATTTATGGGGTGTTGCAGAAACTGTTGCTGATTCCAATCCAACCAGGAATCAGGTAGACAAAGAACCACTTCATGTATATGTGGATATACTACCTCTAAATTTGATCATTTTTACTATTAAATCATCATAAGTCAGTAGCCATTTACATGGACAGTCGACTCTCGATAACTTGAACCTTCAAGGGAAATCAAAAACAGTTCGACTTATCGTGAGTTTGAAGCAAATAACCAGAAATAAGGAAATGGGATGGGGGGTGGGGGGGGGGGGGGGAGAATGCAAGTATCATGTACACTTCACTTCATGGGCAGCAAGAGATATATTGATATTTTGAAAAAGAAATAATTTGAGCAACAAAGCCTTGATTAATCAGTACAGCGCTAAACATTGTATTTGAATTGGACAGACAAAAGGTAAAAAATCTTAAAGAGAAAGAAAACACAATTGTTTTGAGAGAAATTCAAGATTTTGGACTGCAATTCACTTCACCTGTTCCAGGCGATTTCTGCTCACATCTCTTTGCAACGTCCCCAGGAACACAAAGCCTGGAACGGACTACAATTCACAGCGTTTTTTTCAAATTGTCATGTGCTTAAAACATGGTTTGAGTTATTGAGGATAAAATTGTATAGAAATAATCTTAAGGGAAACAAAAATTACGTTGAGCTAGCAGGAGGTTCGAGTTACTGAGGGCAAAATTACAGTAAATGAAAGAAGGAAATCCAAGGGAAATCGATTTTGGTTCAAGTTAGTGCGAGGTTCAAGTTAGTGAGGGTTTGAGTCATTGGGAGTTGACTGTACATGTAAATTCATTGATCAGCTGGTTGCGAGCACATCAACGAAAAGAAGTTGATGTCCTACCTCTCCTATTGTTTTAGTTAGTGCATAGGGAAGATTGTACTCTCTGCTGCCAACTTGAATATTTAACATGATCTTTTCTAGAGAATTGCTACTTTTTGCAGATGAGCTGAAAAGACAAAAAAAATAATATCAGTTGTTTTCATGTTATGTCAATTGAATATTTAAACATTTTTTATTTGATTTTTGGTGTTTATACTGGTACATGTGCATACCTTGTTTCACCATTCATGGTTTCTCTTACTGAGCAAGGCTGGCTTTCCTTGGGTGTCTCTGTAACCTTGCGACTAGTTAAGATCAAGGCTGTTTCCTCTCTTAAGTTTAAAGACCTCAGTACACTCTGCCAAGGAAAAATTACACTATTATGTGTATGTGAGTGTGTGTTCTGCCCACAGGCAGGCCCTTCATTATTACATGTTGTTCCTAATCTAAGGCGTGCCTCTTGACTGCTATGTAAGGGTCACAATCCTTCACTCTCCCCAGCATTCCCCCACAAAGTCTTTTAGGTGGCCTCTTTTTCATCTATTATTCTCCCCTCAATAATTAACCCTTTATCCCCCAGTATCTACATACAAATTCTCCAAACTGATCTCTATACATTTCCTTAAAGAATTAGTTAAGAGAATTTGTTAGAAGATCAAGGCATTTTTACGTAGGTGATCATTTTATTAATTCCCATAACTTAGGGAAAGTTCATTTAATATGACAAGGGGGGGGGGGATGAAGATATTGAGGGGGGGCTCCGAAAATTTTTAGACACCCGAAGGGGGGGCTCTGAAAAAATTGTTGCGCTAGGAGGGGGGGCTCCAAAAATTTGTGTACTTCAAAACCAACACATGACATCATCATACAGATCGGATGGTTTTCAACTCAACAATTTAATGACCTGTGCAACTCAGCTATATCACGTGGTTTACAGATATAACAAATCTAGTCTCAGTAATTATTACACTCTTGTTCATCCCAAAAATGCTTTAGAAAATTGTATCACAACTGTATCTCAAGTTTGTCATAGTATAAACCATTGAAGACAATAAAGGTAAATATATTTAATACAGTCTAGCGATCTTTTTTCAGGGGAGCAAAGGAATTGAAGGAGGAGGGGGGGGGGGGGGGCTCTGAAATTTTTTCGACTACCAAGGAAGGGGCTCCTAAAAAATTGAACCGCTAGCGAGGGGGGCTGCTAAAATTTCAAGCTTCGAGTTTCAATATCTTCATCCCCCCCCCCCCCCCTTGTCATATTCAATGAACTTTCCCTTATCTGTTGACAATGTATGGATATTGATAGGAGAAAATTGATCTTGGTCACTATTCGGACTTAAAGGGTTAATGGGACAAGATCACCATGCTGTTTGTTATAACCAAGCCAGACTCTCTGTTTCTGTTGATAACAGACACTATTATTTGTACCAATAATACAACATAGATAAAGCTTTTCAATATTCATGCTCATGGTTTAATAATGTTAATGTGAAGGTCTCTCATGTTCCTGAGAAACCTTCCAGTTTACAGAAATTGAAAATCATCTTACATCATCACTTAGCTGTAAATTGCTTGCCCATCCTAGAAGGCTTTGCTGGTCCACTGGTATCCCGAGTTGCATCTCCAGCATTCTTTTGATTGTTCCTGAATATTCACGACAAAAAAAATACTCTGATAATTAATTTTAACCTTTGACAACAAGAAAAAAACCTTCCAGTACAGTGTGTTTCTGACTTTGCTAAAACTCAGACAAGGATGAAAAACCTTAGGTCCCTTCTCACAGCACTTTCACTTATCTTGCTCTTGGGGGGGGACTGTAAAAGAACCGAACCCACTGTTCCGCTAGTGTGGCCAACCTTTCCTGTGCTCGATGGGTTATCTTTAGGGAGAGATGTTAATATGATCTTAATAAGGATAACATCATGATCCTCCTTCAGGGGTAGTAATGGCTATGTGTAAACTGCAGAGATTCCAACCCCATGTCATTGAAAATAGGGAGTAATTATTAGCGCCGAAGGCGCGAGCTTTTAGGGGGGTCCAGGGGCATGCCCCCCCTGGGAAATTTTGCAAATTTAGGTTCTCTCAAGTGCCATTTGCTGAATTTTGACATCATTCCGGCATGAGTTATAACATACCATAATGCTCTTCGTGAAGAAAGTAAGTATAATATGAGTGTTTCACAGTGACAGATCGCCAAAAATTCTAAAGATTAGCAATTTTTCCCTAGTTTTCAGAATTTTATAATAAATTGGGAGAGCGGGAGGCAAGACATCAAATCGGGAGACTCCCGATCAAATCGGGAGGGTTGGAATCTCTGAAACAGTGTATGTAACTATGTGTATGTGATATTAATTATTCTGATACCAATTATTAGGTTGGGTGGGGGGCCAGGGGGAGTCTGCTGTCATAATAAATTACCTATTGTTTCACTGTCTTCCAACACGATAGGAATTGTTTGATCACTCCACTCAACTAAAAATTTTACTCTTCTTAAGGGCGGCTGTAGAGGGATTGATCTTCCAACGACTTCACCAACAGAAACTGAGGGCTGATCTGAAGCGGGATAATGTTCTTCCATGGCTGGAGCCTCAGGCATGCTAAACACAGATACAATATACAGAAAAGTGAGTTTGAAAAAATGCTGAAATTATGTTGTTACTAAACACACAAATAATCATGTTCGACAGAGGAGAAAGCATCCTGATGTTGGCTTTCCCGTGGCTTTTATAGGCATAAGACATCAAGACATTTTTGAGACTGCAATCTGGAAATTTCTTGAATTGTGTTTCCAAACAAAATTCTGCATTTAGCCAATCTCTATTAATAGAAGTTATGGCAGTGCATAATTAACTAAAAAGATATACCATGGATGAAATAGGTTTAGAGTTCTAGGCAAATGGCTTATCCCATGCATAATACTGATTGTTCTTTGATATTCTGTGACAGTTGATAATTGTCTGTTTAGGCTCTAAACTTTGTGTCGTGTGCGTTATTTATTATAAGCTTAAATTATGATTAAAAGCCTTGATACCGTCACGATAGTACAATTGTACCATGCACTTAGACTGCATTTCTTTTTAAATTTGAAGTTATTATGGCTTTAAAATACTAATCAGCTTTAGATCATGAGAGAAGACAAAAATGTAAGTTTGAAACGTGAAAATCACGTCATAGTTCATAACATTTCTGCTTGATACACAAAAATTGAGAAAATAATTATTCATTTGTTTCTCTCTCTCAGTGCTGTATTGAAACTTTTACCGTAAGGGAGAATCCGTCTGGTCTGCAAGGACTGAATTCACACAAGCCTGGGAAAGGAATTTTAAAGACAGTGGAGATATCAATCAAAGTGAACTGTATGAAAAGTAGATACACAGGCTGACGAGAAAAAGCACTTCCTACCATTAAATCCCAATTATGGTGATCCAGGAGTGTTATACATTCATCTAGGTTCTCGATTCCCGTTATACTCTGAATAAGAATTAATAGAAGAACTGGTTTGCAAAGGAAAAAGCAAAGAATACACGAAAATCGTAGATTTACCTGAAAGTTTGCGAGCACCATCTCCCGGTCTCCGTCTCCCGCCATCTTGGATTTTTTTAATAACAAACCTTGCGCATGCGTTAATAGTTGTATGCATCAGAATGAGAAAGCGGAAGTGACGACACACCGGCCTCATCCCCAGTCGCTCGCAGTCACTTTTGTGGGGGATAACGCCTTGGGGTTTCTTGGGGACAGCCGGCTCCCGAGGGCTCCGGCCTTTTTTTCAGCCTTTGTACCCTTCTCTATTTACTCAATAACATCTGTTTTTAAAAAGCTAAGAGGCTCTTTCCCGAAAGTCGTTATTGAGGCTTCTAGGAAAAGACCTCTTCTCTGCAAAGAATTTGAAGCAGCTTTCAGTTTCCCAACGCAAATGGAGGGCAGGGTTCGCGTCATTTACGCTTCATTAACCTAGTACTTCCTAACATGATGGCATCCACTTCCTGTGATTCCTAGAATTTAGCAAGGGTTTCTTAGTAGCCAGACGATAAATGGCTAGCCAATTATAAACCTTTGCTTAGTTTTCCTTCTTTAATTGCTGAAACAGCAAGCGACGAATAGCTAGCATTGAGACACCAAAACTGAAATGTCAGTTCGGAAAATAGAAGTGATAACAAAATGTACTTTTCACATTGACTAAAACTATTGACGGTGGTCTTTTGGCATGGGTGAAGCTAGAGAAGGAAAAACGCTCTTTGAAAAAGTTAGATAGGTTATTTATTATTCAGTTCCGCCACTGAATGTAGTCGCTATATTGACTTAAGTAATACCCCGTTTTCTTTGCTTTGTAACATATTCATTTTAAATTCACCCCTTGAAGTCACAGAAGTCATTTATGCGTGAAAAACGGTAGTTGCTTTTAATTTTTCAAAGTCTTTGCAAGACTTCCGCCGGTGACAGGCGCGCTTCTTACTGAATTGTTGCTTTTCACTGATAGACCTGATAGGCCGGGACCGTCTGGCCTCTCAGTACTTTGTAGATAGGCATAGCAATCGTGGTGGATCCATTTTTTTCTGTTAGTTTATTAATCATTCATTAAATAATCACAATTAAAAGATAACCTAGCAATGGTAAATCAACTGCCAAAAAATTGTACCAACATGCTACAGCGTCTGCAGTGACTGGTCGCTTCCACAAAGACGTTCCATGGTTCATCCTTGCATTGGCTCATCTGGCCTGACGGGCCAATTTTGCCGCTTTGTGAAACCAAGAGAGGATAAAGGGGCTATCGTCCCTTGGTGAAACCCTAATATCCAAGGGTTATCGAAGGAATGGATCGACCAGGTTAACAGTCGTATTTGCCTCCGAGACTTGGCATGGGGGAATAAAACAAAATAGTCGTCACCTGGATGTTATACAGGATGAATAGTATATTTAAGCTATACGCATCCAAGTGAAGCAGGAACTAACGTAACGAAATTTAAAGTGAAAATATCCTGTGTATGCTTGCGCCTACGGCGCTCGTTTAGGAAATCGGTCAGTATTTATCCTAGATCCTCGCCTGAATACGTTAATAAGGTTAAAACAAGATATACATAGAATGATAACGCGAGAAATATAACAAAGCTAAAACAAACTACGTTTGGTAAATATAGAGACGGATATGAAACTCTGTATATAACGTAAAAGCAGACTCATTAGACTGAAATAAAGTGAAGATAAAAATACATATTAAATGCATGTCTTTGCAATTGAGAGTCAACAGGCGTGAGAGTTCGATCCAACTCGACTTAACTCAAAAGATGGAAAAAGACATTGACGTTGCTCCTGCTTTCTTTCGAGTTTCTTTCGTTTTTATGAAGAGATGTGTTACGACCGAACGAAAGAAAATGTCAATTTTCGGAAATTCATACCATAATGCACATTTAGTTTGAAATCCTTCATAAACTTTTATCATAATGTTACCTGAAAAACGTGCGAGCTCGGCTCCAGGCTACACGGTGCGCACAGAAAACATCATGTTAGCTGAAAAACGCACGAGCTACTTCAGGCTACACGGTGCGCACAGAAAACATCATGTTAGCTGAAAAACGCACGAGCTACTTCAGGCTACACACTGCGCACAAAAAACATGTTTCGCTTCTGACCTATTACTTTACAGTCAAACCAGGTCAAGCGTTCCCGTCGCTAACGAACTAATGCATTCAATAACGAAAAAATGATTTCGTTTGTCGATTCAATTACCCATTCATAAAATGAACAATCCAGTATTCATATTTAGCCTCAGCTAGCCTCGATTCTATAATCGAATGTCGATTCGATTACTGTTTTTTGAAAAACTACAATAAGGAACTTAAGAACCACGACGACGGCTTGGTCGACGACGACCGAAAGTGAGTTACACTGTACTACGCAAGCGCGACTAGTAAATTTCGCCGTCGTGGTGTCGTCGACGACGCCAAACAAAGTAGAATCACGTCGTCCTGCAATCCACAAGCTTTGGCAGGTATAAACAGTATAAATCCACTGTTTTAGGCGATTTTTGAAGGCCTTTGCATTTTCTTGTCCTCCTAAATCAAGGTATCGTTCCTTTTTTCTCCAAACGAGCGATGTTGATTGAAAATTCGACAAATGAATTCATTTTACTTTGAAGAATGACAACTGCTGAGGAGGCCGAGCGAGCGAACTCGTAAGTGAATTGTGATAAATTTATTTGTACGTATTTAGGTAAGGCAAATCATATATCTTTAATATAGAGGAAATAAACTTTACATGGAAAACAGCTATCACATCAGAATGTCTCTTTTTCGAGATCTAAAATCTGACGGACACTCGGACTCGGCTATCTCATTCAAGTTTAAAGTTGAATAATTTCGTACGGAAAGTAGGTGTATTTCCACTCGAAAAGGTCAGACAACACAAGAAATTTTTCATCGTCAATGAAATTAGACGTACGGCTTGAACAAATAAGATCTTGCGTTGTTTTGAAAGACGCCATTGCGAAAAACTTTGTTGCGAACGAACATCACAGTTTTACATCTGTGTTTACATTCAGTGTCGTCGTCGTCGACCTACCGACCGACCGCATCTAAACTTTCCTTTTTCCCGCCGAAACCGACGTTCTCGTTCCAGTCTTTTCCCAGTCAACAGACGTCGTCGTCGTGAACTTCGTCGTGGTTCTTAAGTTCCCTAATTTCCACAAGTCGACCTCAGAGCGAGTTCTGAAGTTCAAACCCAAACAAACTGTTACATGTACGCCATTTTTCTTCCAGTAATCAGTGCAACGGACCTGACCTCTTAGAAAACACGATAGTCAAACTGAGGTCAATGTATGCGCGGTGATTGGTGGATTTCGATCCCCGGCCTTTGTCAGTTTCTTTGCGTTTGCGGTCTGTCTATTCTAGCTGTTATTTTGATGGAAGACAATGAAAAACGCAATCGTAAACGGCAGGAAAAGGGAAGCAAATACGATTGAACACAACAGACAAGAATAAAGAACAGGTCGATTTTGTGCATAAACCAAATCAACATTATTTATTGAATCAAGGTCCAATTTGATTGTTGGATTATTCATTTCATGAATAGATTATTGAATCAACAAACGAAATCATTTTGCCATTAATGAATTCAATAGTTTGCTAGCGACGGGAACGCTTGACCTGGTTTGATCGTAACTTAGCAGAACAAGCATTACAATCGTTATCAAACTGATGAAATATTTTCAAGAAAACTTCACATCGTTCTTCTTTATCAATTAGTTGTTTCAAGTTAGTCAGCGTTTCAGGCGTGTGTATTCTTCGTTTTCTTGTATTCCTGATAGACCTGAAGTGTGAAACGTTTGCCTCGACTTCATTTCACTAATCTAGGAACAACCCCTTGTGATATACGGATGGAAGCTGTTACAGTTAGTAGTATAGAATTAACATGCTGTTCACTTTTTTGTTAAATCGTCGTTTAAAAATCTGCAGTCGTCAATTTTTAGTAAAATTATTGGCCTCACTGAATGGCTTTCCAAAATGATGGGTTTTCAACTCTCATAAATGACTGACCTTGACTAAAGCCAGTGGCCGGCTCTTGACTGAATGTCAATTGTCATTGGTAGTTGCATACAAAACTGGCTTAATAACTAGTATCGGTAGGCGGAAGTAGTTGCAACCTACCAAAGTTTCTGGATGATACTTGCTCGGCAGAAAAATCGGATTTTTTCCAGAACTTGAATCGTGAGTACCATTTCTGAGATGTGTCTTGATGTAGAGATATGTTCGCTAGTCCCATTGCTGCTTCTTCGTAATAGCTTATATTCATACCCTTTCTCGACAAATTCTGCATCAGGTGCTGACTTTCTTTCTCATCCTTTACTGTAGAGAGGATTTCAGCCTGCCGTTTCGCCTCCTCATAGTAATAGATGCGTTGTTGATAACCGGGTTTCGCCCCTCGTTTTTCGGACTCGATAAGAACTTCAATGTACTCAACTTCAGTAAGTGGATTGGGCTTGAGGGCAATTTCGTCCAAACGACGAACACTGTGCTGAGCTTGTTTTATCATGGTGAGAACCTGTAAGTGCACTTTCTGAAGAGATTCTACTAAAGAACGCATCATTTTTTCAGCTGTTGCCTTTCCTTTCACCGCTTTGTGATATTTCTGTTTCAGATCCTCAAATGTTCTTGTTTCAGTGACCACCGTAGATTCGATCAGGTAGGGAAGGTTTCTGTGCTCAGACCAGTTGCACTTACGTGAACATATTCTGCAATTGCCAAATATATCCATGGCACAGCAGCGAGACTTGTTACAATCTAAAGGAATTCGGCAACTCTTATGGCATGTCATGTTACAAGTGACACAAGTGGTGGTGTGCTGGCCAGTTCCCTCTAGACTGATATAAGATGGTTTCACCATATCGACTTGGTAGGTGAAATCCTTGTTTGCTTTTATCTTTGCTTCATGTTGTTGTAAGACAAGTTCTTCTTGACGCATCTCCTCCATTTGATTGAGTCCTAGTTTAATCTGATCGTTAAGACTTTCTAACGATATCTGGAGCTGTTCCCGTTCTTGCAATACCTCTTTGGTTAGACGAAGGCTTACACTTTGGTACTTTGGAAACTCCACGAAAAACTTCTTAAACGAACCCGCGCCCATCTTCCAAAACATTTCATCAAAGTTGGAATCGCTAGATTCGGGATCAGGGCTATTATCCGCGAAAAGCGCCGAGTTGTTGAACTTGAAAAACACCGTGCTTGGGATTTCTGCTTTCTTGATGGCTTCCAAAACAGGAGGACGTTGGCCATCTGCAAACGTGAGCATCATGAATATGTTTTGGGCAACATCTTTACCAAATATGGACAAAATTGAGTCGAATATGTACTCCTGTGTTTTCGTAAGACGTGACTGGGAAGACTGAACAACAAAGCCAATGCCGTCGAGATGATCGATCCCTTCTGGCGGAGGGATGGAAAAGAACTCCTTAATTTGTTCAGTTATTTTTTTGTCTCTCTTTAATCCCTCAGTTGCACCAAAGCCAGGAGTATCGATTACGGTAAATGTGTATGGAATGGGTGAGCCTTCCATAGCGTGAAACGTGTATGCAGTGATATCGTTGGTCTGGCTGTCTGCTTGCGTCAATTTATCGTCTTCTGTTATTAGCTTAAATCGAAAGTTATCTTTCCATTCCACCCCGAACATGTAGTTCGCCATTCCATTGATGAGTGTCGACTTCCCAGCTCCTGTCGCTCCTACCACCAGAAAGACTCTTTCGTTTTCTCCATGGCCGTTACGACAAGGCCTTCCAATACTCTTTCTTGAAATCATGCTGTTTTCACGACTCATTTCATCCCGCATATGTGGCTTATACATTGACGGTGATCCGTGTTGAAGCTCTTCAGAAGTGTAAAGTAAACCTTCTGCAAGACGGAGTTTAGAATTGGAAACTGCACCTGTTGTCATCGTGTACTTTTCACCGGCGTGTCCCGAAGGATGCTCTGCTGTAAGAAAGGGATAACTGTTGAGTTAAATGACATGTGATTGACACTTTCGTTCACCCACTAACTCAGTTTTCGATTTACTAGTTCGATTGATAAGAATGACTCGATAACACGGATGCCAAGAATCTTGCTTTCCCACAAAAAGTCATTTAGAGTGAAAAAGAATTCTTAGAGTTTGCATGCGTTTAAAAGAAATTATGTATACGGAGACACCCTCTTAAGACTATCTAATGATTTGACGAAATTGACATTAATTTGTTTCTTAAAATGTGACTACAGCGCTATTTCTACTTAAAGAAAGGGTGAAATATTCAATGTGCAGTCTCTATTCTTTACCTTAGCTAAGGAAAAACTGCAGCTGATGACCCTTATCGTTAGTTTACCTTAAGAACTAAAAACGCCCTTGTAATGGCTTGTAGAAGCTAAGCAAAAGATCTCTGCACACCTCTTTGAGGAATTACCTAAGGCAGAAAACTGCGTTTTGGGGAAGAAATGTCGTCGCGTATACATAGTTTTCTAGGAAAAGTACGCCACGTGATATCTGCATGACAATGTCAGTGTCTAAGAATAGCAACCAATGAACGAGCTTTATGTTTACAATAAAGCAGCTTTATTTATCATATTCAAAGTGGACAGACTGCACCTGTTGTCATCGTGTACTTTTCACCGGCGTGCCCCGAAGGATACTCTTCTGTAAGAAAGGGATAACTGTTGAGTTAAATTACATGTGATTTACACTTTAGTTCACCCACTAACTCAGTTTTCGATTTATTAGTTCGATTGATAAGAATGACTCGGTAACACGGATGCCAAGAATCTTGCTTTCCCACAAAAAGTTATTTAGAGTGAAAAAGAATTCTTAGAGTTTGCATGCGTTTAAAAGAAATTATGTATACGGAGACACCTTCTTAAGACTAACTAATGATTTGACGAAATTGACATTAATTTGTTTCTTAAAATGTGACTACAGCGCTATTTCTACTTAAAGAAAGGGTGAAATATTCAATGTGCAGTCTCTATTCTTTACCTTAGCTAAGGAAAAACTGCAGCTGATGACCCTTATCGTTAGTTTACCTTAAGAACTAAAAACGCCCTTGTAATGGCTTGTAGAAGCTAAGTAAAAGATATCTGCACACCTCTTTGAGGAATTACCTAAGGCAGAAAAACTGCGTTTTGGGGAAGAAATGTCGTCGCGTATACATAGTTTTCTAGGAAAAGTACGCCACGTGATATTTGCATCTGACATTGTCAGTGTCTAAGAACAGCAACCAATGAACGAGCTTTATGTTTACAATAAAGCAGCTTTATTTATCATATTCAAAGTGGACAGACTGCAAATTATATATCAGACGAGATGACATGTCTGTGTATTATTGGCTGTTATTATGGGATCGAAATCATTCATACTTCTTTGAGTTTTCCTATTACTGCAGCGCCTGAAGTTGAAAGTTAATCTTAATTGGCCACAATCAGTTTGGACCAAATTCCTCCTGTTATAACGAACAGACGTAAACCTCTCCAACTTATGTTCGTTTTTAAAAATGACTCTCACGTAAAGTAAGTTTTTCAAGTCGCGCATTTATTTGGGGAAATCAAACAAAAACCGTAGACAGGTGAGAATTTTAGACTATTTTCATCAATAATACATTTTTTCTCATTATTGTGTGTAACTAGGTTTGTTTAAATTCAGTAGCTTTGATGGGAACACTGTCCGACCAATTTCCTCGCTAAAAGTACCTCCTGTTCCGTTGAGCCGTCACATAAGACCCAGCTAAATTGATGCCCGAGGTAACCGTTCAATAAATGTATCAGTCAACGCAAGAAAGTACATTTGTTACCCTCGAAAGTTTGTCACTTAAAACGTCTCGTTCGATTAATCGAACGGCTCTGATTCAGTGTTTTGCCGATTTCGTTCTCTAGAGTGACTTTCGCTACGATATCCTTTGTTCCGCGTGTAAGTAATGGTAACAGGACTGAGTGTAGTCCAATTCGGTTTGTAATCATACGAGTGATTAACAAACTTGGACGACCGCGTAGCGGGAGTCCGATTTGTTTCACGAGTATGATTACAAAGGAAATAGGAGACGTCTGCACGCAGGCAACGATATTGAATACGCGCAGGGTACTATTTGCTTGGCAATAAGGGTGTTAAATAGACTAATTAAATGTCCGGAAGTCTTAAAATTACAAAATTTCTAAGATATGCCTTGTCCTAAGCTCCTGAAAGTATTTCTCTCTTCTCTTTTAAAATTTCCAACCTATTATGAAAACGAGAGTGTCCTCCCAGCTAACTAGAATTCTTTGCTTGGTTGGGCATAGAACGAAACATTTGCACTAGGAAAAAAATTGGGTGGGGCGCGATTTGACCCAGCCAGCAAAATAATACGTTTTAATAGGGAGTTAACGTGAAACGGTATTAGTTCGACATTAAATTTTGACAGGCGATGCTGATACAGACGATTTGTAAAACTCATACCGCCACGACAAACACGTTGTTCACTTTTAAGGCTATGACTTATAAGTAGTAATTCTTGATTAATGACTTTCACGTCACCTACAGGCCTTAAATGAAATGGCGACTACCTCAGACCCAGCCGAAGTACTCCGTTCAACAGCGGGAAAAGACAATTTTCAGCGTCTTGCACGACTTTTAATAAGTGGCGGAACCAGTCTTCTGAGCGAAGTATTTGACACTTTTTGTCCACCAAGCCAACTTCCCACAATACTGGGTGCTCCTGCAACTAAGAAACTGCTCAAAAAAGCAAACTTGACCAAGCCACAGTGGGAATGTCTTTATCTCTCTCCAGGAGTATATGGGACGTCAACAGACCTCGATATCACACTGCTTACCAGATTATTGAGGACAATATGCAACCTTACTCCTCCGTCAGCGGGATGGGACACGTCACCTTCAAACACAGACCACACGTTAGCAGCGGATTTAGTGAGAATAAAGCTTTTACGAAATTCAGTTTATGGGCATGTGAATCAGATAATGGAGGTCACAGACGAAGAGTTTCCATCTCTTTGGCAGGAGATTAGTGAAGTTCTCGTTAGAATTGCGGGACACTTTGGCCATGAAAAGCAACAGGAGTGGCAAAAGGTCATCGACAAGTTTTTACAAGATCCCCTTGCACAAAAAGATGAAAGAAATGTTGATGAATTGAAGAGATGGTATGAAAACGACATAGAGGTGAAGAAGGCCTTAGAAGAGCTTAAGGTTGCAACTCAAGAAGGAATGGCTCATTTAGAAACAGCGTTAGGACGCAAAGTAGAAAAAACAGAACGCAAATTTCGAGAACATTTTCAGACGGTCGTGGAAATGCAAGAAGATATCAAAGATAAGTTGTGGAAAATTCAGCAGGCAATGGCCAACTCTAACTCGGCAGCTACCGATGGTGAGTGTTGGTAATGTTAGAAAATTTGCCACGGCAGAGAGTCAGTTAGTTTCACAGCCAGACTCTGTTGATTAGTGATATACAAAATGTCTTCTCACCGTGACTTGTTCTTTTTAATTGAACGGTCAGCAGATGTATATACAAACTTAATCGAAACGGGCCTCAATTATATTCGAAGAGTGTAGAGTTGAGGAATCAAAGATTGGTTAAATAATATAGTTACCTTTTGACCATCTCCTTCGTACTGTTACATAAAGCCTGCAGAGAGTGTCTTCACCCTTTCCTTTTAGCTGATACCGCCACAATTCTGAAGTATTGCCGTTCCTTCTAATTTCTTTCCCCGAATGTGCGTCCTTTATTTGCTCATTTTTCTGGCGTTGACCACCTTCTTTTGCCAAACAAATCAACTCTCGTATTGACGTTACTGCTAAGTCGTCCCTCCTCTCAGGCTGTGGCTCCATTCCAACAAGTCAACGAACTCGTCAATCTCCTCAACATCTTGTCCATCCAAACTAACGCTGCCTGTCAGGTGGAAGGTCTGGATGAGTGTCACCACCCGTAGGGCATTTCTCCAGATTTGAGAATCCGATTTTTCTAGGTAACCTTTTGCCCCAAATCGCTGACTATTTATATAATATGGCTCCGAGATGAGACGAAAATAGGATAGGCGAGGCGAGATAAGTCATAAAAGAACTACGAGAAGGAGGTTTTTGCACATTTGTCTAAAAAAACATCCAAAACTAGATTGAGTATTTGCTTAAATCATAGGTTATAAATTTTGTGTGAAATGAGTACAGGATTTGCTTAAAGTCTTTGCTTGCCTGTCGTTGACTTGCTCTGTGGTTTCTTTGTCATTTCCATGGACCACGTTCCCTTCCTCAGCCTGTATTCAAACAGTTACGCTGGTACTAGTAGTATATAATCTAAACTACTAGTACTAGTATCTATATTTAAACTGTTAAATACTGTTAATTTGTCGAGCTCTGTTTTGCTTTTCAAACACAGGATAGTGATTGCTAGTCATTTCTTTTTATACTAAGGTTTTTTCAATCCTCTTGACTGCTAATATTAATATACCATCTTTTTTTTATATATAAGCCATGGCGACAACCACGACCAAATGCAAAGACAATAACACTGAGGAGGATCAGCATTGCTTCCCGAACGCAAACAAGACCCCGCCAACCGGGCATGGTTTTGATAATTATAATGGAGAAAACCTACTTCAAGATCAAGGCTCAGAAGACGTTTTAAAAGACGAGGAACTAGAGATTGTTAAAGATACAGAGGATGGACCTCCATATATCCGTAAACTCCCAGTAAAAGAGGAGCTGTCATTGTCAAAATCAATGCTCGCAAGAAAATCTATTGGTGAAATAAGGCAGTCTCCAGAAAAGGTGTTACTGATGGTCGGTGCTGCTGGGGCCGGGAAAAGCACTCTGATAAATGCCATGGCCAACTACCTTAAGGGCGTCAAATGGGACGATGACTTCCGTTTCAAGCTAATAACAGACGATGAACCAACGAGTTACCTCACTGCTTACACATTTTACCCGACTACTGATGACTCCCCAGTTCCTTACACGTTCACAGTAATCGACTCTCCTGGGTTTGGTGGACCCGACGGATTAAGAAGAGACAAAGAGATCACTGAGCAAATAAAGAAGTTCTTTACTATCCCTCTACCAGAAGGAATCGACCATCTCGATGGAATTGGCTTTGTCATTGATGCTTCACAAGCACGCCTTACTCCAACGCAGAAGTACATATTCGATTCAATCCTGTCAATATTTGGCCGTGATGTTTCTCGAAATATCTTCACGATGATTACCTTTGCAGATAGTCAAACTCCTCGTGTTTTAGACGTCATCAAAGAGTCCGAAATTCCAAGCCAGAATGAAAAAATTTTCAAGTTCAACAACTCTGCTCTTTTTGCGTCGAACGTTGCTCAAGAAGGAATAAGCTATGACAAAAAGTTCTGGGAAATGAATACGAGTTCTCTCGACAAATTCTTCTTGGAATTCTCTAAATCGGAATGCATCAGCCTTCATCTCACTAAGAAAGTACTGAAGGAACGAGAACAACTGTACGTTTCACTTGAAAGTCTTAAAGATCAGATCAAGTTGGGACTGGACAAAATGGAAGAGATGAGACAGGAGGAACTTGTGTTGCAAGCACGCGAGCTAGAAATTGAAGCAAATAAGGATTTCACCTTTAAAGTCACTGTTACTAAACCAGTTCATGTCAGCCTAGAAGGAACAGGACAACACACCACCACGTGTATTAAATGCCAGAGCACTTGTCATAAGAATTGTAAAATTGCTGATGAAAGGAAAAAGTTTAACTGCAGTGCCATGGGAGAGGGAGGCAAATGCAGAATTTGTCCTCTTGGTTGCACTTGGTCTGATCACAAGAACTTTCCTTATTTCATCAAGTATGAAGTGTCTACAGAGACGCGAACATTAGAATCTCTCAAAGAGAAATACCTAAAGGCGGTTCACGAAAAGGCCACAGCAAAACAGATGCTGATTTCGTTGGCGGAATCTCTAGAAAATGTTCATGTAGGAGTTCTCAACAAAATAAGACAAGCTCAGAAAAGTGTTCGTCGTTTGAATGAAATCGCTCTTAAGCCTAAACCACTCACTGAAGCAGAGTACATTGAACTACTTATTGAGTCCGAGAAAAGAGCTGCCAGTCCTGGGTGGGCCCAACGTGTCAAATACTACGAAGTGGCAAAACGTCATACTCAGCTCCTCTCTAAAGCAAAGGATGAAGATGAAAGCGAAAAGCTGGTTCGAAGGCTGTCCCGACAAGTTTCAGACATCAGCGAAGAGGCAAGGAAAACACTGGAAAACTTGTCCCTCGATGATGATGATTCTAATGCTTGGTACTCAAGATTCAAGTTTTAGTAACGTTAATACAAACTTAATTATAAACTAGAATTGAAAACCACAGATGCACAACCAAACCCAGTTCAAACGTGTTACATCACAATTAGACCAAACTTCCAGTCGAACCTCTCTGTAAATCGGCGCGGCCCTCGGGGAAGGTTGGCCGTTTAATGGGAGTTCCTATTATGATATCGATTTACGGACAATTTGAACTCCAGGGGGGGGGGGGGGGGGATGTGGCACTTTAAAAATACACCAGAACCTCGATATAACAAAGGGCCAAGGGACAAGCAAAACACGTTTGCAACACCGAGGTTTCGTAATATAGAGGTTCCTTTTCATTTATTTTACTATTACTGAACAGAATTACAGAATATAGCTCGTTATCCCGCAGACTTCGTTATATAGAGGTCCGTTACATTAAGGTCACACTGTAGGAAGCCGCTAAATTTAGAGTTTTGACTGTAATCGTTCCTAAAAGTTAAATACAAGTAAGAGAAGTTCGACATTTGAATTAATAAGTTTCGAGTGACTGGATCGTCTTCCACTGAAACCCTTTACTGCCTATGTGGCCTAATATATTAACAACGTTATATATATATATATATATTTTTAATGTCACAGCAATTCTGATGGGATGGAGTTTTCTTAGAATAATTACTTGTGGTATAAACCTACTGCAGGATTTGGCTTTGATATAATTATTAATTCTTGTACTATAGCTTGAAGTCAGAAACTCGGTTCAACTCCTTTACTAAGGATAGACCATTCAACTCATTCAGCTCATTCAAGAAATAGGAACAGGGTTGTAATCAACCTTAGTATTTGCTCTGGCAAATTTCGGTCCATGGAGATAATAGAACCTAGGTTTACGTAGGCTTTATTTTTCACTTTCTCTTTTCTACATACTTTTCATAAGAAATGGACGAATAAGGCCTGGAAACAGTGAGTACCTTAATTAACACATAATCATGTTTTATATTTGTGACTAGAAATACGAAATAGTATACGTAAGTTTCAGCGCGGTCGAGTGTTTTTTTACACGAGTCTCTGGCTAGAAGAGACTGTGCGACCACTCCCCACTTTATCGACATTAAATAAAGTTACTGATTTGCTTACTTTCTTATAGCTGTTATAGCACTTCAATCGGCTTGTGTCTTGCAGATTTTAAAGAAAGCAAACAGTTGGCTTCAAATTGGGCTTTGCGCTAAATGTTCGCCAAATGTACCAAAATAAGCTTGAAACACTGCCAGGTTTGTAAACCGAAAGAAAAACAGTTCTAATGCTTTGTGTTGAGTAAGGTCCACAACTGTATGAAGGCCCACGTGGAGGATTAATTATTGCAGGGAATTGTTGATCACTACGGTAAAAACTGTGAAAAGACGTACTAATACTCCATCTGCTTATCCCCAATAAACCTCCTTAGCTTGTGTATTTTGTTTTCCCAAAAGAGGTCCCAGGGGCACTTGCCTCATTGTCTTTTCATAAATTATGCGTAGATATGCACGTAAATAAGACGAAATTTGAAAGAAATGGTTCCCCAGAGTATTATCACATGACCTGTATTGGGAAAACAAAACATACAAGCTAATGAGAGGTCTATTGCCTTTCTTCTCTTATTTCCATTGTTTGGTCTCAGATTGTTGTGATGAAATTGTTTCAGGAAATAGATCCCGGGTCTTTCTTCCCTAGGCGGTGTCTTTATAAGATAGGGGGCCCCAGCTGATGTTCTTCAAAGTAGGGGGGTCCTATACCTGGCGCCAGTTTTGAGAGCCAACACTGTGAGTTATAGCATCAGGTGTCTGCTTCAAAAATATCTATGACCCGCTGCCATTACTTCATGTAACCCTAATAGGGGGGCAGACCAGGTGCTCCACCCTACCCACAGATATTCCGTAGGCTAGGGGAGGCAAGGAGCCGCTTTACTTGTCCTGTTTGTAGAGGATACTTCAACCCCGCTACGCCTGAAGCGACATACACTCCCACAAAAATATTGGTGTTTTCGAATGCATTGACATCCTTGTGCAAGGTGTCAGTCAGAAAAACAAACGTTTTTTCAAACATGAGAAGTGACTTTTTTAGTAAACAACCAGAAGTTATACACCAACCACAAATGATTTTAATGGGAAAGTCTTCTTTTTTACACGAACAATTCATCAAAATCGGTGAGAAAATATCTAAAAATATCAATAAAAGTCGAGCCCCGTCAATACGGATACTGAGGTGACTATGGACGGTCCGCATTAATGGAAGAGAGGAGCTCGTATTAACAGGGACCTGTTAATGAAGTCAAAAATACACATTTTGTTGAAAAAATATTCGAGCACATGACTCAAGTATCAACAATGTTAACGTATCTAGTTTACAAGTAGCCATTACCCGGGGACTAATTGAACACGCAAAGGGTGCAGTCACATATTATATACATTAGCTATACCTATGATAGTACTCGAAGGAGTACTCGGTAGATGTCATTTATTTGATGCAACCTGCAATCAGGCGTTCTTTTTTTTCTGGGAAGGGCGAAATTCGGGGGACTGGCAAAGACCAGGGAAACCTCTCACCTCCCAAAGATACAAGGAAGAAGGAAGGCCTGATCGCAGGTTACGTTTGTTGCCACATAGGTAAATAATTGAAGTCTTGGCTCATAACATTTCTTGTTTAGTTGGCGCCCTGAACATAGGAGGTTGTCCTCGGCATCAAAACGACATCTAAACATTTTTTTAGTAAAACCTTCCCAATAGTAAAGCCTTTTCCGCTACGCAGTTGGTAGAACTAGTGTCAGTATTAGCTAGGTTAACTTTCCACGAAAAGCTATTGATTGGGCAAGAAATAATACCCGCTGTCCACATTATTGGGTGTCTGTATTGGATATTATAAGGGCTTTCTCACGGAACAAGAAAAAACGAGATGTCCACTTTTAGCGGGTGTCCGCGAGTTGATGTTCGACTGTACAGTGTTCCTTTAATTGAACAACTTCTTACGTCAAAAATCGTTAGTCGAGGCACTTGGAATTCTGGGGGAAACAATGCCGGGCTTCTTTCTTTATGAAGGGAATCATAATAAGTGAAGAAATCCCTGTTGCATTTTCTTAAAGCCGCTTTTGCATCACACGGAGAAAACGCAGCTTCTGCTCAGAAACAGTTTTAATGCACTGTCCCTCTCTACGACCCCTTATCACTGAATAGCAGTCTTGAAACTGGCCAATGTCATTTGCCGTTCTCCCAGATCGGTCAGAAGGTGTGTGGTACGACCCTTTTTCTTGAAATGTATTCATATGAACAGGCTCAGAACAAGTGCCATTCTTACGATTTGGGGTCATGAAACTATGGGAGTTTACCTGACTCGGCTTCTCTAGCTCCTTGGAAGCAGCACAGGCTTCATATTTACAGACTGGAGAACCTTCCTCTCCATTGGTATCTACCAAAGCTAAATCAACTTTACTGTTTTTGTACTGTAAACTTTGATATGTGAGGCAAGAATCGTCTTGACGCTTTTCTTCTTTTTCGTTTTCTTTTTTCTTAATGGACAAACGGTGCACACAGGAATGTTCTTCACCGAGTCTGACGTACTTAGTCTCCTGGCAGCTATTTTGTTTGTGTGTCACTGTTTCTTCTTTTTTCGGGCCTTCTTTCACCACACTTCCATCCACCACATTGCAAACCTGTTCGTCACTGGGATTGTCATTTTCTACATCTACACAGCTATTTTTTCCTTCTTGTGAGAAAGAAATCGTATTTTTCTGCCCATCAAATGACAAATCAAGTGTTGTTTGGTTAATTTGTATTCCTGATTCGCTCATTGCGATCACTTTTCTTGCTTCGTCGTCTTGTGTTGCATTGTTAGTGTTGACAAAATGGTTTGATAACCTGTCCTCAACGGGTTCAGTTTCGACGTTCCTCCCCTGTCTTGCTAGACGAAACAGAAGTCTTCTCTTATTTAACTTTTTAACTAGCAGAAGGTCCGCCCTGCTTTTCCCATTCAGCTCTTGTTCAGAATGGACATTTGACTGAGATTCTAACTCTGGCTGATACTTATTATTGCCTTCATGAAACCCGTCTAGTGTCTCATTCTGGTATTTTTTGGCATATTTTAAATGGAATGATTTTGAATTATTTTCGGTCTTCCAAGGAAAACTGTCGTTCCCAACAGTTTTGTCTGCAATTTCAATATTTGGTATTTCTGACCGCCTTGGGAATTCCGAGGTGTTTGAGGTACAATCTTCTTCGGAATAAGTTTGTATTACCTTTCGTTCCTGTTTCCCTTCAGACATACTGCCAAGAAGAACAGCGCGGGTTTTCTCTTTTAAATCCATGGTTGGCGACAAACTGGTGTCAGGGAAGGGTGGTCGGCTGGATTGAGTAGTGATTTCCCGAGATTTTTCTGCAATGGGAAAACCTTTGGTATTAATAGTAGCTTCCTGGGCTGTGTTTACATCGGATGATGCTTTAGATTTTGAGAAAAATTGTTGTGTTACACCTGCTTCATGGGGGATTCGGCTGTTGTTTTTGCTGGTCTTGGATTGATTTTCCGTCATTTTGCTTTGATTAGAAGACGTTTTTACACAATTGATACTTTTTACTGTACGACAGTTTTTCACAGTCCCTTCCAGAACTTTTCGTTTCCAATTCTGGAATTCCTCTTGTTCTGCTGGACTTGCTTGTGGGACTTGCAGTGGACTTAAGTCAGCAGGAAGAAAAACATTTTTTCTTCTGGTAATTTGCCGCACATCTGAAATGGAAATAACCGCCTCCCCCTTACCCTTCTGAAAGAGCCGCTCAGCACTGTTTTTCCCCGAACAAGAAGCCACAGGTCTCCTTTCAGCCAAAGGAGGAAGCTTGTGAATAGGGTGGGTCGATAATCCCTCTTGTTCGAAATGTCTTCTTCGCGCAACAGACATCTTCGAAGGTTCCACACTGAGGGATTTTCCTAAAGATCTCTGAGGTCTTCCTTTGTATCTTAGAGATTTTCCATTTTGTGGCAATGCACTTTGACGCTCTCTGTTTAATCTTGGCCGTCTAGGCAACAAACGTTCATGGTGATAACTTGGTGCTGTTCTAACAACGACGGGATATGACTTGATTCTTCTGCACGTCTCCTTTTTTAATGGAGAGATCGGTACAAGACTATCGACGTCCAAGAAACAGGATTCACCACCAAGAAAAATAGTTTCTGTTGCACAGAAGCTAGCAACAGAACCAGCCTTGTCAATATTTTGTTCGGCGACGCTTTGTTTCCCTGTATCGTGGTATTCACCGTGAATATTAAATTTTTTAGCTGGCTTTGTGTTCATTTTACCCTGCCTGTAATGGAAGCAGCGTACTTTGTGATGGTGATCTTCCGTGTAATTCAGGCTGGATGTCCTATTTTCCTATTGAGTAAATAGTTTGTCACTGTTTGAAAAAGCCCGAACTCTAATCAATAGCTGAATAGGAAACTAGATATTTATTCATTTACGACTAGGTTGTCATTGCAATTGATTAAATTTGCCAAACACGCCCCTCATAGTGATACCGACATGCAGTCGAACAGAATTACCAAGTATCATAGCACTAATGTTAATTTTGCCAAAACACGCTCCTCCTAGTGTTATAGAGATGCTTAAAAAATTGTCGTCTGGCGGATTTAAATGTAAAGGATGTCAAAACTGTATACCTCCGTTGAAAAAATCTATATACGTGACTCGAATATGTTTGCGAATTAATCAGCTACTAGCGGCGCCTTTACATTTTTAAGTATTCAGTTAATACTAGGTCGTCACAATGCGCAGGGTTGGCATAGCAGAAATTTTCGCAAAACACGCTCCTTTCGGAAATGATGTTAAAACGCATCTGCGATACAGGCCTTTGATACAGGTTAAACTTTTAACTCCATCAAAACAGGAGAGGTAACATGATCTAATTTCCCAATTTCGGGTTCCTAAAACTCAAAAAAATACTTGATTTTCGTTTCTATCCACGTGACTTATCGGCAACCATGAGTAACCATTTACTGTTTCTTGTTTGCCATTACGTTGCCATGGTGCCGTTTTTAATTTCGAAAGCAATCAACCAGACAACTGATAACTTTTTGTTCACCTCGAAAATCTGCTTGTTTACATGAAAACTTTTCAGGAGATTGTTACGGTAACTATTTCTATTTGCAGTCTGATCTATCGTTATGATGACGCAATCGCGAGATCGCGAGGGTTCACAAGGTATGCCGGACAAAGTTTCGGCAACCGACTAGAAATTTGTCCTGTACCGTAAGAGTGTAAATTCGCCGCTCGTTGTCCGGTATAACGACAGAGAGTTAAAACCTTATCATTAAATAAAAATTGCTATATGGGCCGAAAATGTGTCCACAAGTCATTAGTGACTAGTAGCATCTTTAATAAGCTATAATAGTATGCCAGCCTAGTCCCTAGGCGTTCTCGGCTCGGTCAATCCTAGACTCTACCGTGAGCTGTGACGTCACCGAGAGATACACGCACGCCCGCTCTTTCCCAGACTTCGCGCGGACAACGGGGCAAGAGAGAACGCCTAGGGACTAGGCTGATAGTATATAATAGTAATAGTAATAGTAATGTTTCAGGCAAACGTCTGGAATATTTTCAGGTGTCCGTCCACGACCGTAGAAATCTGACAAGCGTTGAGAAAAAAGCAAAGCCGCTGGCCGTTTTTTACACTAGGGACGCATTATCCGCTTGGACGAACATGGGCTAACGACTGTAGTTTGCCTGGTTATGTGTCTCTTGTATTAAGACGGGCACAAGACGCATTATGCGTCCACACGAACTACCTTTCGTTGTGCGTCGTTCAAGACGTGTTTCGAAGGAAAGTTCGTCCATACTTTAAACGGTCTGGTTGACTATAAAATGCCGGCAATTTAGAGTTTTCATAAATAGGCAACTGTCGAAACAAGCTACTGTGGGTGAAGTACCCAAAGGATGGGGATTTTCCCAACGTATTTGAAAATAACATAAGAATGTTTAAGGAATTATGAAGAAGGAAAAATTAAGTTTAATTGTTTTTGCCACTTCTAGTTCCACGCGGAAAAACGATCCAAACGCGGCGGAAATAACCCGAAAGCTTTTGATTGTTTTTAAGAGAAGAAAAATACTTGAACATCTGTTATTAAGCACAATGTCTTACAGCATTCAATACTGTTTACCTGCGTTGATTTTCAAGAATTAAGTTGGAAGAAATACTCACTTTCTCCGTCAACAGAGGTATGTTCCCGGTAAAGTTTAAAAGTTCTTGGAAATTTTGAGAGATGATTTCAACAGCGATGTGCGTCATATGACTTGCTCATATACTTCATTACTCACAAATAATTTGTTAACTGTGTTTATTTGCTCACAGGCATCTATCTCTTTTTGTTACCGTTCTTTTGAAAGAACGTATAAAGCTTATATTGATGTAATTTTTTTTTTAACGTTTTCTCTCCTCAAGATTTAAAGGGGCCACAGATATGGTCAATTTAGTTTACGCAGTATCCTTTTATGTGCTTGTGCAACGGCTCTTGCAATTTTTTTTCTAAAGCAAGTTAGAAAAACGCAAACATTACAAAAAAATAATACACAACAGCTTGATGTAGGCAATTTCTCCATATAAGAAAGTTTCGTTTCTTGATTTCAGTAGAGGTGTTTTATACGGTATGAGTGTCTAGCCAAAATAGCTGTCAGAAATCGTCACAGGACAACAAAGTTCAGTGCAGTTTATCCAAAAAGCTTTTAGGAACAGTCTACACAAATGATAAAATACCATCGCCTGAATGTGAGGCGATTCTAAAGTAAGGGACAAATTTAAAGTATTGCGCCATGAGAATATTTTCATGATTCCATTCGTCCTCACTTTGGTCAGAGTGTTTTATTTCCACCCGTGATGCAAAGAGCTAACGGAGTAAATTTTCGGAAGGCGCACATACGCGATTCAAATTCTGTGTAATTATGGTAAATACTGCATCTTTATGTTTCCCTAAATTCAGAATCAATTTTACGATAAAACGCTTATTTTAACTCGTCAACTTAACATATAGTACTTGAGTATGTTTCAGGCATCAATAACTGGAGAATGGAAATTTAGCTTAATGATCGATCTTATCATTTTTCTCTAACGATCCAATCTACGCTGCTCCTTACGCTAATTCAGTAACACTTATTGATGTGTTTTTTAGCCCTTAATTGGGACGTTTATGTAAAATTTTCCCATAATTTTGATACAAACAATACGTAATTGTCGTTAACTGTAAGAGGAAAACTTTTCACATCCACTTTGAATTAATCCTTTAGGAAGTCACCGGAATCTAACGAGACTAGGATATTAAAGCGATAGCTAAGTATATGCTTCAGTTTTCGGTGAAAAAAAAAAATTTATTGTGTCATCAGGCACTCTGTAGTTTTCGTTAACTAACATGAGAGGACTTTTTAAAAACTTAATGGTTGTTTTTATTTCAACGAGAAGAAGTAGTTGGTTGCCTCGCCGTCTTTTCCAAATATCAAAGTTACCTTCTTAACCTCTATTTATATTTTTCATCAGAATACCAGAGTGAACGCGTATTAAACGGCTAACAACACTACTTCGAGTTGAGGCATTTTAAACCGAGGCCAAAATATTTTTCCTCATTCTTGACGCAGAACCTTGCTTACGAAATAACCATATTTCGAGCATTTTTCAACACTTTATGCTTTCGGTTTTTTCAGTTCAATGTTTTTTATCCGTGTTAGGGGCGTTTCCTTGAGAACGGATCCAGATGATGTAGGTTTCGGTGCGAGCAGATCATTTTTTCACTTTCACGTGAGCGCTGCAGCAACAAGCAAAAGCTAATTACATATTTTCCAAACGACCAAACCTTTAGTTAATCATACTTCAAGTTCTCCAGTGTTTCAGGTAATTGAAGCGAAGAACTGAGAAAAATTTTTTAACTATAAAAGCACTTTTACGGTCGTAGTTCTTATTAGGGCCATTCTAGGTTAAAAAAAGACCATAATATTTTGAAAATGATAAGCTGTGACTGACCAATTTATATGACGTTTCGCGGTAAGAAAATTTTTAAATTTTTAACAGCACACAACTAAAACCATTCGACCGTTTATTACCGATAACGCTGGCTGTCCTCGATTAAGTGGAGAAAAAGAACGAGTCCATTCCATTGAATTAATACATGTTTTCCATTTTAGAGTTATATCCCTAGATTAAACGTTTTTCCTCAGCTGGCAGATTTGAACCACACACACACACACACTGAATTCTTTATGCGCGGTACCTATGAGTTGAAGCCTTTGAAGCGTCAGTTTTTTTTTCACTTTATCTAAACAATGCTAAAACAACAACCACAACACGAGCACGAGTGTTTTATCACGTTTTTAAAAAACTTGATTTAAAAGGAACTGAGTGTTTCTTGAAGAACTGAAATTTTTCTGAAGACAAGTTCAATTTTCGAATAATTCGCGGTTTTGTTATTTTAAATTACTTCTCTTGTAAGAAAATTTAAGCAAAGCAACTCAGTCGTTTCCATATCATGTGTAAAGACATTCACTAAGCATCGATCTCGTTTGCTCTTTCTTATCAATGATTAATTAGGCCTTCCAGTAACCTTAGCAACACGTTCGAAAAAAGGTTTTTACGGGAGTACTACGTTCTTGCATATGAAGTTACCTTATGATATTTCTGCATTATAACGTTGACTGTTACACATTTTATTAAGCAGTAAGCAGTCATGTCCTGGCGAGATAAGAGAAAGACCGGGATTGCATTGCTGTTGGTTGGTATAGCTTTCGTGGGTCTTGCACTCCTTTTCAGCCTGGTCCTTCCACGTGCATTACAAAAACGAATAACTGACGAAATGTGTGTCAGTAGTAAGGAGGATACTTATTATGACCAATGGGTACGTCATTTTATGATTAGTCGGCCACGAGAAAGGAACTGGAACCGAAATGCGTCCCGCAATTGTTTCTGGGATTGTCATTGGGGACGCGCTGATCAGCTATTGGCCAATTTTTTCCCTGTCCCTGATAACAGTCCCAGAAGTCTTTGCTAAAGTTAACTCGGCCCAGTTTCCCTCTCGTTTGTAAAGTTGTGAGTAAAGACTGAACGAAAGTCTGTAGCTGTCATGCCGGCCACTAATTGTTTAATTTAAAGATTAAACATTATACACTGTGATATAAGCTCCAGAGAGTAGTAGATCTAGGTGAAAGGCCAGGAGGAAGGGAAGGGGGGAGGGGAGGGGAAAGCGGAGCCGCCATCTGTTATGTTTAGTCCAACACCGACGATCATGTACCCTGCGAGCAGAGGCCCTTCGGCCCTTCGGCCCGTCAGCCTGTCGGCCTCTGCTCCCAGGGTAACGAGACATCTAACGATCCCAATGCCCCCAATGCCCCGCCCCTCCCCTAAATACACAGTATCATAACAAACATCATTTCCCCGCGTTTTCCCTCACTTCATAGAACTTACGTACATGTATTTACTAGTACATCCCAATTTATCATTACATTGAAGCTGGTACTGCGAGTGGCTCAAGAGGTAACTAAGTGTAAGTTTAACGACAGTGCTACGAGCACTCAACGTCGTTTCGAAGATCTTTTTTCTTCTTTTCTCCTCCATCTGACTCCACTGGGGAAGGGAAGAAGAGACATCTTGGAAACCAGGCTACACGAATTGCATTTAGGTTTCTTTGTTTGCTTATACAGATCAATATTACGGAGAGTTTAACAAAGATTTATTACTGGCATATCATAAACAAGAAAGGATTCCTTTACAATGGAGAAACACCCAGGGTAACATATCAAATTTACCTTAAGTGGCCTTGAAACTTAACTGGTAAATATACTTTGTTCTATGGCTGGCTCGGTAGCTTTATTAAATATAAATTCAGACAGCGAAAAATCATCACACACTGCTTATAAAGATATCACGCGTGATTGGATGGTAAATTTTTGGAGGGCTTAATGCACAATTTTGAAATATAATCAGTCAACAAGGTAAGAAATAAATACTATAACATGGAGTGGTCACAAGATGGGAACAGTCGCTAAAACCAAAGTCTGCAAGGCACCCACAGACGTAAACCTTAGAGCGATCTTATACAGTATATCCAGTACTACCACAAGAAAGTAAGTTGAGTGCTCATTAATTAAAATACGAGGGCTATCGTGTAAAATACCAAGTGGTACCAAAACACGTTCAATACGTTTTTATTTTCTTAAACCTAGGGCATAAGAAATAGTGTGATTATTGTTGGCTAACATTAAATATTTGTGAAATTACCTGATTACAGCTCGTCGAAAGAGGTCCCTATGTTTTCACAACACTTTCAAAGAAAATTGATGTTACCTTCGATCCGTCCGGAAAGGTGACTTATAAAACTTTCCAACAACAGAAATTCAACAAAAAGATGACAGCAAAGCTATGCGCAACGTGTCAAGAAAACGACAAGGTAAGAAATAAAATGTTAGTAGTAAAATTCTTAGGTTTATATTTACAAAACGCACTTTGGTGGTGAATTTTACCTGTCTGAGGAACACATGCACACGAGGTATTGTTTGTGAAAAGAAACAAACACTGAGTAAACAAATCGACAAAATGTTTCATCGACTCTTATATACCGTGAAAATGACGTCAACATTTTAAACACATTGCAGTGAAACTGCTGATTAGATTTGACGTCATGTGACATTGAAAGGGAAAGAGGCCATGATCTCTGAAACCTTGAAGAGATATATTTATCAGCTATCAATGAGGATAGTTTGGTAAATGGGAATGGATGGATAGAAAAGTACTACTGGAAATGAATAAGGGGATGAGATTTATTAGAGACCTACGTGGCCTGATGGATGGATGGATGGATGGATGGATGGAAGGACTGTTTGTAAATGAATAGCTAAAATGGATGGATGGGTGGATTGAATGTTGTCTAATATTTTCTTTTGTTATTCCTTAGGTGAGCATCGTTAACTTGGCCTACCTGGGTCTGATCAACCAAGTTAAAACAGCGGACTTATTTAGTCTAGTTTTTCTCCCAGTGGCAGTTGACAGTCTGTTGCGTGACATGGATTCGAAACTGGGAGACCGCAACGCAACACTGAAACAACTGGGAAAGACCTCGAGTTTGCTGCAGCTAAACAACTCATATAATCCAGAATTTGGATCCTGGAAATATAATAAGCTCTCTGGGACTGAAATGCGTCCATTAAGACGAGAGTATAGCGTTACAGAAATGGGTGGACTTTATAATTCCCTTGTCAATACGACTCTACTAGGGCTGCCTAAAGACACGACAGCCATAGCAGACTGCGAAGAGACACCGCATCTACGAAACTGTGGCTTGTTCATATGGATGGCTAACTTTGTCCTTTCCTTTCACCCCAATGGTACCAGTCCCAAGTTTAACCACACAGAAGCCGAGCGGCTGATAAAAGATGCTTTTTGTTCCAATCCAAGCGCATGCTATCACGTGACTGGGCGGTCTGACATAGGATCATTATTTGACTTTATAAATGGCCCTCTAAGAAGCTACACGCTATGGTTCATGGACCATAACAACTACGGCCTCGTTACGACGAGAAGCCAACGAGAGCTTGCACTTGGCTACGTGATGGATAAGTTCCGTTATCCCCCGGCTTATCCTAATGGTCTCCCTTACCCTGGTGCACTTGTAAGTCACTCATCTTTCAGTGAGGCTGTTCAAAAAAGCGATTTCCACACCCTGCATACATGTAACTCGTCTTCAGAAGAGCATCTGAAGTCGACCTGGGCAGGTAATGACCAAGGAAAGTTGGTTATTATAGCGTGTTTGGTGCACTAAAGGTGATAACTTTAGGTAAAGGCGAACACAAGCCAAAGGCCCAAACGGCCGGATCTTATCCCAGTTTCGTTAACATGAAGCATGTTTCGGAGTATTGCTATTCCCCCCCTGGACGGGATGCTAGTCCATCATAGGTTTACTCCAAGCGGTATGTCGCCGGAGCCCATCAATACACCTGGGTGAAGAGAGACAAAGTGGAGTAAAGTTCGTTGTCTAATGCGACGGGTGAGGGTTGAACCCCGGAGCTCCAGATCCGGAGTTCGAGGTGTTAACCACTACGCCACACACGCCTCCAAAGGTGGAGATGGGGTATTTAGACGGCTTAGGGTTGTCAATTCTTTTTGATATGAGTGGTGTATATCACACTATCAAACCGGCGGCATCGCATTTCAATATGACCCCTTGGTATGTCTGAGTTTGTATTTCACTATGGTGATATAGTGGGTAGTAGGACCGACGTACGCACATTCATCGTTTGTTCACTTAACAACCGAAAATTCGCGGAAGCCGACACAAGATACTCTTGCTTATGGTGCTCTAAACGCGCTTTTCTACTATATGATATTTACACTATATAAATTATTATTATTATTTGTTATCGTTGTTACTGCGCTGATAATGTACTTGACTTGACTATGCTACCATTTTCTTACAGCCTACAATGGTGAAACACAAGTGAGGCAATCATTTTACCCAAGCGCCTCCGCGAACGAGCTGAAGGTACATGGCCACCAGGCCCTTTTCTTTCCCGCGAAGAAAGTTAGGTCATGTGAAGCCTACAGGCCAGCGGCAAAGAGTTACGAGATTTTCATGCCGCAGTTGAAGAGACGGGGAACACTTGTCCATGAGAAACAGGTCAAGATAAAAGGGTTTAAGTTGGACAGGTGAGGCACTAGCTAGTGTAATAACAGTAAGGCCTGGAATTCTTGATCATATTAGAATTTGTAAATAGTTGTTCTTGTAGAAGGAGAAAATACAACCAAGGAATCACTCTAAAAGATTTGGGCAGAAAATTCAACAAATTCAACTTAGATGCATATGAGGTTCGAGACCGAGAACCGAACTGGCGCTGTAAGTAAGTGAGAGACGAGGGCAAGTGTGTGAGCTCAATTTCATCTCAATTGCCAATCTTAAAAACATCTGTTCTTCCGATAAAAAAAATAACAACATTTCTTTAAATCCCTTTTTCAATATTGATGTAATCTTTTCACAGGTTTGGACTTGATGAAAGCCTGGTAACAGGGAATAACAGAACTGTTTTTACATCCGGGCTTCTCGACATGTCAGGTATTTACGGATTTCCAGTCCTTACTGGTTTTCCTCGATTCTTGCACGGCGCGCAGAGCCTGGGAAAGAAGATAGGAATTCCAGCAGCCGATCCGAAGAAGCATGGATCATTTGTAAGGGAAAATAACACCTTATAAATGCAAATCTTAAATTACGAACTCTGGTAGCCTGCGAAAACATCCGTTTCTCCTCGCTCTTCGTCGCTGAGGACGTTTCGCGTGGAGGAACGTCTGCGACTCAGCGACAGAAATTCCATACTGATGACGTAAAATCTGTCCAGAATCCGGTCAGAAGCGCTGATTGGTCGACGGAGCAGTTACATTGTTTTAGCTATTGTTTACAAATGACAGACAAAAGACAAAAGGCCAAAAAGGTCAAATGTAAACACGAAGAATATCTAACAAAACAGTCAATATTTGTGGAATATAGTCTTCTCTAGAAGAAGCATTTGAGTTTTGCTGGAGCTCGTGGGCAGATCAACACAACACTTTACCAAAATCGACCAGAAGACACGCAAAATTAGAGAAATTTATATTTGGAACCCCATGACTACCGGATTTATTATGTAAACATTGATTTGCGTCATCAGTATGGAATTTCTGTCACTGAGTCGCAGACGTTCCTCCGCGCGAAACGTCCTCAGCGACGAAGAGTGAGGAGAAACGGATGTTTTCCATACTGATGACGTAAAATCTGTCCAGAATCCGGTCAGAAGCGCTGATTGGTCGACGGAGCAGTTACATTGTTTTAGCTATTGTTTACAAATGACAGACAAAAGACAAAAGGCCAAAAAGGTCAAATGTAAACACGAAGAATATCTAACAAAACAGTCAATATTTGTGGAATATAGTCTTCTCTAGAAGAAGCATTTGAGTTTTGCTGGAGCTCGTGGGCAGATCAACACAACACTTTACCAAAATCGACCAGAAGACACGCAAAATTAGAGAAATTTATATTTGGAACCCCATGACTACCGGATTTATTATGTAAACATTGATTTGCGTCATCAGCATGGAATTTCTGTCACTGAGTCGCAGACGTTCCTCCGCGCGAAACGTCCTCAGCGACGAAGAGTGAGGAGAAACGGATGTTTTCGCAGGCTAGAACTCTGGTCACCATAGCAATGATTCTCTTGGCCTTGGTCACAGATCCCACAGCTTAGCATTAACATTAGAGAGATTACAAATCACGTTTAATGCAAACGGCAACCGTCAAATTCAAGCTGACGATTTCTCAAAACAGATGAAACAGATGAAAACTGTACAGACTCATTTTTATGGATAAAACTAGCGTGAAACCCCTAATATTTTGGTACACATAATAAAGAGTAAAAGCCTAGTAAAGGGAAAATTGTAATACAGATTGACGTTTGCCGATTGCATGTTGGTCGCCAATACACCTTAGGCTTTACTAAAGCGAATATCTCTCCGTCTGCAACCGAAATGATGATTACTGTTAAAAAAATGATTTGAGTAAGGTTTAATTCGGTCTGTAATCATATGAGTGATTAGTGAGCTTACGCAATTGGACGGCAGAAGGGAGAAGACGGCAAACGCAGTGTGACAAGCGTAGTAATTATCATGTTACGACTGAAGTCCCGCTTGACTTCACCTTCCTTTATTTAAAAAGATCTTTTTCCGCTCTGTCACGTTACGTTCATAGTTTTAAAATTCAGTTCTTAAATCCACACAACTTGAGGAGATGTAACTAACCACCGAGTAGTGATAGATCAAGCACGAGCAAAAGACATTTTCTCTGATGTTCAAACACCGAGAAATTGTTACATATGCACAAGGATGTTTAATATGATATCCAAACACTGAAAAAGTAATATATCAAACACGAGAAAGAGTGATTCATCTGATATCCAAACACCGAGAAGTAATATATCAAACACGAGAAAGAGTGATTCGTCTGATATCCAAACACCGAGAGGTACTCAAACACAAGAAAGGGTGTTTCATCTGATATCCAAACACTGAGAAGTAATATATCAAACACGAGAAAGAGTGTTTCATCTGATATCCATACACCAACAAGTAATATATCAAACACGAGAAAGAGTGTTTCATCTGACATCCAAACACCGAGAAGTAATATATCAAACACGAGAACGGAGTGATTCGTCTGATATCCAAACACCGGGAGTGACTGACAGACACAAGGAAGAGTTATTTTAGTAGATACATCAAACACGAGAAAAAAATTGATAACATAATTCTATTTTCAGAGTCAAAAGTTTTACCCACCGTTCGGATAATTACGAAATGCTTGAAATTTGCAAAAACTTTTCAGATTACACGAACATAACATAACATACAGCTTATAATTCAAATTGTGAAACACACTTTGAAATATTCCCTTTGTTTGTTTGTTTTCGCAGTTTTTGCCTCTTGTCTTGGTCTTTGTTACCATTCTTTTTTTCTGTCATGTTTTCAGGTCGATATTGAGCCATTGACAGGAACAGCCCTTCAAGCTGTCTTTCGGTTCCAGATCAGCGTGGTAGTCAATAGTGGCCTGGTATTGAGTCAATTTCAACCCAGACCTTATAACGTAAGCTACGTCGACGACAATGCACCTTTTTACGAAAACGTTATTCCATTGTTTTGGATCGAAACCTCCCAGGTCGTCAATGAGAAACAAGCAAGATTACTCAGATCTGAGGTATAAACAATAGAACTCATAAACACGACTAAACTAAGCTCATTTTTGATTTTCCTAATTTCATTTTCGGGATCTCAGTCTTCTATTATGGTTCTTATTTGCTTTTGCTTTGACGTTCAAAAAATTGTTTCAAAAGCATCAAACGTTTGCATGAAGTTCATCTTTTTAGGGATTAGCTTCAGTTTCCCCTCAATTAAAAACAAAACAGAAGTATATTACACCAACTTGATCCAACTTATATGTCCTGTTTATTCTCAAGCTTTATTCCTCGGTCAGTGGAATAGCTTATCCCGGGGGGGGGAGGGGGGGTACTCAAAAAATGGTATTCAACGACCATTTTTCACGAAAAAGGTACCCCTTTCGTATACCTTCTATTGACAAATGGTGCCCCTTTCACAAATCTTGTTTAGAACTATGCATCCCTTTTAACTCCCGTAAATGCACTATCTTTTAAACAGGAATCAACCACAAAAATAAAACGTTATCTCGACTTTTTAAAGCCATAGAATTCATCTGTTCCGCCCTTTGGGCCCTTTCACAGACCCAAATGACAGATTTCCCTACACCGTAATTTTTAGGGAGTTATTATAACTCCAAAAATGGAGAAAAAATTTTAGGTACAGGATAACCCCTTTTTTGGGGTTATTTTAACTCCTAATTTAACTCCGAATTTGGGGTCATTTTTACTCTTGAAAAAGAGTTCTTTTTACTCCCAGTCTTGGAGTTAAAATTACTCCGAAATGGGGTTACTTG
Organism: Porites cylindrica; assembly: GCA_964035525.1. Classification (NCBI taxonomy): domain Eukaryota; kingdom Metazoa; phylum Cnidaria; class Anthozoa; order Scleractinia; family Poritidae; genus Porites; species Porites cylindrica. Next base: position 704,207 of record OZ037788.1, on the reverse strand, counting down.
TACTCCTTACAGGGGTTGTTTTTACTCTTTTTGGAGTTAATTTAACTCTGAAAGTGGAGTAAAAATTTTAGGTACAGGATAACTCCTTTTTTGGGTTATTTTAACTCCTCAATATCTGGGGTCACTTTTACTCCTGAAAAAGAGTTCTTTAAACTCCTTTTTGGAGTTAAATAACTCCACGAAAAATAACTCCACTGTAAGGAGTTAAATTAGCCCCACTAGAGGAGTTATTATAACTCCCTGAAAATTACAGTGTAGTCTTTTATATACTTCACCCAGTGAAATCCCTCCCCCTTCGTATACCTGAAGCCTAAAAAAGACGCCCCCCTCGGGCTGAGCCTGCGCGTATAGGCCATCATAGGCATTATTCCCCCCCCCCCCCGGGGGGGAGCTTATATGAACTACCTACCAAAGATGTAAAGGAACCGGTCGAAAGATATACCTCCCGTACACCACTTACCCTTTGCGAAATGAAGCCAAAAAGCACAGGTATTCTAAAGGCCGTTTTTTACTTGCTTTTCTTACCAGGTTTTTGATGCACTAAGCAAAATGTGCACAGTGATGGTATGCATGTCTATCGCTGCCGGCGTGTTCCTGTTTTCTGGTTTGCTTCTTGTGGTACTGTCTATCAGAGGTGAACCCAACATTGTCGAGGTGGAACTCAATCAAACTTAGTATAACGCTGTTTGTGGAAAGTTTGGTCGGCGGGTGATCTTTATTCTAGTCATTGTAATAAAGTGCAATGGTTATGAAGCCCGACCGGTTTCTTTGTTATTTTTTGCTCTTGTTTTTGTTTGCTCTTTCAACTCAGTGACATTGCACAACGTTGAATGGCATCGATTCCTCGTCGTTTTCAACAAGAGAGCAGGTCAATCTTGTTAACAGAGCTGCAGAGGCCACTTTTCCCCGCTGTTGAGCGGGGGGGGGAGGAAAAGGGGTCTCTTTTTCTCCCACCCGCTGAATGCCAGGGAAAAGAGGTTTCTGCTGGCTGGGAGAACTGGCAATAGAAACGCCCTTCAATTTATTCCGGTACAATGAGTGGACCAAAAACAAACCCAATCAGAGAACTCCTTAAACAACTACAACACCATTGTTTTCATCTTTCACTAACAGCCTATCATGGCAACTAAGCACTAGGTTGTTAAGTAAGACCATGCAAGTAAGTATTACGAACTGCTAAGTAAGGTTTACTTCACCAAAAGTATGCGTGTGACGTTAAAGGCTGGGTAAAATCTAAGGTTACAATTCAAGAAAGGATTAATTGACTTCGATAATCTCAAGAGACCACGAGTTCTCTCGACCAACTTGCTGTCTCTTGAGCTGTATAAAGTGTTTTCAAATGACGTTACAATGACGTCGCATCCCAAAACAATAGAAAGGCAGCCAGATTGGTGTTCCTGTGAAACTTTTCCTGTGGGAGTTTTCGTACGTAAAACATTTTTGCATAGCTGCTGGTCACATGAGTGAAAACGATCTATACAGCTATTTCAATTAACGTTGTCGAAATTAATCTCGTGCCCAGATCTCTTGTTGACGAAACCGCACTAGTGATCTGGATACGAGATTGTGTCGGAATGCCTAAGTGAGGAGACCGCGAGGCAATATGGGAAATTTCAGTAAAAAAAATTATTCTCAAACAAAGCCATGAGGTACAGTTCTTCAATCATAAAAACAGTAAGGTAAAGGCTAATTTTTTAGGTTTTACACTATTCTATGGCGTTGACAACCATGTGGTTGAGACAAATTTTTATGGGATTTACAGCTACCCTTATGACATTTCGGTCTTGTCGCGTACGTGCCGGCTTGAGGCCTTCAAATCCGACGTTAATTTAAACAACTGTTTGCATGTAAGGAAGTAAGAATAGACCAAGCATGTGAATCACGCTTTTCAACAATTTTCCTTTTATTTGCCTCAAAAAAATTACTACCCGAAATCATAAAAACTCGATTGACCGTTCAGATGCCGTTAAGAGCAGCACACTCAGCACCTACAATGAATTGCGAAAAGTGGTAGCCACCAGTTAACCTTTGTTTACACAGAAAGTACATTTGAATTTTTTTTTTGAAAATTTTTGCAAGGTTGTAACCTTTTTTCATTTTAGCCGGTATTATTATTGTTAATGTAATTAGTGTGTTGTGTAGTTAACTGTAGTTTAGCATAAGCACACCTTAAAGAAAAGGTTTATGTGGCTTGGTTTGCGAAATTTCGGTGTTATCTTTAAACATCCATGCTACTATGGCAACTTTAAGAATCCCAAATTACACAGAGCAAACAAACTGTCTTAATATTTTCACGTGTAATTTAGACTTAACACATTTAGCGAGTCTTACATGACATCCCAATGAAGGCAAACCTCCCACAACCTATCAAAACTATGTTCGCTCTTTTTGCAACGTAAACTGAGTATGATTAGCAGTGTTCTGGCTTCTTTCTTGACTCATGTACACGAGTCAGAAAACAAAAACGCACTGAAAAAAATTGGACGCGGAAAAACAAAGTTCGAAATCAGTAAAAAGTATCTCGAAATCTAGTAGAATGCAAATTTCTTTGAAATGTCGATCAAAAAAATCGAGAGTCGACAACCAGATAAAGTAATTAATTTCATGGATGGGCATTTGCGTTTATCCGGAATCATTAAAAAGTTACATCTCGGCTGTGAGGGGACTACAAACAATTTGGTCAATTTGCATAAAGCTATATATAAAGATGCCAAATACTAAAAGAAATAATAAGAGAAAATGTGTAAATATATAAATGAGGCTGGCGTTCAAAGAACTCTATATAAGTAGGACTTTGGGGTTTTCTGCCTTTGACCATTTTTCTGGTCGATTAATCAAGTTTCTCTCTGGGATGATTTGAAAATTTTATGTCGACGGTCTTTCAGTTTTGGTGTCTGTTGCTTTTTACGGCGGGCCGTAGTGTTCGGTATTTGGGATTTGGCGTCCGATATCAATGAAGTTTTCAGCGTTCTAATGTTGTTTCTGGATTATTCCTCTCTTCTGCTGCGCTGCTACTTCTCTCTTGGCAGTTCGAACGCCGTAGACATCAAATCGGCGTTGTTGGATTAATATTTGAATCCGTGACGAAGGTAATAGCCTCCAATGGTCTTGATCACGTTTCTTCCACAACAATTAGACAGTTGTGTACTAAAAATAAATAATAATAATTTATACATAACTTCCTTAACTGATAAGGAAATTGAAGTTTTAACTCAAGCTCTTTCTCCCGAATTAAAATTAAACTGATAAATGAAGGTTCCAGCCTTCTCTTCTCGCGAGGGTCTTGCAACCCTGATTTTTTTCACAAGTACTGAAACGTGCTTCTCTTGGACCAATCAACATTTACAAAAAAATCTTGACAAAAAAGTGGGGATTTGTAGGAAAAAAATTTTAATTCAATATTCTATGTGTACGAAGACAAATATTGATATGTATACTATCAGAGATTTTCCTGAATCTCTATCTGGTTTGCTATCTCGGGTTGACGAAGAATATTCCCGCTCTCGCTAACGAGTGTATAGGACGTGATCCCTACAGATTGGGCACAGAAAAGCTTGCTTTAACTGTGTAACAGGATTTGGAAGAACAAGATAACCCTGCACTAAAAAACTGAAAAGGTAAAAATATCTAAGAGCATTTTAAAACAGTGTTTTTAGTAAAAAAAAAATCTATGTAACTGATATTCAATTCAAGCATATCGTATATATATCATATAATATGCGATGTTCAAGTTAAACTACAGTTTCGGTTCGGAAGCTGAATAAACTAAACACGGACTAGTGTTTTCCAATAAGGCGAGCTTTGCACAGGAATAGAAGAAAAGAAAACAAAACTAAGTGTATAAAATTCTACACGTCTGTAAGTAAACAAGACAAAGAATACTACAGAAAGGCAAAGCTTAAACTGCCTCAATCAGAACCGCCATCGACGACAAGCTACGTTAGTGAGTTCACAAAAGCCGTAAGAAAGCCCTCAACCTCTTCTCATGTGAACTAGTATTTAAGACGTTTGAAGACTCCTTAATAGTTACTGTTGACTTCAGCTGGGAGAGAGTTGAAGTGATAATTTGACATGTTTGAAAATTCTGTAAAAATGTATGCATATAGGTTTTATTTTGTTGATGCTGCAGTGCTGAGATCACGTACTTGGTTTATTTTCTTTTCACCTTTGGTGAATTGAAACTTGGAACATTTAAGGGTCTTCAAGACTAGTTGTTTCTAATTGCTAACTTTTTCTCCCGTTTTACACAGGCAATTGCGCAAGAATAACTCTTTCTTTAGTCATGCCTGTTTCAACTGACGTTGTTATAACAACAGTCAATTGCGTATTTATCGTCACCTGCATTGTTGGCAACTGTTTCCTTTGTGCTGTTGTATTGAAAAATCAGGAAATGAGGTAAAAAAAAGTAGTGCTTGTTAATCTAAACCTAACTCGCAATGATATAGGGGCGCGATGATGTCGTACATCGCTGCATACTCTGTCGTTGTGCACAATACCCAGGCGAAGCATGGGCCATAAATCGTAGGAGAACAACGAGGTTTTGTCTTCACAGTATCGACCGACTCAACCGAAGGCGATGTCACGGGGAACGGGGAACGGGAAGCGGGGAAAGAGAATGGGAAACCGGAAAATGAAAAATGGGAACAGCGACTTTATTTCCAATTCGCTGCCTTGTTCCCATTTTTTTAATTTCCCGTTCCCCGTACTCGTTCTTCGATCCCCGTTCCTCTTTTTAGTAACATCCCAAACAGAGGTTAATAAAATTTTATCTCTGGGCTTTCTTTCTTTGGAACAAGAAATAGGCCGGTGTTTGACAAAGGTCTTTACAGAGGCTTTGTAGAGAAGCTTTTAAAGTAATTAAACGGCAAAAGTGATGGAAGAGGATAGATCTTGCATTTAAACTTTGGTCCGTATAGTAAGTCACGAACCTAACATTGATCAACCACAGAAAGAGAAACGACTCAGCCATATAATGAAATAACTTATTGCATTGTGTGCTTATTTGGTTAGATAATTTAGACTCATTATCCATATCTAGTGTCCAATTATCCGGCTCCCCTCGAACCAATCATGTAACGAAATTATCCTTCGACCACCGTTTCCCACAGGACACCCATCAACTATCTACTTGTGAACCTGGCAGCAGCTGATATTTGTTACGCCACATTCATTATACCGACGATTATCTTAAGCCATAATGTTGGCCATCCAGAAGGCGTTACTGGAACAGTTTTGTGTACAATTATTACCGGAGGGAACTTAGCGTGGATTGGCGGACATGCCTCAATGGCTACTCTGCTTGTTATTGCCGTTGAACGATACTTGGCCGTGATACATCCCCATGAGAATAAAGGAAAACTCACGTTTCGGAGATTGAAGGTTCGTTACTTTGCTTTCAGTCGACTAGTGTTTAATTTAATCGAAGTAAGACCATCTCAATTATATTCATAGCTGAAGCAGTTTTGTTAGGATACACAACTACAGACATTTTGCGATGAAGTACAACCTTTCAAATAGCCTGTTTCAGGGGAAAGCGGATCGAGAAACTGTTGCGTGAAAACCGTGTGGGGGCCCGGGAGAGACGGAGTATTGTAGCCTGTAAGCATTGTTTTCAATACCTCCTCCCGGATACCAGCTCCGGGTACGCCCTTTGATTGGTCAATTGTGACAGTTCACTTCAACGCTTACGTCAGTCATTCAACTTGGCGCACGGAGGGTCTTACAAACATGTGAAGTATATGAAACCCTCCTACAACGCTTTTTTTGAAGGTTTGAAATTTGACATTTTGACATGAGAAACGGTGTTTTAGGACATTGGCTGAGTAGTGTCTGGATAAAGGTGTTTAAAAAGATGCTTAAAGGCCCTCCTTTTCTCTCTTCTCGCCGTTTTTTTTACTCGTTGGTTATTTTATTGCTCGCTCTCTTTTCTTGGCTCGTCTGCACTGACCAAGAGCCTGGTACAGCCTACCCTTCAATTAAGTAGGGTCAAAATGTGCGAAACACAATGAAGGTAACTTCAACTTCAACTTCAACTTTTTTATGTGAGTTCATAAAGAAATTACAAGAAATATTTTGTACTGGCTTGCAGTTAGCAAGGCAAGTCGAGGAAGGCCAGGCTACATAATTATCCTGGTCACTGTTGTTTATGAAGTTGCAGAGTTACCGCTCGCAACTCCAAAGTCAGCTAATTCTAAAGCTAATTCAGATTATATCCGTCTTTCTAGGTGATTATTCCTGGTATATGGATCTTTGCAGTTCTATACAGAATCCCTTCCCTGCCACGGAGTTTTGATAAGGAAGTTAGTTCCAACTCCTGCATTTCCGTATTGTCCGAAGGAAGCAAAATGATTACTGGTATGACATGGCGTGCGTTGAAATTTTTATTCATTGTGGTTCTGGTGGTGCTGTACTCCAGGATCGTGTACGCCTTGTGGTTCAAGCGCGTACGCAGTGATGGCGAACTCACACATCAGCAGCAGGTACGACTACAAGCCTTTCATAGAGTGCTGTGACTAGCTGTCTTCCAAAGTGCGATGTATCAAAAATTAGATAAGAAAATGTTGGCAAACTTCAATCATTCCTAAATTTCCTAAACAACTCAAAAAAAAAAAAAAAAAAGAGGAAGAAAAGAAGAGGAAAAAAGTTTCATCTCCAAAACAATCGATACATAAACTTTTTATTGCCTTGATTTTTGGTTTTCCATTGCACCTTTGTAAAAATGCCAGATTATCTTAAACAAAAAAGAAATTTATTTTTGCTTTTTTTAAAAATTTGAATTTGAAATTTAGATTTATATTTGAGGAAGAAAAGTACCGACAGCAAAAACTTTCTTGAGTCTGTTTAGTGATTAGTCTATGAGTTTCACTCAGGCCCGGTTCAGACGCCGAACTTTTCATGAGCCGAACCTAATACATAAAATCAAGTACGTGAAAAGTTCGGCGTCTGAATCAGTTTTAGGAACGCCTGTTACAATTTAGAACGGCTCAGCCGTTTTTTTCGCCTAGCCCGGCCGGCAATTTCGCCTTTGGAACGGCTTTGATTCAGACGCCGAACTTTTCATGTACCGAACCTAATGCATAGAATATTATAACGTATTTTGGAAACAGTTTGACCGAAATGAGCATTTTTCTCCTTTGAACTTAGTTCAGCTGCAATTAAGATCGGCCTCTGAATCAAATCAGCCGGCCTAAATAGTTTGGGTTGGCCATAATTCAAAGTACGGCTCATGAAAAGTTCGGCGTCTGAACCGGGCCTAAGCAATTGAAGGGCCGTCACTGAGTCTTAAACAAGGAAGAAAGGGAACAAATTGTTTTAAAGTTTATAGTTTTAAGTTTTTAGTTTTCTATCTAAGAGACACCAAGGGAGATACCAGCTGAGAGTATCACCTAGTCGTATTGTAAGCTTGGGCTACCTGCGGTCTAATGAATCATTTTGTACACAGGGTGTATTGAAGGTGAGAAAGCGTGTGTCCTTGATGGTTGTTACAGTCAGCGCCATGTTTGCAGCTTCTTGGGGAGCAGACGGAATAGTTCACAGCATAGACGATGCCGGCTCTTTAAAGCTGAACCCTTTAACAATTCCTATTGTGCATTTAACAGTTACTTTAAACTCTGCCGTCAATCCTTTTGTGTACGCTTTAATAAACGAAAGATTCAGGAGAAAGATGAAGGAAATGATATGCTGCGTTTCACGTTCCTATACAGCAAGAGTACCTCGCACGACGGAGGAGGTACCGCTGGAGGACATGGGGATTGGGAACAACACTGGGACGGAGCCAAACAGAGCCGCAAGGGTAGTGACACATCTGTAGACCAACTATTTTCGCTGGATAATGCTCGAATGAACTCTATTTCTAGTAGGTAAAAGGAACAAATCTCCAGAGAATCCCATCCTACATTGAGGCACTAAAATAAGCGAGTAAGGTCCATGTTATGAATTCCTATTTTGCCCTAAGCTGGGGAACAACACATATTTGTAATTACGTTACTACAAGTTCTCTCTCGGAGGCTCCACCCTAAATGCCTACGTTTAAAGAGACTTGAACTATCGAAAGATAGGTCTTAATTCGAGTCGCTATAGCATTAGTTTTTAGGACATTAAGATAAACTAAACTTTATGTTATTGATTGGTCACTGCTTTCTGCCATTTTGCTTTTCATGTGATGGAAACCATTGTCTTTTCCTATTCATTACTTGTATCACTTAAGTATTAAGGAAAATAAATTGAGAATTCTCTTAGTAGTCTACATTGCTTCATTTCCCCCCCTCCCCCCCCCCCCCCCCCCCCCTCTGCGTTGTGTTTATTTTGATTTTTGGTGATTTGCAATTTACCAAGTCATTAATCAAATAGACAAGTTTCGTATTCCCCGACGGCCCTGGGACGAAGGATTTTTGGCAGCTTGAAGGCTGATTTGGAGGACTTCTTAGCGAAAACACAAACAAACATTAGTAAATTGCGGCTGAGTCGATGCAAAACGATAAAAATCAGAAAAAAGCTGTAAGTAAGATTTGAAACCTCAAACCTTACTGGTGGGCTAATGAATATCTGTTTCAAACAACAAGACTGTGGAAAGAGCTGGTTGTACTAACAGTAAAATTTAAAAAGCCACGAGGCCAAAAGAAGAAGTGAGAAGTAAACTAGAAAACGGTACCGTAAATGACCTAAAAAACACCCCGGGGAGGGAGGGGGGGGGGGGGGGCACTGTCACAAAAATTACAGACGTTTGTATGGATCTTTAACCATGTTTCAAGAGTCATAACTTTATCCCTGTTCAACTTTAGAACACCAAACTCGGTCAAATAACCAATCTCAGCATGACCCTTTATATGGTGGAGTCAGTTTATCGATCAGTTTAAAGTTGAAACTCGCCCCCTTTCCCTGCGCAACTCCGAAATGGCCAAACAAAAGTCTGAGTTCAACTTTCCGTCAAGTAAAATGTACATGTTTTTGTCATGTTTTGTACTCAGTTGTCAGTGCGAATATGTTGATAATTAAGTAATGTGTTAAACCTAAATTTGTGAACAAATTTTACTTCTCAAGCTATCTTTGTTCAAAAGATTTAATCAGATTTAACTTTCTTACAATGAGGATATTCAAATGAGCTAGTATGCTCTGTAATTCCCACATAATTCATAAAAGAAAAAAATTGAAGTCCTCAGCAAGCAGCTGTCAAGACAAGACAAAACATTTATTACCTTGAAATTACTTACAATCTCTTGGCATGCAGCAAGAGAGAATCTGACTCAAGCTACTTACGAAATGACTCCTGGGCTCAAACCTTTCACAGATTATTCTCTCTTGCATGCAGTTAGCTTCTAAAACGCTAGTCGTGGGGCGCCAAATTAATTCAATAGAAGATAATAATATGTAAAAAGGAAAGAGAAAAGAAAAGGGAGAATATGTGTAATGACGTCAAAAGAAAGAAAAACCAGAGGCGGATTCAGGAATTTTTGATTAGGGGGGTCCAAACTTTGGTTCAGAAAGGACTGTTGAACTTTTTTGTTGCAAATTACTTCTCACAGAGACGACCACGTGGTTCTCAATCTGTGAACGCTGACCGGTCGCCGTTGGCGCGGGAAATACGGCTTTGCGAGCAGAGTTGAACAGATCATAGGAGGGTATCTGTCGTGAATTGTAATAATGTCGTGAGTTGTAATGCATGTCGTAAATTGTAATAACAGTCGTCGTAAATTGTAATACCCGTCGTTAACTGTAATAACAGTTGTCGAGAATTGTAATAACCAAGCTGTCGTTACATGTAATAACAAATTGTTGTAATTTGTAATAAGGCTAGCTGTCGTGAACTGTTGTAATAACGCTTTATCAAATTTTGAAATAATTCCTGTTAAGGGCTTATTTTACTGTAATTTTCTTGTCAATCAAAAACATTTCAGCCATTATTTAGCCAAGACTATGGCAACGACTTAATCATCTGACCGATCACCTGGTGAACTTATTCGAAACAGTCAACCAACCAACATACTGATAAATAGTACAGCGCACAACTGACGTCAGTGTGACTGATTTGAAAAGTTTGTCTGACTTTTACGATTCTTTTTATATTTTGATGACAAAAGTGGCAACAAACACGAAATTAACTAGTACGAAAGAGTATATGCAATGAGTACTTCTGGCACACATTTATGATTTCATTTATGACGTCATTTTATAAAGAAGAATAAGTCCCTATGCTCTTGTGTTCCGCAGTCCCCGCGAAAACTTAAATAAAACAAGACTAGATAATATAGCCGAGAATAAGGCGCCACTGTGATATGTTGCTCAGTGCTCACCAAATTCCTTGCGTAGAGCCTTTTGCAATGTAGACTTTGTTTAGACTTTAGTTAGCTGGACTAAGGTGGCTCAAATTCTCGAGGCCATTCACGAGTTTCATTTGCCGTAGTCTCGAGGAGGTTTTTAGCAGTGATGTCGAAGAAGCTCCTCTCTTAGTCCACAGACTTTTTCACTGTTTTGGATTGACGTTGTCAGGGGCACACAACGTCAATTCTCGGAAAACATCCGTTAGGAAGACGATTTGAGATCTAGAATTTCCGGAACATTTGTTGTAAAATTTCTTGCTTGCCTTTCTCTCCTAGGATTTTCGAACATCTAAAAAATGGTATAATTGCCCATTTTAAACGGATTTTTACCCTAAGAAGGTCACCTAGAATTGTTGGGAGCCTTTTTTCTGGCTGAAATTTTCAGATCGCTAGACTTTCAGCTAGGAAATCCGAACAGATGAAAAATTTTTAGGGGATAAAAATATACCTATATCTACCGGTTAAATACTACGTTTAACTATGCTACGTTTAAGCACAGGGTACCCACACAATGTGTGTGTGTAACCGATTGTTATTTTATAGTAAACGTACTGGATTTACCGTTTGCTTCACCTATAACGATATATCGTCAAGTATGTATATAAATCAATGTTAAATAAACGTTGAATTACCTTACCTGTGGTATATCGTCGTCCTTTTGCCTCAAAAGCGGTTTTTTGAGCGATTTTGAAGGATTTTGAGTTCACCGTTTACTGTTCGTAATAATAGAAGGACAACTTCTCCTTCTATTATTAGGAACAGTAAACTACAAAATAACAATCGGTTACACACACACATTGTGTGGGGCCCTGTGGTTTAAGTGGTTTTGAACTACCGTGTAAAATTTCGAAAATAAGCCCCTCCATGTATAAGCCCCTCCAAATATAAGCCCCCCAAACCGGTAACGCAAGAAACCCTCCGTTAAATCGCCCCTCCAAATTTAGGCCCCTTGGGGCTTGTGCTTGAAAAATTGCCCTCAAATACAAAGTAAAACCGGGAGCAAAATCGGTCAATTTACTTCCAAATATAAGGCTAGCCCAATCGATTATGAAACGCAAATTTCCCTCCTTAGATAAGCCCCTCTAAAAATAAGCCCCTCAAAAAGGGCCTTTGAAAAATATTAGCCCCGGGGCTTATTTTCGGAATTTTACGGTATATTCTCTTTGGGTGCTCCTGTGTTGTACCCGTGGCGAAGGTAATTATAGTCTGGCCGTTTATTTCACAGCAACTACGCAGGTGTATTCAGATAAGCTCATATGTCTCCGAATTTTTGAAAACATGCTCGAATTAAAATTTCTAAAAGCTCCGGAAAATAGATCGTTTTCACTATCACGCAACAAAAAAATAAATTGGAAACCGTCCCGTGGAAGAAGACAAGAAAATGAAATGTTATAAAGACTAATATACAAACAATTTGTCCAAGTCTCAGGTCTTTGTGGCGCACAGTTTCTGAGTTATTTGCCGAAACATTTCACGCACCTTTGTAGAGCTTAGTATCGAGACGCCATGCATATGCTGGCGTACCGTTTTGGTGCACCAATATGGAAGCCGGAAATCAGCAAAACATCTGGAGATCACTTTTTCTATAAAAGCTCTTTCTTTTCACTCGAGAACTAGCATACGTGCGCATAAACATACCTTCTGATACTTGAAATGAATCAAGAGGCGAGACTTTTTTCAACGAGACAGAATTCTTAATTTTGGTGTCACGCACTGTGAAAACTCGGAAGTTCAAATTGCTGTATTTTCGAAATGAAACATTGGAGACTTGTACAAAGATTTATTTTTTGTTTATCTCCAACCTAGTGTAAATAAGAATTCGTAAAACCTCGCTATTTTGACTTTACAAATTGATGACGTCACTGTGAAAACCATCTATTCGCACAGAATTCGAAACTTGGTTTCTGGTGACTGCGGTGAGAATTTTCACAGGGAGCTTGTTGTCTTGGCTGATCTCATAGTCAAGCCCAGGCCCTGAGCTAACTTCCCATGGGGTGTGAACAAGCCTCCATGCCAATCCCTAGCGAGGAGATGGGGGCGGGGGGAGGGTACTTCAAAAGTGTTTTATTCTCAGTGAGTTTCTTTGGAGAATATTCAGTTACCATGTGTCTGGTTTAAGTTTGTCACGCCAAATTCTTTACCTGTTTCAAACTGATTGGTTAATGCCAAAGAGGATGTGCTCGGCTGCGAGTCTGTGTTAGGTCAGGGGGGATGCGGCTCTGAGGTCTCTGCTTAGGGCTAAGTCGCAAGCTGCCTCGGTCATATAGGACCTTAAAACAGCCAGAGATGACCAAGTTTAGAGTGCTGTTTTGATAGACTTGAATATTTCTTCACTAATTAGGAGTCACAAAGAGTAGAAGAGAGGGTAAGAGCTGAATTTCTTCACAATTCTGGCCATAATCCCCTTTATTTAAGTCAAGTTAAGCTGGCTGGCCTAGACTTGCCAGCTGGTGCGGTTTTCATGAAGTCGGCTAGATCTGTAAACTCCAAAAAGTTGAAAATTATGTTAAACACAGTCTTCAAATTCACAAAAGTGGCAGAAATTGTAATCGGTAAGCACTGGAAAACTCTCTCGCGCGTACTAAATTAAAATTGATCTGTAAAGGTTTCGGTCTTCTTGCGAGAGCGGGGGTTGCAACAGCCTATTTGATTTATAAAACAGTACACTGAAACGAGTTTTTTTGGGATCAATCAATATTTACTAACGACATTCCTACGAAAATGTATGGATTCGCAAAAAATTATGCTAGGCGGTACAACGAAAAATATTAGTGCACACTCTACGATCTTGCAATCTGATTGACTCGCTTTCTAGCTCGGGCTACTGAAAGAATACCCACTCCCTAGCCGAGCGAGCTTATTGATAGTGCATTTGTATCGATTCCTTATTCGGGCTAGTCCGTATAGGATTTGGAAATACAAGAGAATCCTGACCTTTAAATTCAATGGTAAAGAAAAACTCAAGTTATTCAAAACAGCCTTTTTTCATATATTTTTGCTAGTGTTTATGCTTATTGTTGATGTACTATTTATAGTCGCAGCCTTTACGCGCTATAGTTTTTAACACACAAACTTTATTCTAGCAACAGCACTAAAGGCGCGAACACGAAAAGAACTAAGAACGCGGCGAACATAAAAATACTATAAAGGTAACGGAAAACATTCCTGGCGCTTACACTATTAAAAAGCACTTTGTTTGAATTTAAGATGAACTACACTCGCCGAAAGGCGACGTCACTCGGGGCTGACATTAACACCTAGACTAGACAGAAATAATCATTGCATGAAAACAGACAAGAAGTTAACTTCATAAACTTTCTTCATGTTTGACTTGAACTGCCGGAATAAAGATATTCAAGTTGATGGAACTTGGATTATATTTTTTCAATAATTCATTAACTCTGAGTGTCAAACTTTAAAGTTTTCTATTAGCCCTAGCACCTTTCCTAGCCCTAAAAGCAAATTATTTTTACTTAATTTGCTACCCTAACCTTAATACATTGGAAATAATGATAAACAATGTTGTGTATATTGTTTTCTGCGACCAACAATGAGGAGACACTTTTAACACTGAGCAGCTGCTACAGTAGGCCTTTGTACATTATGCTTTTAATTTGTTTCCCCACTTAAAAGTTCCTTTTTAATACTCCCCCCAAAAAGGTCACTAAAAATGTATGACTCTGTATGACGAACATTATCGGAGCATTAAATGCTCCGATAATGTTCGTCATACAGAGGCTTTTTTTAAAACTAATTGCAAAGTTTTAACGTATTGCTATCGCTACCGAAACGGTATACGTAGTATAACAAGTTTATAACATTTTAAACAGCAAAAATTAATCCTCTAAATTAGTCTGGCCGCCTATGATGACGCCTCGAAACTAGCCAGCTGGCCTACATAGCAGGCGTCGAGAGGGGATAGGGAGGAAGGGAAAAAGGGAGAGGGATTGGGGAGAGAGGGTAGGGGACGCCTGCTATAAGAACCCCCTTTTGTTCATTTCTGCGGACTCTGGCGTCCGCAAATTCCTGATTGGCTGAGCCGTAATGAGTAACTTATGGGCTTGTATTAATGGCTTATATTATAAACAGAGAGCTAAAGCTTTGGTAAAAACTATTGGTTGAACTTTTTGACAATTGTTTATAATTCTCCTTTCATTATTCGGGTCTCAGGCTGGCGACTGGTCTGTTCTTTGTGATCATTGTGTTTGATGAGGTAAGAACAAAGATTTTGTGTATTCACACGAAACTGATCACTGTTTGCCGTAGACTGCGAGCAGTACGGAAAGAGAGACCGCTCGTAGTCTATGTTAATGTTTGCCGTGTTTCCTGCGGAGCAAGAACAGTAAAGATGTTTTATTTCGCTCGATTATGTTATCATTTGAAAAAAGCGTCACGACTAGACAATTTCCTGTAAACAAAGTAATTAAGTTCGGACCATGCTGAGATGCCCCCCTTCTTGTGATTGGTCACGTTTTGACAGTTGACGTTATTAGATTAGTTGAGAAAATGGTGGGCGGAATACAAAAACACCGGCTCTTTTTGCAAGCGGTCTACATTTCGCGTCGTCACCACTGGTTTTCCCGCGAAATAACGCCTGAGAAACGAGCGGAGAAATTCCATACTGATCAAACGTCACTACCTAGATCTGGGTAGTGCTTCCGGGTTGTTATTTTTTTTTTCAGATTACAAGAATAACCTCTAATACTTCTCAGTCCGGCATGCCTGATTCATCTGAAGTTATTATAACCACCGTCAATTTTATATTTATCATCACCTGCCTTGTTGGAAACTGTTTTGTTTGTGCTGTGCTGATGAGGAATCAAGAAATGAGGTACTTAGGGTAGTGCTACTGAATCTAATCTATACATACCATAAATAACAATAAACAAATATAAATAAATAACAATTTTTTAAAAGCAATAGACCACACTTCCTATGGGTTTACCGGCGTGATATCCCTCGGGGAATGCGTTCTTCCAACATCCCAAGTGAATTATCACGCCGGTAAACCCACAGAAAGTGTGGTCTATTGCTTAATTAAACAATAGAAAACGTTTTCCGTGTTTGCATAGCCTGATATAAAGACTCGAGGGGCTGGAAGAAATCGGGACAGTTATGCAAACCCTCGACTTCGTCTCGGGTTTGCATAACTGTCGAGAATTCTCCCTACTCCTCGAGTGTTTATATCAGGTTATTCAAACACAGGAAAAAAGTTTTCTTTTGCTTTTATAAAATAACTTTCCCGAGAAAAAACGTAAAACTCTTTGTTAAGGCACTGATTAAAAGAGAAATTCTTACCAGTCGCAAAGTCTTGTACACGAAGTCTTGCACGCGTAATCAGTTCTTGTTTTGCAAACAGATGCTTTCCAAAATACGGATTTTTCTCGCTTAAAATGTCAGCTTAAGCGAAAAAAAGAATTTACCAAGCTTGTTTGTCAGAACTTTCCAAGTCTCAGCGGACGAAGGAATGGGTAAATAAAGTAAACTTGTCAGAGTTTTGAACTCAAAAACTTTTCAAATTCGTGCTTGCGTGATTAGCGCACGAAAAGAACATCTTGACGTCACAACCATGTTTACATACCCTCATACAAACACTCCTTTCGGCCAATCAGAGCGCGCGTACTATCTTAGTTATTTTATAAATATAAAATTGTATACTGAACACCGTTTCCCACAGGACACCCATCAACTATCTACTTGTGAACCTGGCAGCAGCTGATATTTGTTACGCCACATTCATTATACCGACGATTATCTTAAGCCATAATGTTGGCCATCCAGAAGGAATTACTGGGACAGTTTTGTGTATAATTCAGTTACCGGAGGGAACTTAGCGTGGATTGGCGGACATGCCTCAATGATTACTCTGCTTGTTATTGCCGTTGAACGATATTTGGCCGTGATACATCCCTATGGAAACAGAGGAAAACTAACGTTTAGCAGATTGAAGGTTTGTTAATTTACAATCAGACAAGTACATGTATCTAATTTAACATTAGTAACGCCATCGCAGTTAAAGTGTAAATAGAGGGCTCAATGGGGTTAACAGTCAACCGTAAAAAAAAAAAAATTATTTTTACCCTCAACCGACATCAATTCATAGCCTTATTAACCGTCGAAACGCTTCAAGGTATTTCAAATCTCACTATTTCAGCTGATCTTCACAGACCTCTGGCTCTCTCTAAGAATCTCTTAACTGGAAAAACCAGCTAGGTTGCATGTTCTCCAAAACACTTTGTCTAGACATTAATTACAAGACCTTACAACTTGCTTAAATCTGAAAATATTTCAAAATTTTATGTGTGAAAGGCCAAGGCAACCTCCAAAACATAACAGTTAATATTTATTGAAACGGAAGTTAACATTTCTTTAACTCTTTGACTACGAAAAATCTATTAAATAACCGTCAACCTTCAAAGCTACCACCCCATATCGATGCACTCTCTTAGCAGCTGCCGAGCAAGTAGGCAAACTGAAAGTTCACATTTGATCATGTGGATTCGTGTTAGGGGAAGTGTTTCACGTCAATTGGTGGATGAAAACAAGAAGACGGGCTGGACCGGCTTGCTGAGACCGCGATTGCCTGAGCCGAGATCTCGGCGACTCGTCAAGCCCGCCCTCTCATATAAAACAACGACAATTTTAAGAGAAGAAAACAAGGCATGAGCCGAGCCAGCACAGTAAAGCAGACCAGCCCGGTTACTGCCGAGCTGGCTCACTTCATATAAACAGAGCCATAGGATGACTTTGGTCGTCTCGAAAGCTTTATTAGTGCGGGCTTTTTCGTTTCGTCCGTCACTGCGTCACTGTTAGTTACCCTGACAGGTCCTGTCGAAAGTACGAGGACATGGAATAGCCGATCTTTCCCTAGAAAAATCTAGGGGACGTTTTGTCTTTACATCAAAATTTTCTGGAGACTTTTTTTAAACAAAGATCGCAATATCTTGCTAATAAAATGTGATAAACACATCCTGCGAAAAGTAGGTAACCTAGTAGAAAAACTCTGTATTGTGATCTTAAACGAAGAAAGCGGTTATCCAGAAATTTTTGGCCTCTCTCAAAATTTAGAAATTTCTAGGCAATATTTGCTTCGAACAGTTATCTTACAGAAAAAAGTCGTTGGGGCCACCGTTTAGCTGGATAGGATCAGCAATATTGAAAATGCCTTACACGAAATGTAAGGCAGTTCAAGGGACAGCTCGGAACTGGGCAGTTTTATCGCCCAATATTTCGGTTAACCTTCTTCACGAGCTTCAACAAGTCTTAAACTGACGATAAAATAAAAGGTTACAAGCTTATTACGTACTTTGATGAAGGTTAGTTTTGTCTAAAAGAAATTTTGGGCAACAAAATTATCCATTTTTGTCATCCGGTTAGCCTTGCATTCCGTTTAAATTTTCTTTGATATAAAAACAATAGTTTCATGCCCGGTTTCGTCGTATCTTTGAGATCACGGTATTGCGCTTTTTATTAACTCAAGAGCTGTTCTGTATAGTGCCGCATAACGTTCCCACTTGTCTATTCCAATAATTGTTTCCTTGGCCTGATGAAGACTGGCAGCAAGCAGTGACAAAGTCGTACACAACTTCCCAGTGACAAATGTTTTACGATAGCGTATAAACCGTTCAAATAGATAACTGTGCAATACTGTCGAGCTAATCATTATATTCTAATTATTTTAAGTCTAAGTTAAGATCAATTCAGCCGTAATTTTATATCACGCTCTACTTTAACGTATCGAGCACTCTACTACAGAAAAATCGAAACACAGTTTTTCTAGATTATAGATTATATATTTAATTTTTTTTAATACTAGATATTATTATTATAATTGCGTAGATTTAATGCACGTTCGTATTTTGAGCGAGCACTTGTGCTCTTAGACGATAACGTGCTTAATCGGTATTTTCAGGTGATTATTCCTGGTATTTGGATCCTCGCAGTTATATACAGAGGCCCTTCCCTGCCGCGAAGTTTTGATAAGGAAGTTAGTTCCATCTCCTGTGTTTCCGTTTTGTCCAAAGAAAGCAAAATGATAACTGGTATGACGTGGCGTGCTTTGAAATTTTTAGCCATTGTGGTTCTGGTGTTACTCTACTCCAGAATAGTGTACGCCTTGTGGTTCAAGAGCAGTGACGGTGAATTCACACGTCATCAGCAGGTACGACTACAATCCTTATTAGACAAGTACATAGTGGGAACCCCCCCCCCCCGGGGGGTCCTCAACAAATGTTTATACGGTAAGGCTCCGCCCCGAGGTCCGATCCCGTATACCCCTTTCGTATACCTTCTATTGACAAATGGTACCCCTTTCACATACCTTAGCAAAGACAAGGATTACAATACGAAAAAAGTTTTAAAGTATTTCTCAAATCTCAAAGATTGTAAGCTTGTGCTACCTGCGGTCTAATGAATCATTTTGTACACAGGGTGTATTGAAGGTGAGAAGGCGTGTGTCCTTGATGGTTGTTACAGTCAGCGCCATGTTTGCAGCTTCTTGGGAAGCAGACGGAATAGTACACAGCGTAGACGATGCCGGCTCTTTGAAGCTGAACCCTTTAACAATTCCTATTGTGCATTTAATAATTACTTTCAACTCTGCCGTTAATCCTTTTGTGTACGCTTTAATAAACGAAAGATTCAGGAGAAAGATGAAGGAAATGTTATGCTGCTTTTCACGTTCTTATGAAGTAAGGGGACCTAGCACGACAGAGGAGGTACAGCTGGAGAACATGAACACTGGGATCAACACTGGGACGGAGCCAAACGGAGCAAGTGCAGTGACAGGACTGTAGACCGTCAGGTTCTTTTTGTTTGAATGTTTTGTTGCCTGTGTAGGTGATGCAAAACATGCTATTCCCTGTTACGCTTCAATGCTCGTCCAGGGCACTTAACAAGCGAGTAAGGTCTATTATATGAAATATAGTTTCACACAGGCTGTAGACAATAGATGTTTTGTAATGGACTTAATATTAACAATTTTCTCTTGGTGGCCCCACGTTTTATTGAGACTTGAGTTATAAAAATAGTTATCAATTCGAGATACTATAGCATTACTCGTTTACTGAGTCTTGAACCAGAGAAATAACTCTTAAGTAAAGGTGATATAGAATTACTCGTTAGGACACTTTAAAATTTGTCAGCTATCATTGCTCACTGCTTTCTGTTATTTTACCGTTCACAAAAATTATGTTTCGTTCAATTGGCCAAATTGACAGTTGTTTGCTGAGCAACCCGTCCTTTGAGTAAAATCGAGGCTGGTTGGAATCTTGTCTTGCTGAAACATCTCAGAAATATTGGAGTTAGGTCATCGACAGCCTCGCTTTTACTCAAGGCCAGAATACTCAGTACACAACCGTCATTAAAATCAGTTCAATTTAGCGTGCACTTGATGACTTGGATATGTTTGTAGTTGGCCTTACTTGGGGTCATGTGACTCTCTCAAGGAAACTTTTTCCTCTGTCTTTTCATATATTATACATTCAAACACACCTAAACAGGGTAAAATTTGCAAAAAACAATAGTCGTTACAATAGTCACATCAAGTGGTATGAAATGCCAAAAAACGAGCTAATATGGTCCGTTAAGATCATTGAGCGCAAGATTGGATTGCATCTACTACGCTCTTGAAGTTCTTTGACATCTCCCGCTACAGGATTTTCTTGAATTTGCCACTTCTCACACCTACTTTTGTATCGCTTGCTTTTCATCTTTTCTGTAAAGAAAAACTTGTTACAGGATCACTAAGGTACTTTTTTGCCACTTTTTTCAAGCCATCTTTCAAGCAGCCTAAATGAAGCAAACCGCCAATCATAACCGAGAATTGTTACATTTGTAACGCTTGGCCAATCATTGTCAATTGATAATTATACCCTTGTACCAAAAAAGCCTTCGTTATTAAAGAACTGAATGTATTCTTAATTTCCTAATCTGCATTTAGTAATTCTGCCCTCAATAGTTTGAGGTTAATAATGTTCAAAGCACGGACATGAGAGAGGTAAATCAGCAAACAAGCAAAGCACATGAGGTTGATTAAGTATCGTCTTTTTCTCAGGTAATAGTGAAACGTTGTCTTCTAAGGCTTTTCTTTTAACGCATTCAATGTGTTCGTTCGTCTGCTATGTAGTATAACAGTGATATGACTAAAATCCTGCTTAACACTGAGCAGCGATAGGAAGGCAAAAGTGACATCTCTTGACATCAAATTTCTCTTTTCCGTTTTCGAGATCTGGACTTCTAGATGTGAATATCACGTTTTTGCCTTCCTCACGCTAGTGCCTGTTCTAGTGCCAATGCCTGCCAGGTCGGTTGATTAAGATTCTTGAGCAGGTTTTTGTTTTTCAGTTACTAAAACTGAACATGTTGAAGTGCAATAAAACAAGATACTCTTGTTATGAAAAACCACCTGCTTCCAACAGCAGTCCATTCCTTTCATTTACTTTCAATGAAAGCGGGTCATGTCATAGTTTTAATTTTCGAGCAACAAATCGAACTTGCAGTCTCAAATCTTGAATATTTTCGATGCTAAATGAAAGAGACAATGACAAAAACCTCTAAGATACTGTTAAGAGGCAGAAAAAAGGTCCTGCCACTTTAATTTTCGCTTTTTCAGTAACCATTTAAAAATTTGAGAAAGGTTAAGCAGACAAGTAAAACTTCTGTACTGTAGAGCTTGTGAAAAATATGAGCCACATGTTGCTGTACTAAATAACAAGCTTCGAGAGGCGACTTCGCAATAAATGTACTAGGTAAATATAACCACCAGCTGTGTTTAATGAAAACGGTAAAAGTTGGTTTATTGGCACACAGGCAGCCCTAGGTTACGATACCAGATGCAGGGAACCGAAAATAAAAAAGTTGCTCTGCTGCGCATGTGGGTTCTTGTGTGTGTGCAGAATTTCTTGATTCAGTTCGTTAGTCCACGACTTCCACCATGACAGTTATTACAACGTTCTTTATTCAACTTTTTAATTTTGGTACTCAATTCTTCCAGCATCACATAAAAAACAAAAGTTATCGAAAAGAAGGAACAGGGACATCTCTGTGCGCTATAGAGCGTGGGTCTTAGGAAAATTCCCTTATATTACCACAAAACGTTATAAGACCATTATAACGATTATGTCAATCTTGGTGACTAAATTTCATTAAAGTTAAGCGATATTTGTCAAATGATACTTGTAGGTAAACATAATTTTCTTTTGTTCAAATTTTTTCTCCGACTCATCACTCTTGTTAAAAAAAATCGCTTAATTTTGCAGCTTTTTAAAATTATACTTTAACTGACGTCTTTTATTTGATAGCTGTCCCATGATATAATTGCTCTTCTCCAGCGACTTAACTGAAAATTTACCTTGTCTGTATGCGTAATAGTCTTGAAGGCCCGCTGTTATACATATGAATATAGTGTCATTCCTTGAAAAGTAATTTGTGGAAAATAATTTTCACACAGCTGACAATGACTGCATTATGACACACAGAGCTTTCACTCCCTTAGTAAACTTTTTTCTTCAACAACAGAAGCAAAGACAAAAAATAAACCTCCGCTCAATGTGACTATTGAGACCTTCTTATGTACGATTATCAGGGAGGAGGCCGGACCGTTAGTGACAGCAAATTTCTTCATGAAGAAACTAAGTTCAAGAAAGACACTGTCATCGAATATAAAGGAATGTTCCTGTCATTGCCGTTTGAAATTTATCCTCGTTTTTGGTAGATCAATTGTTTTTTTTTTCCAGAATGTCTTGCTCAGCATTCAGATTACGTTAACCAATCTTGAGTTAGCTGACGTTGCTATAACAACAGCAAGTTCCATAGTAATAAAGAGGAAAAGTGTGACGTAACATTATCATGGTATCAAAATTTTTGGATGACAACAAAAGGGAGCTTAAAGGGGCTGTGTCACGGCAGTCCAGTTCATTTTGTTTAATTTTGCCAATTACTCGCCCTCAATCGCTATGGAACTTAAAGTAAGCAAAGAAATTACAGGTAAATGACAAAATCAGAGATCCGAGACAAACACATATGTCTCCTGAACATTATTTTTGAAGTTGCCAGCAGCAGGGATTAACTTTGAAAAACTGTTAGGCTGAACAGTTTTCAAAAACCATAATTTCAATCCGTTTCAATCTTCTTCAGTTTTGCCCATCCGTGGCATCTGTTGTTTCTGTTATGTTATTTTAACCTTCCTTTAAAGTTTGAAGCGGTTATTTTTATGTTTCTCTTAATTTAACGGGCATTTGGTAATTTCCTAATTTGGCTGAATTTCGTGACACAGCTCCTTTAAGCAACGACGATGGTGACGGCAACGAAAAGTGGCAAAAAAGCAATAGATGGTTTTCACTGTGACGTCATCAAATTGTAAAGTCAAAATAGCGAGGTTTTACGAATTCTTATTTACACTAGTTTGAAGATAAACAAAAAATAAATCTTTGTACAAGTTTCCAGTCTCGTAGCATGTTTCATTTCGAAAATACAGCAATTTGAACTTCCGAGTTTTCACAGTGCGTGACACCAAAATAGGAATGCTGTCTCGTTGAAAAAAAGTCTCTCCTCTTGATTTTCAGCAGTATAACCACTTCAAGTATTAGAAGATATGTTTATGCGTACGTATGCTAGTTCTCGAATGAAAAGAAAGAGCTTTTATAAGAAAAGTGAACTCCAGGTGTTTTTGTTGATTTCCGGCGGCCATATTGGTGCACCAAAACGGTGCACCAGTATGGCGTCTCCATACAAAGCTCTACAAAGGTGCGTGAAACGTTTCGGCAAATAACTCAGAAACTGTGGGCCACAAAGACCTGAGACTTGGACCAATTGTTTATATAATAGTCTTTTATAACATCTCATTTTCTTGGCTTCTTCCACTGGACGGTTTCCAGTTTAATTTTTTGTTGCGTGACAGTGAAAACGATCTATAGGTTTAGATTAGCAAAACAACAACTTTGCACTTTTTGTAGACTTCGTTGCCTTTCGTTGCACGACTGCGACCTGAAACCTTCTAAATTCATGCGCCCGATTTATGGAGTAGGTGAACACAACACAAAAAATGTTCATGTCTTTTTTGTAAACTTAGACACTGTCCTTTGGGATTCAACCCAGATATTTCGCGAACATTTGACAAATTAAGTGAGATTGAATAAAATTAGCCTGTGAACAGGCTCTCTGTTTGGGGAAAAAATAGCGAGGAAAGGGAAGGGAAAGCGGGGGAGAGAGCCTGTAGACAAACATTTGAGGCCGCTATTCCGCCCTCTTGTAATTATCCTGCCGATCATCTGTCAGTAAGATCGTTATCGGTCAATCAATTTCGCGCGTGAGTAACTCCTGGGAAAATTAACAGGAAATGAGTGGTGTTTTGCTCCGTCTGAAAACAGAGTGAAATGGAGCATGAACCTCATTGTTGATTTCGCAAAAAGTCGTTGATCTCCGGTAAGAGGATTTAAAACAAGCCGTTCGTCTTGTTAGTTCGGTTTGTAATTTAACAAGCCGCTGCAATGAGCGAACTTGGAATGCGGAAGGTACAGATACTATCATGACTTCTCCAGAACGTGAAGCTTCGAAGATAAGTACAAAGAGATCAGCAGCGCTTCGATCGCCGACAGGAATTACATGGTAGGCCGACACGACTTTTACTTTATGCCAAAATGCTGCTTGTTCCCATAAGTTTTTTCCTCTGCGGGGTAGATTATTCTCTGAAAGGTTCTACATTTTCACTGAGCAAATGTGATTTTAGCCGCTTGTTTCACACTGAGAGGTCGTGGCACACATATCGATTTACTGTGGTTTTTGTTTCTGGTCGACAGGATTTTCCCTCTGAAGCAAGAGCATTTTCTTTTTTTGCGGCTGAATAAGGGTCTTACTTTTCTCCAAAGTGCCTTTTCGATCTGAATAACTAAGCGATTTTCTTTAGTCCGTGAATGTAATGATTTTCTGCAATGTTGTATTCTGACGCTGGGCCCAGCTCGTCAGTGTTAAAAAATTATCACGGATGGTTATTTACAGATCCAAAATTATAAGACTGAAATGCAGCTTAAACCGAAGCTACATCAGCTATGGAGAATTGCATTGTGCTTCGGTAACTATAAACTCCAGCTTAGTGTTTTTGTAAAGACAGTTTGAGTCCTTTGACCGGAGCGCGTAGTTCCTCCCCGTGGTAATAGTCTTTGGACTGTTTTGTTATTGCCACTCTGTGATCAAATCGCGTGCTACGTGCCGACCGAAAAGCCGATGTCAATCAGACCTGTCAACAGTCAGTGTTCTCGCCAATAGGAGCTTGCATCAGGATCTGATGCACAGCGGGTGCCGTGGAACGGCGGCCCCAAAGGTCTGTCCACAGGCCTTTTCGCTTTTCCCTCTCCCCACCCGGCTCGACTAAAGGCCTGTTCACAGGCTAGAATAAAATTAATGAAGTTTTAAACATTTAAGTGAATTTTCGGCTTGTTGTCATCCAGAAATTTGCTACCATGGCAACGTGACGTAACGACCTCTCCTCTCTGTTGTACATCGAAAAAGACGAAAAAGTAAGGTCTGTACACAAAGGGGAAGTTGTTGGAGAAATCCGTTTGACTATTTGAATTTCCAAGTCGAACGCAAAATCCAAAAATGAATTTCGTCACTGGATATCCGTTGGATTTGGATTTGGTGTTTCTTCTGAAAGGGTAGGGGGGGAGGGGGGGGGGCACTCCGGACATCCTCATCCTACCCGACCAAAACAATACTGCAAGACAACCAGTACGTGACGTCACAACAGCCTTGTTGATAGTCAAGAACAGGAGCATTTCTCCCCTCTGGGAAATGAACTCTATTTTCATGTAAATTCTTTGCGAAAAAATTCTCTTGTTACTACCCCCAATATTGCCGCCTTGTTACGTGGTTGCAAACCAAGAATACTCGCGACGATCATTTAAAAAGCGTAGTGCCTAGCTTGTGCTTGAAATAGCCTGGTTAGAGAATATCTGTAGTAAAACGTGACCCATTGTGTCATCGAAATACATATGACCCATCAGTTATATGACTGTCCATACGCATTCTGCAAACCTTATTAGTGATTCAACATGGCTGAGTTTCTTAACCGTGACGGGCAGTGCTTGTCCAAAACCGGAGCTTAGTACAGTAAGTCCGGGATTATTATGACAGCATCCAAAGAAAAAAGGAGAAAATACAAGCAGCGTCATCTTTCACCTTGCAAAACCTATATTGGTTCACCTGATTAAATTAAAATTATCATCTGCGAGATAAAAAAATTCAAGGCAGCCTTGTTTACTTGGAGGCTGCTTGCTTGACGCCAACACAAATGATAAATTCACCTCTGTTTCATCCACAAATTAAACGTTTAACAGCGTGAATGAAGCGAGCAACCAATCAAAAGGCAAGAAGTTTCCACGCTTTCCTATCATTGTTA
Source organism: Porites cylindrica (assembly GCA_964035525.1). NCBI lineage: Eukaryota > Metazoa > Cnidaria > Anthozoa > Scleractinia > Poritidae > Porites > Porites cylindrica. The sequence goes on along the minus strand of OZ037788.1, from coordinate 678,497 downwards.
GTTGTTCCATCCTCTTGATTCCCAAAATCTTATGATATTTAAACACATATACACTCTTCGTCCCCGAATCAACATGGTGTAATTTTGGTTTGTTTGTTGTAACAATAATTGTACTGGTGCGGGCAGACGAACTAGAGGAAAAACAAACCTCTCAGATCTCTCAGGTAACTGTGAAAATTGTATATCATAATTTCTTTTTACAGTATTTCTATAATGTTAAAGTGCTGCGCTGTAAAATTTGTTTCAATCAAGTATAGTCATGTTTTAGGCTTTTTTTGGCACCGTAACAAAAAAAGAAAAAAAGACCTCTTGCTCCTAGGTATCTTTTTTCCGTTTCATTTATTCACGGTTTCGTTTCATGTTTTTCTTTTAGGCTAGAGAAACGAATGATTGAACTTGTAATCTCAGAAAGTATGGAAGAGAGAAAATAATTGACAACAATTATTTAATGCCCCCAGTCAACCAGTCCGCGCTCTGCATGCTTGTTACTGTTTTTGTTGAAGCGGGGCGACTTTGCTCATTTGGCTTTCAGAAAAAATAATTTTAGATGACTGTTTCTAATTTAATAATTTACCTAAAGCCCTAGACGATAAAAAAATCGTATAGTCTTTTAACCATCAGCAAAGATACACGGTGATTCATCCTAATCTTTCATTTATATTACTTTCCTCTGTCTCTAGTAATTAATAGTAGTATATGATAATGAGTTTGAAACAAAAAGAAATTAAAAACCGCCACAGCATTTTAACATGACATCTAATGTATCTGTCATATTTCCATTACGGTTAATGAATTTAAATCAATCGGCTATCAGGCAGTACTATCAGTTTAGGCATTTTGTGGAAAAAACGAAAAACTATATATATGTTCATGTGTCAGGTTTGATAGAAAGTGCAATTTTCGGATTAGCTCACGTCACAGCTTATAGAGAATAAAATGAGGTATATTTTTCTTGCTTTGAGATCTCGGCGCGGTTCCTCGAAAGATGGTTATGTTTAACCCAGGATTAAGCAAAATATTCAACAGGATTTTCTTGTCTATTAACAACATATAACTTGAGCTTACAAAATACAGTTGAGCCTTTACTTCGAGAGACGGTAATGATAAATGTTACTGTAAGCAATACATAGGAAGGTAAAGTACAACAACAGAACAAAATTTTATTCCTAGATTAGCGTTCATCGGCCTTACAAACCAATTACAAGGCTAGGTCTGCCTTGATGCCATACATGGATTAATAACTTTGAAATTATTTTGTTTTCATCCAGATCACGTGAATAGCAGCCACACCCTTCAGTCATGTCTGATACAGCTGATATTGCAATAACAACAGCAAATGTCATATTAATTATCACCTGCATCGTGGGAAACTTTTTCGTTTGTGTTGTAGTGATGAAAAATGGCGAAATGAGGTAAAGCGCTTGTTAATCTAGGTACTTCTTCGAATTGATGATTTCACTGCTACGCAGTGCCGGTCCCCTGTCCTTTCATTTTATCTCTGTCGGAATACCAATCAAAAACTGGCCTGAGCACCCCCAAAAGTTTGGGGTGGGGGCTCGAAAATGCTTTTTCCTGTCCTTACGGCCTCAGTTTGGTCTAAGAATAGTGGGGGATGGGGGGGGGGGGGGGCAGCCCCACCTCAAAATCCGCCATTGAGTTTCCATAGGGTTTGAGGTCCAAAAGGGAAGCATGTTTAGTGGCCTTATTATGAAAGAGAAAAATATTACAGTTCAAACTTCAACAAATATTATATTTAGCTATGGGTTGAACATCAAGCCTTGTTTTGCGAATCTTTTGCCATTTCTAAAAGACATCGACAATCTTTGAGTGATGTAGTAATTTGGACGGTTACAGTAGTCAGCCGTCTCTAATTTGAGAACGGTTATCTGCGAGTTGGCTCAAAGATCCCTTTGAGGATATCGCTAACTGACTGAACGCATTATCCCACAGGATACCCATCAACTATCTATTGGTAAACCTGGCAGCAGCAGACATCTGCTACGCCACATTCATAATGCCGACGATAATCTTGAGCCACAATGTCACACATCCAACGGGGATTGTTGGAACATTTCTGTGTGCAAGTATTACTGGGGGAAGTTTCGCGTGGATTGGAGGACTTGCCTCAATGTTTACACTGCTTGTCATTGCGTTTGAACGATACTTTGCCGTAATACATCCCTATGGAAACAGAGGAAAGCTAACTTTTCAGGAATTGAAGGTTTGATACTTTGAAATACTATTTTATGCGTAACACCTCCCTCAATCAAACGCCGCAGATGGAAGCAAAACTACCAATAAACGGCGCACACGAATAAACGCTGCACCTCATCAGAAGAATGCGGCGTTTACTCGAGGAAGAGAAAAGTCGGTACAACTTGGCAATTTACACCATCCACACATTTACGATTCTATCTCAGCAAAATAAGAGAGACATTAAAACCTTTCAATTAAATAGTATATTTACAAACGATTTACAATAACTGTTTTCATTGATTTTAAAAAAGTGATTTTGAAATAAACGCTTCCCTCGAATAAACGCGGCATGGGAAACGCTAAAAATTTACTAAACGCCGCGGCATTTAGTCGAATAAATACGGTATTCGCAAATTCTCCTCCGGCACAAACTTAGATGAGTTTCCATGGCGACAGCTCTCTTTTCCCAATAAAAATAGCAATAATCGAAAAAGAGCAAGCGCGCAGTGAACGATGGGAAGACAGAACAGGAGGAAAGCCCAAAGAAAGCCTCGCTTCCCCTCTTTCCCTTCCCATTCTCCGCCGCGCGCTTTCATTTTCCCTCACCCCAGCCTCCCTACGACAAAAAGAGGAGGAGGAAAGAGCGGCGACAAAACCAGCTTCTTGGTTGATCTGTGATTCATCTCTTTCTTTTTTTTTGTCTCTTTAGGTGATTATTCCTGGAATCTGGATCCTTGCAATAATGGATAAAATTCCATTATTCATGAAGCGGAGCCGTTTTGTTGAGGAGGATAGCTCCATCCCTTGCATTTTCTTGTTGTCCAGAGAAAGCATAAGAAAATACCGCACGGTTTATCTCTCAATTGATTGTCTTGTCATGATCCTGCTGGTCTTGATCTACTCCAGAATTGTGTACACATTGTGGTTCAAGCAAAGCGATAATGCCGTACTCACAAATCAGCAACAGGTAAGACCCTTCGCTTGATGTAAGAGAATCTAAGACAGTCTTGGATTCTGGATTCCAGGAACTGAATTCCGGATTACTAGAGCTGTAATGACTCCAAAGGTCAGGTAACCAAATTCCACAAGCAAAAATTTCCTGGATTTCAGAATCTGGATTCCTTACATAGGGCCAAAACAATTATCAGGACAAATTATTCGTTTGAGGGCTACTCAACATAGTTTTATACGGGGAGGCTCCGTAAAGGTTCAACCCTTTACCCTTTAATTACTAAAACTGGCCTATTTCATTCAATGGTGGTTTTCACTGGATAGTTCTGGGACCAGCAAATAAAATGTAAAGTCAGACGCGCCTGTTAACGTCTGGTGTTAAAATACAGTGTTTAAGTTGGCTGAAGGTCGGACGTCAAGCCGTTATGTTCGACTTTACGATTTATGCAACTAAGTGCCCTCAGTTATTAGCTCGATTTTTTGGAAAATTGACGGATTTCGGTTTCTACCCATCCCTAAGTTATTAATAGCCCACGTTCAATATATTAAAATTCTGACATGACCTCAAGGCCATAGGCTCAAAATTGCAATTTTTCACGACACCATTGTCTCGCAATTCCCAGAAGAGAAATGAACACAAAGAAAACCAAACCAAATACAGAAAAATGACCAGAAAGCATCAGTTTTAATATATCGAACGTTGGGCTTTTAATTCTTTGGATCTCAGATACAGTTTTTTTCTTAACTAACTCGCGAGTTAGGATGGTTTGTTCTTGTGTGTTTGGGTTGGGTAGGGACTTTAGGAAACCGGTCGTTTCGATACAAACTCAAGCAGTGAAATTCCACAAAAATTTTGTCCACTTCAAGTATAGTTTGAGAGTGAACAAGAAAAATATTTTGGGTGAATATCTTCGTTCTTTAAGCCAAGTACCTGGAACTATTTACACCTCGAATGAATAAACTGTGTATCGAAACAACTTTGTATCGAAACGACCGGTAACCGGGACTAAAGGTTCTGTCTGTTTATCTACTTTTGGTGAATTCGAAAATAAATAAATAAATAAATAATATACATCTCTCAGTGAAAACATATACCTTAACAAGACCAAAATGGTTATTCATTCTTATGTATTCTAAACGACACTGCATTCTTATATCAAAGATCACCTTTATCAGTAGCCTTTTAAAAAGCTCCAGTCTTTCAGAACCTCTGATTTAACCCCTATGGGTCGCAGCTCTCTTGTTTTCGGAACAGTTTCCCGGCATTGCTAACTTTGTTTATTCATTGTTTTCATTGCAACAAACCGTCTTTCGAGAGCTGTAAGGTCGCACAGCTATATTTTAAGCTTGGGTGACCTGTAGCTTATCAATCGTTTTGTACACAGGGTGTATTGAGGTTGAGGAAAAGAGTGACCTTGATGGTTGTGACCGTAAGCGCCATTCTTGTAATCTCTTGGGGAGCAGATGTGATACTCCATATGTTAGAAGAACATGCTACTGACTCCGTGAAACTGAGTCCTTTGGCTATTCCTTTCGCGCACACGATGCTGATGTTCAACTCTGCTATAAATCCCTTTGCATACGCTCTGCTGAACCAAAGATTCAGGAAAAAGATGAGGCAGATAATACGATCACGTTCTTTTGCAACAAGGGTTGGTGCTATGTCCGTGCGACGGGGTGAACCACAGGACAACGACACTGGTCACACCACTGGCAGCATTCCGATGACACAGCAAGACCAACTGAGTGAAAGGGTGGGGACAATTTCCCAGGAAAATGTGTATCGACAGTAACAGGCCATTTCTGCATTACCTTTGGCCTCGTTTTCAAAGCGAGTCCTGGTGCTTATCATTTCATATGAAAAGAAGTTTTAGTCACTCACAAATTAAACTCATTTTCATGTGAAAGGTTTGTGCCCGCTTTGATAAAAAGACTAAGGGCAATTCAAAAATGGGTTGTTGACACCGCTATTGTGGTCATCCTGCCCTTATAAATGTAAAAAGAAATTGTCTTCTTACGAGAACATTCGACTCCCATAGGATTGCCTTGAAACACCAACATAATACTAGGTAGCTTATAGCAACGAAGACGGCGATGGCAAGTGGAGCGTCAAAAAAGCAATGGCTTTTAAAAGCAAAACGGTACCTATTTTTACCGTCAATGCACAACTACGAGGTAAAATACCCTTATACGATGTTTCATGGAGGATGTAAACACGAGACGACGAATTTTCTCTGCCTCCTGATTTTATACTTGGGTGCCGTCCCAGAGAATTCACCTAGATTTGATATTTAAATTCCACTACGTTGTAATAAGTGCGAAAAAGTTGATAAAACGCTGCCGTCGTTGCCGACATGACGTCACGCCGGTAAGCGCTCTGTAGGAAAACTATATAAACTTCTAAAGAAACTGAATTGCTACATAGCTAAGGAGGGGGGAGGGGTGGGGAAGCAAAACACAAGGAATTGTTTTATCAATTGCCTTACGACCTTAATTGACCATTTTCCAATTGCCCATAATACACTCTGTTTGCCCCCCAAATTTTGCATAACTCATTGTCTTAAAATGCTCTTGGGAAAATGCAATACTCCCAGGAGCATTTAAAAACAATGGTTTATGCAGAATTTGGGGGGCAAACAGAGTGTATTATGGGCAATTGGAAAATAGAGAATACTGGCTTAGAGTGTCAGCCCTTGTTTGTAAGTAGCCCTATCCAAGGACAACAGGGTAACTATTTCTTGTCTTCTATAATTACGCATTACCGTTACACGAGTATAGGGTATTAAAAAACAAACAACAAGCCAAACAAACAAACAAACAAACGATCGTCTTCATTGAATAACATCAACTGGTGTGACATGAAAACGGAAACAAAAACAAAGAAAGCTTTTAGAAACTGTCACCTGCAAGATGGGATTGTAACTCTTTCAAATAATATAGATATATATGTTTATATATCATACGTATTTGTACATAGTAGACAATTGAATTCTGCAAAGCTGATCGTACTACGTAAAAATCCGCCATTAAATCGCCCCTCCAAACATAAGCCCTCATGGGGGCTTGTACTTGGAATATCCTTCAAATACAAAGTAAAACAAAGCAAAAACGGTAAATTTACTTCCAACCACTTGAGGCTAGCCCAATCAATTTTGAAACACAAATTTCCCTCCGTAGATAAGCCCCTCCGAATTTAAGCCCCTCCAAAAATAAGCCCCTCAAAAAGGGCCTTTGAAAAATATGAGCCCCAGGGCTTATTTTCGGAATTTTACGGTATTTTTGCTGATCAGGTCTCCTTAGATCCTTCTTTCTTCGGCATATTTGTTTTCGGTCCTTTGCAGTTCATGTCTATGTAGGCCTATGTATTTAGATAGAAGCCTTTATTTCAATAGGGTAACTCCTTCAGGTTTTGTACAAGATAAAAACTGCTATCCATGGAGGCCACACTGTAATTTTCAGGGAGTTATAATAACTCCTCTAGTGGGGCTAATTTAACTCCTGACAGTGGAGTTATTTTTCGTGGAGTTATTTTAACTCCAAAAAGGAGTTTAAAGAACTCTTTTTCAGGAGTAAAAGTGACCCCAGATATTGAGGAGTTAAAATAACCCCAAAAAAGGAGTTATCCTGTACCTAAAATTTTTACTCCACTTTCAGAGTTAAATTAACTCCAAAAAGAGTAAAAACAACCCCTGCAAGGAGTACAAGTAACCCCATTTCGGAGTAATTTTAACTCCAAGACTGGGAGTAAAAAGAACTCTTTTTCAGGAGTAAAAATGACCCCAAATTCGGAGTTAAATTAGGAGTTAAAATAACCCCAAAAAAGGGGTTATCCTGTACCTAAAATTTTTACTCCATTTTTGGAGTTATAATAACTCCCTAAAAATTACGGTGCATATATGATAAACTAAATTGAATCGAAATAATAGTGATAATTAACTACAAATAAAAATAGCTATAAAATGTTATTATTATAAAAAGACTTAAAAATTAAATTACTTGAAAAAAACAAAAATCTAAAAACCTGAATCTGATTAAAAATTAGACAACCATGATAAAAAAAGGCTTTTTTTCGTACATTCTAACTTTAAAGACGGGAGTCTGAGTTTACCACTGCTCCTTGTTGTTGAACATAACAGAATACTCGACAGTACTCGAATACTTTTTTTTCTCAGGTTTTTGGTTTTATCGTTGTGTTGCGTACGAGATTAAGCTTAGCCGGATTTTCACGGCAGCCACTTTTTCCACTGCGAGAGTCTTTTTCACCTTGGACAACACGATATGATTAGAAATTGTTTTCTGCACGATGCTAATTACTAAACTGCTCCTTTAATTTAGGTTGATTGCTTGAAGCCAAAACAACGAACGCTTCATTCTTAGAGATTTGCACCATCTGTGTTTCCTCCACAAAAGTTTGAACAGCGTGAAATTTGCGAACAACCAGTTCAACGCGAGACGTTCTTACATTCCTTGGATCTTACTGCGCACCTTTGATTACGAAAATTGTCCACAGATAAAGACATTCCCTCGCTGTCTCCTGATCAGCATGAAGTCATTTGGCCCTGTTTTTTTTCTTGAAGGTTTGTGTATGTGCCGGTAAACAAAGGAACTCAAAATCTATTCCCGTATCTGTGAGATAATTTTGAAAAAAAAAAAAAAAAGAAAAAGTGCACCAGTCGTGAGTTCTCCTTTTGTCCTTCATTTTTATAGTGTCCGTTGCGTCGTAGATTCTAGTTAAATGCAAGCGTGTTTACTTTAGGTCTTATTTTCGTCACTTCAACATATGGAATATCACCTGCTTCTAAGCTTTTAACTTCCTATTTTTGACCACCCATTGTCGTTAATATATTTTTCCATTTCCAAATAATTTTGAGGGAAAGCTTCCACGGTAAGATCGCACCGCCGGGTAACTTCATAAAAATTTACCAAACTAAGCCATGAAGAAACTACTATCTGGTAAAATCACAACTGAGGCAAAGGTTTGTGAGGGTTTATACAATTAAGTGGCACTGACAACGTAACAACTTTGAACGGTTAAGGTGAATTACAAAAGATTTACAGCTACCTCGGCCTGACCGGCCATATAACCATCGCCATCTGCTCTTGCCTTGTAGCTGTATCTCTACACTTATACACGTATGTATACCGTATGTTTACCGTATAGCTCTTTAAAACGCTGGCACGAAAATCATTTCGGATAGCGGCTTGTTCACTTAAAAGAACGGTGATTTTGGTACAACGCGATCTCTGTAACAAATCAAAGCGAAGCTACGCCGCGCCGATCTTGAAAGTAGGGGTATAGAATGGTACCTCGAAAAACTGACCAGGGTCTCAGAAAATTTTGGCCCGATCTCGAAATCTCAGAAGCGTTTTGGATGGGTCTCGAAGTCTCGGAGTCTCGAATCTGTCGTTTTTTCTTTCCGTTTGGTCTTCAGGAGTCGATCGGAATTTTCAGAGTTTCGTGGCAATAGCTTATCGAACTGAGCTATTAGATTAAGATAGTTAAGCAAGAGAAAGCAGTAAATTGGTAGGCTTCCGCTAACTTTCATTGACGTTTTCGGTCATTTTAGTTAGCTTTACTGATTTGCACCGTTGTAAATTTTTGGCGCTTAGAGTCTCGGAGCTCGGAATTTTTTAGAAGTAAAGTCTCGGGCTCGGAATTGATAAAAACGCTCAAGTCTCAGTGTCGAATTTTGAAACCAGGGTGTCGCAGTCTCGGATTACCATTCTTTTCCCCTGAAAGTGGATTGTCACATATTGGATAGGTGTTTATACTGCAACGTTAGCTTTTTCATGTCGACATGAATGTCTATCCGGTTCATGTAGTGTACACATTGCATAGACTTAAAATCCGACAACATTAATTAATTGAAGTAGCTGTTTATCGCTGCTATTAATCAGTAAAAAGGGGATCTTCTTTGAAAAGCCGAAAGCGTAAAGGGGCTACAAAATACCATGATCCGAATGGAATTATTTGAATTAGATGCCAATGCTGGGGGAAAAATTCTTCTTTAAACTCAGGTAAACGTACTTTTTGAAGGAGAAGGGAAATTAAAAGATTAACACTAGTAAACCGTAATTCATTTCCGTCGCTGTACAAAACTGTGAATTAAGAAATCAAACAATCGGAAAACACAGGATACAAATCATGGACCATCTGACTTTATAAGCATGTCTGTATTCCTTCAGGTTTTGGTTACCGACATGGTGTGTTACAATTATATAGAAATGGGCGAAAGATAAGCATTTGGTCGCGTACAATTATTGCTCACTTTTACCTCCCGTTCGCTTTATTCTGAAAAGAAACCCCGGTATAGATTCCTTGTGTGGTGATTTGGGAAATAAATGGCCAATGCAATACCCAATAGCTAACAAAGCGCTAATTGAAATTATTTTCACACAGATTACGTGGGTGTAAACACGACTTACAGCCCTCAGCCATGTCTGAGGAGTCGGCTGATGTCGCATTAACAACAATAAATTCCATATTAATTATTACCTGCATCGTGGGAAACTTTTTCGTCTGTGCTGTAGTGATGAAAAATCGACAAATGAGGTAAATTTGAAGTAGCAGTTGTTAACCTAAATACCTGATCGTATTTATAGCACAGGTGCATGATGGATTAGTAAAACGCAGAAAGTGATTTTAAAAATATCTCCAGGGGTTGTTGACTTTATACACGGTTTGACTTCAAAGGTTTATTTTTGAGATCAACCAAAACCAGTTGAATTACTTGAGAACGACTTTTTCTTAAAAATCCCACTGGAGCTTCGCTTTTAGCCTTGGCTAAAACGATATATTACCAACAATAGCTGACCATATTATTCCACAGGACACCCATCAACTATCTACTTGTGAACCTGGCAGCAGCAGACATCTGTTACGTCACATTTACTACACCAACAATTATTTTAAGCCACAATGTCGACCATCCAAAGGGGATCCCTGGGACAATTTTGTGCGCAGTTGTAACAGGGGGAGGATTCAAGTGGACTGGAGCGGAGGCCTCATTATTTACACTGCTTGTTGTTGCGTTTGAACGATACTTTGCCGTTGTACATCCCTATGGAAACCGCGGAAAGCTAACATTTCGCAAAGTAAAGGTGTGTTTCTTTGAAATAAGATGTTATGCAGGTAGAAATTTGTCAACACAAAGTAGCCTTGCTTTTTTGTTGTATCCGATGGACATAACTTACTAAGCGTAACGCTGTCTTTTGAAAGACGGCTAAATAAACAGGCTTGCCTTCGTGGTATGCACAAAAAGAGGAGGGGTAGGAGATGAGCGAGAAAAGCGTGACAGGGAAAAGGAAAGGGAACCCTTACACTCTCTCCCCATCTCCCCAACCCCCGTACCCCTTTTCCCTTCCTCCCATCTCTACCACTTTCGACCCCTGCTACGCAGGCTATAAACAGTCCTTCGTCCTCGCTCGTCTATATATGCTGGCACGTGGCTGGCACGTGTTGAGGCAAACTGATTGAGAAACAGGTCGACACATCGCGGGCGAATCTGAGGGAAGGGTTGCGGATGGTGTCCTGGTCTCGCCTCTCCATTCTCAGACGAACTTTGCATCTGAGACATTTTTTCGTCTCGACAAAAATAACTGACTTTTAGATGCGCGATTCACGTTTTTAAATATTATTCTAACTCTTTATTTTAGGTGATTATTCCTGGAATTTGGATCCTCGCAGCAATAATCAAAATCCTAGGATTCATGAAACGGAGCCGTTCTGCGAAAGAAAATAGTTCTAACTACTGCATTTCCTTATTAACTGAGGAAGGCGTAAAGGCCCGTTTTATTGTTTACACTTCAATTGATTCTGCTGTGTTGATTTTGCTGGTCTTGTTATACTCCAAGGTGGTGTACACCTTATGGTTCAAGCACAGTGATAATGTACTTACACCTCATCAACAGGTATGTGGTAGGACATAACTAGGTTTAGCCCCCGAAAGTGGAATACTCAACAATGTATTATACGGGGAGGCTCCCCCTCGATATCCGACGCCTTATCCTTTTATATACTATTCTTGACAGCAGAGGTACCCTTTTCGGGCGGAGCCAGTATAGGCAATAGACCTTTTAACCGATACGGCGGCCATAATGAATTAATTGGATTTAAGAAGTACTATGGGATCCCCAGGGGGCATCAGAACGATCTGATATACTCGCATCAGTATGTACGCGGGCTTTTCGGGCCGATTTTTCTTTTTAAGTTTTCCTAGAGAAAGATTGTTGGGGGGAAAAAAAGATCGTTGTGCCGTGTTTGGATGTAATAGTGATATTCTTGTGATAACCTTTTTCTCGAGAAATATACAGTGAAGTTCTCTTTTTGCCCGAAAAGCGCGCGTAAATACTGAGCGATTGCCCCCTGGGCATCCCATAATACTCCTTAAACCTAATAAATTCAATATTGCCGCCGTATCGGTAAAAAGGTCTATTACAGGAAGTACCCCCTGGGGATTTAGCTGGCCTTTAACCCGGGTTTACTCCCTCCCCTACGTATTAAAGTTATAATGGCGTGTATGGCAACAAAGGGTTATGGTATTTTGACCATTATGGTGTTCCGAGTTTCAACTAGTGTCAAGTTTCCTGCTTCATGATCTTACATTTTGGACTCTAAGGTTTAAATGTTTTCATCATACAGAAAAACTTATTAGGCTTCAATTCCGGCTACCTTAAGTTGGACCCAAAATTTAAGGTTTCACGCCCGGGGGGGGGGGCACTTTAGGAATATCTTGGTGGGGATGTGCCGCTGGGAGCCTGGAACCCTTAACCTTTACCAGAGCTAGTTCAGCTGAATTTTGCTACCCTATACTAGAGTAAACTCCCCAAATTCCCCTATCCTAGAATAGCTGTGTACCTAGTCTAGATAAAATCTTCAACCAACTGATCGGTTTCCTGAAAAATGATACCCTATTCTAGAGCCAAACGCTCTGATTTATATACCCTATCCTAGAGTAAACTGCTTGAAAACCATACCCTTCACAGCGGCACATACCTATATAGCCCATATATGGCAGTACCCCCCCCCCGGGGTTTCACGGTCATAACAAAGGTAGACAAGACGAAACAATCGGTATTATAGGTCACTTATATTGTACACTTGGGTAACCTGTGGTTTATGGATTTGTTTTGTACACAGGGTGTGTTGAGGTTAAGGAAGCGGGTCACCTTGATGGTTGTTTCCATCAGTGCTATTCTTGTAATCTCTTGGGGAGCAGACGGAATATTGCACCTGATACACGAATATGCTGACTCCGTAAAACTGAGTCCTTTAACAACTCCTATCGCGCACACGATAATGATATTTAACTCTGCCGTCAATCCCTTTGCTTACGCCTTGCTGAACCAAAGATTCAGGGCGAAGATAAAGCAAATGGTATGTCCGCGTTCTTTTAGAACAAGGGTTTATTCTGTGTGCGCGCGACAGCGTGAACGACAAGACAACGAGGTGGCAATCAGCACTGGTGACATCCCTATGACAAGTATGAAAACGGTGAAATAAAATCCGTCAACCTTCACTCTTAAGTGTCGATGCTTAAATAGTAAATAAACATTATGATGCTTTTAGTCTTCCACTATGAAAACAAGTTTCCTTTGGTTGAAACATGCCGTTTGAACAGCTTTTACTAAGCTCCGACCCAAATTAACGCTGCGTCATTCATTTAAAAAAGGTGTTATCGTTTCCTTACTTTGTTTACTGGTTGTAGCTAGTTTTTAAAACTTCTTCCTTATCTCCTAAGTCGAAGAAAAAACGCATGTCTACACTGCTGACTATCGTTGGGTAAATATCGGTTATAAAAGTCACGTATGAACTCCTCGGGTTTGAAACCAAATTTCTGAAACATTAGCATGGTTGGATTCGTGACTGATACATGGAGTGTCACGTCTTTACACAAGCAAGTTTGAATTAAGTGATAAATCATGTAGTTTCCAATCTCCCCTCGGTGCCACTCTGGATGGACTAAAACGAATGAGATGTAAGCCTCGTTGTGGTTCACATCTGGGACCATAAAGCCAAGACAAGATAAAAACTGCTATCCATAGAGGCTCTATATGATAAACTAAATTGAATAGAAATAATAGTGATAATTAACTACAAATAAAAATAGCTATAAAATGTTATATAAAAGTGTTAATCATAAAACTCTAAAAATCTCAATCTGATTAAAAATTACACTTGTACATAACAGAATATTCGACAGATGACCAGTCAAGAATAGACCAAGCTACCTGCGGGTCCGTGTATTTCAGTGAAAAAGGAGAATCAAGGAAAATAAAGATTTTTGTTGTTGTTCCTGTTGTTTCTTCTATTATAACGTTGTCGTTTAGAGCCAAGATTGCCAAAATTGTCGTTTCGAGCCAATAAGTATACGTTTTTACCGTCTATGCCATGAGAATAATCTAAACCGTTAAGGGACGGGCAAGAGGGAGGTTACTCAGCAAAAAGCGAGCTCACAGGGCTAGAGGACCGTCTGTTCTGTCGCACTTTGTAATAAAATTGCCGCACTTTGTTATACATGTCGCACCTTGTAATAACACTTGTCGAACTTTGTTATAAAAAGGCTGTCGCACTTTGTAATAAAATAAGCTGTCGCACTTTGTAATAAACTTGAAATGTATGGTCGGAGGACATGTAAACCCGATAATAAGTTTAATCCTCGACAACAGCAACAACACTGATAATAATCATATAATATATAAATAATTATAATAATAACATTCCACTGAACGGTTTTCAGTACCGATTTCTGAAGTGAGGGCGGAGGAAAGTGTCCGCATCAACTGCGGCCTTCCGGCTTCAAGATCTTTGTAGGAAAGTAAATCTCTTTCTTTGCGGAAAACCTCGAAACCATAAGATAGTGTCCATAACAGCAAGAGTCCGTAGTGAAGGGATTTTATAATGGAATTTAGCTGCTATCTGTATTATCGGGTTTTCCATAAAAGTAATGTGTTCTTGACTGTATAAGCAAAATATTTTGAAAGTTTTACTAGTAGCACGCGCAACAAAGAAATCCGGTTTCATTGCTCGCGAGGATATGATCTGTGATATGACGAGATTTTAGTGTTTAATGGCATGAATAAGCGCTATACTAATAGAACCAAAAGACACAAACATCGAGCACAACACGGTGCCACAATCATTATCATATTCAGACAATCATCATCATCATCATCATCATCATCATCATCATTATCATAAATCGCACTATTGCATATCAATCGCGCACGTCATTGCGCTACAATGACTGCTAATTTTGTGGAAATTTCGAATGCGCTAGAACCAACATGAAACAAAACAGATTTATAAAAATCAGAAAGTGCGACTAAGTGTGGCCCAGCTAAGATAAGATAACAAAACGCAAAAAAATGCAAACACGAAAAGCAAATCTAAGTACAATGATAATAACAAAAGATCTCAGTCTCGAACGTTTATTCTCAAGTTCCACTCCTATGTAAGTTGTAACAAGGCACTTTTTCGCCTTTTGATACTTATTGTTGGGTTTACATGTCTTCCAACCATACATGTCAAGTTTATTACAAAGTGCGACAGTTTATTTTATTACAAAGTGCGACAGCTTTTTTATTACAAAGTGCGGCAACTGTTATTACAAAGCGCGATAGGTATTACAAAAAGCGACAGAACACCGTCTTGTCTAAGGTAATTTTTTTTTCGGTTTTATCCTTGTGTTGCATACGAGATTGGCCGAATTTATACTAGAGACGAACTATTTGTCTAGACGGATTATCTGTCGCACGGATAATTCGTCTAAGTATAAATCTGAAGACGAATTTTGACGAAAATTTGTCTAGATATTTTACGCGGGTTGCGTAAATATAGAAACCACTCCCTCTCATGTAGAAACTTCGTCAAAAAAACCGTCTACGTTCCGTCTAGATATATTAAAATTTATACACGGATCATCCGTCTAAGACGAATTTTCCGTCTGTTAGCACGTCTTCAAGACGTGCTAACAGACGAATCAGCCTCAGACGAATTTTGCTCTATACTTGGACGAATTATCCGTCTCAGACGGATAATTCGTCGATGACGGATAATTAGTCTCTAGGACAAATTCGGCCAATTAAGCTTAGATTATTACGGCAGCCACGTTTTTTCCACTTCAGGAGCCTTTTTCACCTTGGACAACACGATATGATTAGAAATCATTTTCTGCAAGATGCTATTAATTATAAAACTGCTTCTTTAATTTAATTTGCGTACTTGAAGTCAAAACAACGAACGCTTCATTCTTAGAGATTTGCACCATCTGTGTTTCCCCCACAAAAGTTTGAACAGCATGAAATTTGCGAACAACCAGTTCAACGCGAGACGTTCATACATTCCCTGGATCTTATTGCGCACCCTTGATTACGAAAATTGCTCAGACATAAAGAAATACCCTCGCCGTCTTCTAATTATCAGCATAAAGTCATTTCTCCCTGTTTTTGAGTATGTGCCGATGGACAAACGAACTCAAAATCTATTCCCGTATCTCTGAGATAATTTTGGAAAAAAAAAAGAAAACGTTTATCTCGTGAGTTCCTCTTTTGTCCTTCATTGTTACAGTGTCGTAGCGTAGATTTAGATGCAAGCGAGTATACTTTAGGTCTTATTCTCGTTACTTCACCATATGGAACATCACCTGCTTCTAAGCTTTTAATTTCCTATTTTTGACCACCCATCATTGTAGTTAATATATTTTTCCATTTCCAAATAATTTTGACGGAGAGCTTCCGCGGTAAGATCGCACCGCCAGGCAACTTCATAAAAATTTTCCAAACTTAGCCATGAAGAAACTGCTCTGTGGTAAAATCGCAACTGAGGCAAAGGTTTGTGAGGGTTTATACAATTAAGTGGCACTGACAACGTAACTTTGAACGGTTAAGGTGAATTACAAAAGATTCACAGCTACCCTGGTGGCCTGACCGGCCATGGCTTCGCTCTCTGCTCTTGCCTTGTAGCCGTATGTCTATACACTTTACCGTATTGCTCTTTAATACGCTGGCACGAAAATCATTTCAAATAACGGCTTGTTCACATAAAAGAACGGTGATTTTTCTGTAACAAATTAAAGCGAAGCTGTGCCGCGTCGATCTTGAGAGTAGGGGTATAGAATGGTACCTCGAAAAACTGACGTGGGTCTATGAAAATTTTGCTCCGATCTCGAAATCTCAGAAGCGTTTTGGATGAGTCTCGAAGTCTCGGAGTCTCGAATCTGTCGTTTTTTCTTTCCGTTTGTTCTTCAGGAGTCGAATTTTTCAAAGTTCGTGGCAACAGCTTATCAAACTGAGCTATAAAATTAAGACAGTAAAGCACGAGAAAGCAGTATATTGGTGGGCTTTCGCTAACTTTCATTGACGTTTTTGGTTATTTTAGTTAGCTTTACTGATTTGCACCATTGTAAATTTTTGGCGCTTAAAGTCTCGGGGCTCGGAATTTTTTAGAAGTAAAGTCTCGGGCTCGGAATTGATAAAAACGCTCAAGTCTCGGTGTCGAATTTTGAAACCAGGGTCTCGCAGTCTCGAATGACCATTCTTTTCCCCTGAAAGCAGATTGTCACATATTGGATAGGTGTTTATACTGCAACGTTAGCTTTTTCATGTCGACATGAACGTCTATTCGGTTCATGTAGTGTACACATTGCATAGACTGAAAATCCGACAACATTAATTAATTGAAGTAGCTGTTTAAATATCGCTGCTGTTAATCAGCAAAAAGAGGATTTTCCTTGAAAAGCCGAAAGCGTAAAGGGGCTGCTAAATACCATGATCCGAAAGGAATTATTTGAATTAGATGCCAATGCTGGGGGAAAAATTCATCTTCAAATTCAGGTAAACGTACTTTTTGGAGGAAAAGGGGACATTTAAAGATTTACACTAGTAAACCGTAATTCATTTCCGTCGCTGTACAAAACTGTGAATTAACAAATCAAACAATCGGAAAACAGAGGATACAAATTATGGACCATCTGACTTTATAAGCATGTCTGTATTCCTTTAGGTTTTGGTTACCGACATGATGTGTTACAATATATAGAAATGGGCGAAAGATAAGCATTTGCTCGCGTACATGTACAATTATTGCTCATTGTTACCTCCCGTTCGCTTTACATTTGGTAATTGTATACAGAGGAAAAACCCTGTTTGAGCTGAAAAGAAACCCCGGTATATATAGATTTCTTGCGTGGTGATTTGTGAAATAAATGGCAAATGCAATACCCAAAAGCTAACAAAGCGCTGATTAAAATTGTTTTCACACAGATTACTTGGGTGTAACACGACTTACAGCCTTTAGCCATGGCCATGTCTGAGGAGTCGGCCGATGTCGCATTTACAACAGTAACTTCCATATTAATTATCACCTGCATCGTGGGAAACTTTTTCGTCTGTGCTGTAGTGATGAAAAATCGACAAATGAGGTAAATTTAAAGTAGTAGTTGTTAACTTAAATACCTGATCGTATTTATGGCATAGGTGCTTGATGGATCAGTAAAACGGGGGCAACGCAGAAAGTGAGTTATTTGGGCGAGCAAAGCAACCCGCGCGAGAACGCGCGAGCGAGCGGCGAAGCCGCGAGGGGCCGAGAAAGGAGAGAGCTCTCTTTTCTCTCAACCAACCCGCGCTTTTGCGTCTCCTCTCGCGTGCCTCTCGCGCGTCTACTTTCCACGATATCTTCCAAAGGGAGAGATTGCTCGCAGGCTAAAAGTGAGTTTAAGAATATCTCCAGGGGTTGTTGATTTTATACACGGTTTGACTTCAACAAGGTTTATTTTTGCGATCAACCAAAACCAGCTGAATTACTTGATAAAGACTGGAGCTTCGCTTTTGGCCTTGCCTGAAACGATATATTACCAGGAATGGCTGGATGACACAACGGTTTTTCTGAGGAACCAAGAATCGATGAACGTATTGTTGGAGCTTCTGGAAAAGTTTGAAAGGTGTTCAGGGCTTAAAATCAACCCAACGAAGTCAGAAGCTATATGGCTCGGAAAATGGAAAAATAGAGAAGATACCCTTTTCAACTTTAAGTGGCCAAAGGAATCTGTCTCTGTATTAGGGGTACACTTTTCGAACTGCAAAAGAACATGTAATAAATTAAATTTTTATGATAAATTAGATGCTTTGGAAAACACACTGAATAACTGGAAGAGACGAAAATTGACTCTACTAGGAAAAATAAGTATTCTAAAATCTCTAGGCCTCTCAAAACTTATTTTCATTGCATCTGTTTTTCCAGTCCCTGAAATATTCTGTGATCAGGTAAACAAGATCACCTTTACCTTTATCTGGGACAACAAAATAGCCAAAATAAAGAGGAACACAATTATTGGCGAACGCGAGAATGGGGGAGAACATGATTGATTTTTCCTTAATGAACAAAGCCTTAAAATGCATTTGGATAAAGCGCTTTAGACTGAATGAAATATTCAGCATGGACGGTTATTCCTAATGAAGCCGCTTCATACTTGGGAGGTTTTTCCTTCCTCTTTAAGTGCTAATGCACTCTTTTACATAAGAACTCTGCAATACTGGTTTGAGTTTAAGGATATGCAAGATAATACCAAGCCAGGTATAAGAAACACGATCATATTGAACAATAAAGATATGAAAATTGATAATAATACAATCTTCTTTCGAACTTGGTTTAGTAGAGGAGTTTCCACTAGAGAAAACTTTCTTGATCATAATCTTGATTTCATTATACTGACGAAGAACTTAAAACCCACCACCAAATAAAAATAAATTTTTTGACTTATTACGGAGTAATAAACGTATTCCAAATGAATATAAAAAATCTATCAAACAAACGAACGCAGAACAAGAACAACCTACACAGCAAAGTCAGAGCTTGAAAGCACTAACAGCCAAGGCTATACGTAAGAGTTTTGTTAATCACATATTTGAGGTACCTACAGCCACACACAACGTCTTATTGACAATGAGTTACCACCGGACCACATAAACGATTACTTTAAGTTAGCTTTTTCTAGCACGAAAGAAACAAAGCTAATTATGTTCCAATACAAGATTTTACACGACATAGTTTTCACTAAGGAAAAATTGTTCAGAGCTAATATCGCCAATAGCGATCTCTGTTATCTTTGCTTGGAAACAAAACAAGATCTGAAACACATGCTAGTCACGTGTCAATTCCTCTCGGAGTTCTGGGAAGCCTTCCTGCACTGGTTCAATAGAGCTAGAATCGGGGGGGGGGGGGGGGTACTGCCATATATGGGCTATATAGGTATGTGCCGCTGTGAAGGGTATGGTTTTCCAAGCAGTTAACTCTAGGATAGGGTATATAAATCAGAGCGTTTGGGTCTAGAATAGGGTATCATTTTTTAAGAAACTGATTTGTTGGTTGAAGATTTTATCTAGACTAGGGAAACAGCTACTCTAGGATAGGGGGGATCTGGGGAGTTTACTCTAGTATAGGGTAGCAAAATTTAGCTGAACTAGCTCTGGTATAGGTTAAGGGTTAAAGCGGCACATCCCCACCCAGGAATTCCTAAAGTATCCCCTCCCCACCGGGGGCTAGAACTATCAACCATCAATATCTTGTATGGTATTATTGGTAACAACCACCTCAATAAGTTAACTAATCATCTTTTCAGTTACTACTTGCGAAATATTATATCTACTGTTGTAGTATTACAGAAGAGCCTTTGTTATTAAGTGTTTATCTCACTATAGTGGTAAACAAAGCTGAGATAGAAAAACTAATTACAGTAAGCGTTAATTCACCTCAATATTATTATAATAAATGGAAACCTTTAATTGAGAAGAAGTTTGTTCGCTAGCTATATCTAAATTCAACTAGTAAGGTTATACTAAACATTAGACTCGCATTGTATTGTAATTTTGTAGCAAGACTGTAATAAAATATACTGCAATTTATTGTAAAGTATTGTAAAACGATTGGAATAAATTAGACCTTTCATTCAGACAAAGCCCATCATTAGCCAGTTTTAAAAGAGTGTTAAGAAATGTAAATAGTTTTTAGTTTAATTTTTATATATTCATATATTAGTCTTTATTTTTCCTTTTTGTTCTTTTTTAATTTTTGAGGACTCTTTCGTAAATCACTTATCAGTTAAATTGATATACTCTATAAAGATTATTATTATTATTATTATTATTAATTTTATTTTATTATTGTTATTATTATTATCATTATCATTGTTATTATTATTGTTTGTTTGTTTCTGTAAGTGTTGATAGAGATTGAAATAAAAAATTTAAAAAAAACAAAATAAAACAAAAAAAGTAATGGCTGGAGTCATGTAGCAGCTGCTCGGAAGAGAAGTCACCAATGATGCGTTTCTCTGACCCCAAACAATACTAAAACAATAGAAAGAATGACATGTCATTGTTTCCTACGACCAATTAGGAGAGACCTTACAAGCAGCTCCTACACTACTCAATAGAATAGCTGACCATATTGTTCCACAGGACACCCATCAACTATCTCCTTGTCAACCTGGCCGCAGCGGATATGTGTTACGTAACATTTGTTACACCAACAATTTTTTTAAGCCACGATGTCGACCATCCAAAGGGGATCGCTGGGACGATTTTGTGCGCAGTTGTAACAGGGGGAGGATTAGCGCATATTGGAGCGGAGGCCTCATTATTTACAGTGCTTGCCGTTGCCTTTGAAAGATACTTCGCCGTTGTACATCCCTATGGAAACCGGGGAAAGCTAACGTTTCACAAAGTAAAGGTGTGTTTCTTTGAAATGAAATGTTATGCTGGTAGGAATTTGTCTCGTCCGTATGCTGGCACGTGTTAACGCAAACTGATTAAGAAACAGGTAGACATATCGTGGGCGGATCTGATGGAGAGGGTTGCGGATGGTGTCTCGGTCTCGCCTCTCTATTCTTACTCCCAAATGCGCTTTCCTTATGTCAGAGACGGACTTTGTATCTAAGACATTTTTTCGTCTCGAAAAAAATAACTAATTTTTAGATGTGTGATTCAACTTTTTAAATATTCTTTTGTCTCTTTATTTTAGGTGATTATTCCTGGAATTTGGATCCTCGCAGCAATAAGCAAAATCCCACGATTCATAAAACGGAGCCGTTTTGCGAAGGAAAATAAGCCTAACTACTGCATTTCTTTATTAACTGAGGAAGGCGTAAAGGCCCTCTTTACTGTTTACACTTCAATTAATTCTGTTTTGCTTATTTTTCTGGTCTTGTTATACTCCAAGGTGGTGTACACCTTATGGTTCAAGCACTGTGATGATGTACTTACACATTATCAACAGGTATGCGGTAGGACACAACTAGGTTTAGCCCTGGAAAGTGGGATACTCAACAATGCATTATACGGGGAGGCTCCCCCTTGATGTCCGACCCCTTATCGTTTTATATACTATTTTTGACAGAAGAGCTTCCCTTTTCGGGCGGAGCCTCCCAGTATAGGCCATTACGGGAAGTACCCTCCGGGGATTTAGCTGGTCTTTAACAGGGGTTTACTCCCTCCCTTACATATTAAAGTTATAAAGGTGTTTATGGCAACAAAGGGTTATGGTATTTCGACCATTATGGTGTTTTTGGTTTCAAATAGTGTCAAGTTTCCTGCTTCCTGATCTTACAGTTTGGACTCTTTAAGTTTAAATTTTTTCATCGTGCAGAACATCTTATTAGGCTTGAATTCCGGCTATCTTAAGTTGGACCCAAAATTTACGGTTACACGGTCATAACCATCCTTGGAGAGCCAGGGGCAGTCAGTCGGGTCGGGAGGAAAGCGGGACGAAAGTTTTCAACGTACTTGAAAACTTTCGTCGCGCCTTTTCTCCCGACCCGACTGACTGCCACTGGGTCTCCAAGGATGGGTCGTAGGAAAGGTAGACAAGACGAAGCAATCGGTTTTATAGGTGACTTATATTGTACACTTGGGTAACCTGTGGTTTACGCATTTGTTTTGTATACAGGGTGTGTTGAGGTTAAGGAAGCGGGCCACCTTAACGGCTGTTACCATCAGTGCTGTTCTTGTAATCTCTTGGGGAGCAGAAGGAATATTGCACCTGATACAAGAATATGCTGGCACCATGAAATTGAGTCCTTTAACAACTTCTATCGGGCACATGATAATGATATTTAACTCTGCCGTCAATCCCTTTGCTTACGCTTTGTTGAACCAAAGATTCAGGAAGAAAATGAAGCAAATGGTATGTCCGCGTTCTTTTCGAACAAGGGTTTATTCTGTGTGCGCGCGACAGCGTGAACGACAAGACAACGAGGTGGCGATCAGCACCGGTGACATCCCTATGACACAGAAACCCAACTGAGTGACAGGTTGAAGACAATTCTCCGGAAAAAATGTGTCGTGTAATCAGGTTTTCGTCTTTTTTTTTTTTTTTGGTTCATTTTAGTTATCACTAAGCAGGCAAAGAGAATCCATGCCACTCTGGGTTGTTTCGACTGTAAAGATATATAGTTCTCGTAGCGAAATCGTCTAGCATGATGCCATACTAAGAAGAGGTAATTAACTTTCGGACTTAGCGATCGACTCCGACTGTGACCGAGAGTATCAAAACAGTGAAATAAAATCCGTCAACCTTCACTCTTAACTATCGATGCTTAGATAGTAAATAAACATTTGGTGCTTTTAGTCTTCCCCTATGAAAACAAGTTTCCTTTGGTTGAAACATGCCGTTTGAACAGCTTTTACTAAGCTCCGCCCCAAATTAACGCTGCATTGTTCATTTTATAAAGGTGTTCTCGTTTCTTTACTTTGTTTGACGGTTCTAGCTTTTTAAAACTTCTTCCTTATCTCCTAAGTCGAAGAAAAAACGCATGCCTACACTGCGGACTATCGTTGGGTAAATATCGGTTATAAAAGTCACGTATGAACTCCTCGGGTTCGAAACCAAATTTCTGATACATTAGTATGGCTGGATTCGTGACTGATACATAGAGTGTCACGTCTTTACCCAAGCAAGTTTGAATTAAGTGATAAATCATGTAGGTTCCAATCCCCCCTCGGCGCCACTCTGAATGGACTAAAACGAATGAGATGTAAGCCTCGTTGTATTTCACATCTGGGACCATAAAGCCAAGACAAGATAAAAACTGCTATCTATAGAGGCCCTATATGATAAACTGAATTGAATCGAAATAATAGTGATAATTAACTACAAATAAAAATAGGTATAAAATGTTATATAAAAGTGTTAATCATAAAACTCTAAAAATCTAAATCTGATTAAAAATTACACAACCATTATAAAAAAGGCTTTTTCCGTACATTCTAACTTTATAGACGGGAGTCTAAGTTTACCACTGCTCCTTGTTCTTGTACATAACAGAATCTGCGACAGATGACCAGTCAAGAATAGAACTAGCTACCTGCAAGTCCGTGTATTTCAGTGAAAAAGGAGAATCAAGGAAAATAAAGATTTTTGTTGTTGTTCCTGTTGTTTCTTCTTTGTCTAGACGGATGATCCGTCAATCGAGGATCTTTGTGAACTCTCCTAGAGGGTCCTAGGCCAAATTTCCCGGTTTTACGACCATAGCATCCTCAGATAGTGCTGAAAGTATAAGGGTATAGAATGGTACTTGGACAAACGTAGGTCTCAGAAAAGTTTGGACCGATCTCAAAATCGCGGAAGCGTTTTGGATGGGTCTCGCAGTCTCGGAGTCTCGAATCTGTCGTTTTTTCTTTCCGTTTGGTCTTGAGAAGTCGAATTTTTCAGAATTCGTGGCGACAGCTTATCAAACTGAGCTATAAAATTAAGACAGTAAAGCAAGGGAAAGCAGTATATTGGTGGGCTTCCGCTAGCTTTCATTGACCTTTTTGGTTATTTTAGTTAGCTTTACTGATTTGCACCATTGTAAATTTTGGGCGCTTAGAGTCTTGGGGCTCGGAATTTTTAGAAGTAAAGTCTCGGTTTCAAATTTTGAAACCTCGCAGTCTCGAATTTACCATTCTTTTCCCCTGAAAGTGGATCGTCACATATTGGATAGATTTTGGTGCCACTCTTTTGCAAACTGTAAACAGGTGTTTATACTGCACCGACATGAAAATCTATCCGGTATATTTAGTGTACACATAGCCTTAAAATCCGACGAGATTAATTAATTGAAGTAGCTGTTCATCGCTGCTATTAATCAATGAAAGGGGGATCTTCCTTGAAAAGCCGTAAGCGCAAAGGGGCTGCTAAATACTATGATCTTCTACCCCTATACACCGAAAGGAATTATTTGAATTAGACGTCAATGCTGGGGGAAAAATTCTTCTTCAAATTCAGGTAAACGTACTTTTTGAAGGAAAAGGGCTCTTTAAAAGATTAACACTAGTAAACCGTAATTCATTTCCGTCGCTTTACCAAACTGTGAATTAACAAATCAAACAATCGGAAAACAGGAAACAAAATTATGGACCATCTGATTATATACGCCAGTCTGTTTTCCTTTAGGTTTTGGTTACCGACATGCTGTGTTACAATATTTAGAAATGGGCGAAAGATAAGCTTTTGGATCGCCTACAATTATTTCGCAATGTTACCCCCTGTTCGCTGTACGTTTGGTAATTGTAAACGGAGGAAAAACCCTGTTTGAGCTGAAGAGACACCCCGGTATAGATTTCTTGTGCGTGATTTGTGAAATTAACGGCTAATGCAACAGGGGCACCCAACGACAATTTTCGGAAAACTATCTGTTCGGAAGACGATTTGAGATCTAGAATTTTCGGATCATTTCCTGTAAAATTTCTTGCTTGCCTGCCTCTCCTAGGATTTTCGAACATCAAAAAAGTGGTATAATTGCCCATTTTTAACGGATTTTTACCCTAAAAAGGTCACCTAGAATTTTCGGAAGCCTTTTTTCTGGCTGAAATTTTCGAAAAGGTTAATTTTGATCCCTATAATTTTCGGATCACTGTACTTTCAGCTAGGAAATCCGAACAGATGAAAAATTTTTAGGGGATAAAAATAAGCCTTTATCTACCGTTTAAATACTAAAGTACGTTCAACAATGCTATGTTTATGTGGTTTTGAACTATATTCTCGTTGGGTGCCCCTGATGCAATACCCAATAGCTAACAAAGCGCTAATCAAAATTGTTTTCAAACAGATTACTTGGGTGTAACACGACTTACAGCCTTTAGCCATGACGGAGTCGGCTGATGTCGCATTAATAACAGTAACTTCCATATTAATTATCACCTGCATCGTGGGAAACTTTTTCGTCTGTGCTGTAGTGATGAAAAATCGACAAATGAGGTAAATTTAAAGTAGTATAGTTGTTAACCTAAATACCTGATCGTATTTTTGGCATAGGTGCATGATGGATCAGTAAAACGCAGACAACGCAGAAAGTGAGTTATTTGGGCGAGTGAAGCAAGCCGCGGTGGGAACGCGCGAGCGAGCGGCGAAGTCGTGAGGGGCCAAGGAAAGGAGAGAGCTCTCCTTTTTCTCAACCAACCCGCGCTTTTGCGTCTCCTCTCGCGCGTTTACTTTTCATGATATCTCCCAAATGGAGAGCTTGCTCGCAGGCTAAAAGTGAGTTTAAGAATATCTCCAGGGATCGTTGATTTTATACACGGTTTGACTTCAACAAGGTTTATTTTTGCGATCAACCAAAACCAGTTGAATTAATTGAGAAAGACTGGAGCTTCGCTTTTGGCCTTGGCTGAAACGATATATTACCAGTAATAGCTGACCATATTATTCCACAGGACACCCATCAACTATCTCCTCGTCAACCTGGCAGCAGCGGACATCTGTTACGTAACATTTGTTACACCAACAATTATTTTAAACCAGGATGTCGACCATCCAAAGGGGATCCCTGGGACAATTCTATGCGCGTTTGTAACAGGGGGAGGATTAGCATGGACTGGAGCGGACGCTTCAATACTTACACTTCTTGCCTTTGCCTTTGAAAGATACTTTGCCGTTGTACATCCCAATGGAAACCGGGGAATACTAACGTTTCGCAAAGTAAAGGTGTGTTTCTTTAAAACAAGATGTTATGCAGGTACAAATTTGTCAACACAAAAAGTAGCCTCGCCTTTTTGTTGCATCCGATGGATATAAGTTACTATGCGTAACGCTATCTTTTAAAAGACAGCCCAGTAAACAAGCTAGCCTTCGTGGTTTGCGCCAAAGGGGGAGGGGGAGGAGATGAGGGAGAAAAGCGCGATAGGAAAAAGAGAAGCGATCGTTTACCCTCTCTCCCCAACCCTCCCCTCCCTTTTCACTTCGTCTCCATCCTCTACCACTTTCGACGCCTGCTGTAAACAGGCGTTCTTCCTCGCTCTTCTATATGCTGGCACGTGTTGAGACAAACTGATTAAGAAAAAGGTAAACAAATCGTGGGTGGATCTGGTAAGGGGGAGAGGGGGAAGCGGGGAGGGTTGCAGATGGTGTCCTGGTCTCGCCTCTCCATTCTTACTCCCGAATGCGCTTTCCTTATCTCAGAGACGACCTTTTTAGCTACGACATTTTTTCGTCTCGAAAAAAATTACTAATTTTTAGATGTGTGATTCAACTTTTTAAATATTCTTTTGTCTCTTTATTTTAGGTGATTATTCCTGGAATTTGGATCCTCGCAGCAATAAGCAAAATCCCACGATTCATAAAACGGAGCCGTTTTGCGGACGAAAATAGTTCTAACTACTGCATTTCCTTATTAGTTGAGGAAAGTGAAAAGGCCCTTTCTGCTGTTTACTCTTCAATTGATTCTGCTTTGTTGATTTTGCTGGTCTTGTTACACTCTAAGATCGTGTACACTTTGTGGTTCAAGCACAGTGATAATGTACCTACACCTCATCAACAGGTATGCGGTAGGACACAACTAGCTTTAGCCCCGGAAAGTGGGATACTCAACAATGCATTATACGGGGAGGCTCCCCCTTGATGTCCGACCCCTTATCCTTTTATATACCATTTTTGACAGAAGAGATACCCTTTTCGGGCGGAGCCTCCCAGTATAGGCCATTACGGGAAGTACCCCTCGGGGATTTAGCTGGCCTTTAACGGGGTTTACTCCCTCCCTTACGTATTAAAGTTATAAAGGTGTGTATGGCAACAAACAGTTATGTTATTTTGACCATTATGGTGTTTTGGGTTTCAAATAGTGTCAAGTTTCCTGCTTCCTGATCTTACACTTTGGACTCTAAGGTTTAAATATTTTTTATCATACAAAACAACTTATTAGGTTTCAATTCCGGCTATCTTAAGGTGGACCCAAAATTTAAGGTTTCACGGTCATAACAAAGGTAGACAAGACAAAACAATCGGTTCTATAGGTCACTTATATTGTACAATTCGGTAACCTGTGGTTTATGGATTTCTTTTGTACACAGGGTGTGTTGAGGTTAAGGAAGCGGGTTACCTTAACGGCTGTTACCATCACTGCCATTCTTGTAATCTCTTGGGGAGCAGACGGAATATTGCACCTGATACAAGAATATGCTGGCTCTGTGAAACTGAGTCCTTTAGCAACTCCTATCGCGCACACGATAATGCTATTTAACTCTGTTGTCAATCCCTTTGCTTACGCTTTGCTGAACCAAAGATTCAGGACGAAAGTGAAGGAAATGGTATGTTCGCGTTGTTTTGGAACAAGGGTTCATCCTATGAGCCCGCAACAGAGTGAACGACAAGACAACGAGGTGGCAATCAGCACTGGTAACATCCCTATGACATGAACCAACTGAGTGACAGGTTGAAGACAATTCTCTGGAAAAATGTGTGTCCACAGTAATGGACACTGACGTTGCAGTCACCCTGCGACCGCACCCTGTGTCGTGTAATCAGTTTTTCGTCATTGTTTTTGTTCATTGCATCTTCCTTTCTGTTATCACTAAGTTTAAGGCAAAGAGAATCCGTATAAAATAAATTATGGGCGACGCAAGTCCGTGCCACTCTGGCTTGTTTCGGCTATATAGTTAGTTCTTGTAGCGAAATCGTCCAGCATGATGTCATACTAAGAAGAGGTAATTAACTTTTGGACTGAGCGATCGACCCCGACTGTGACGACTGTTGGAAGTGGTCGAGTAAAGGAAGTACCGAGAGTATCAAAACAGTGAAATAAAATCCGTCAACCTTCACTCTCAGGTGTCAATGCTTAAATATTAAATAAACATTATGGTGCTTTTAGTCTTCCCCTATGAAAACAAGTTTCCTTTGGTTGAAACATGCCGTTTGAACGGCTTTTAATAATAATTTAATATTTATATTGCGCAAAATACATGTAAATATGATCAAATGCGCATAGCGATGCTGACGATGACGACAATGGCGATGATGATGATAACGGGGGATGGTGGGAGAGGAGGAGGAGGGGGAGGGGGAGGAGGAGGAGGGAGAAGAAAAGTAAAACTGATAAAACTTACGATCGATTCTTGGCCAGAAGAACTCTCTACACATGGCGTTTACAGGGTGAACAACAGGACAACGACACTGGTCACACTACTGGCAGCATTCCGATGACACAGCAAGACCAACTGAGTGAAAGGGCGGGGACAACTTCCCAGGAAAATGTGTGTCGAAAGTGACGGGCATTTCCGTATTACCTTTGCCCTCGTTTTCAAAGCGAGTCCTGGTGGTTATCGTTTCATATGGAAAGAAGTTTTCATTTACCCACAAATTAAACTCATTTTCATGTGAAAGGTTTGTGCCCGCTTTGATAAAAAGGCTAAGGGCAATTCGAAAATAGGTTATTGACACCGCTGTTGTGGTCATCCTGCCCTAATAAATGTAAAAAAAAATGTTTTCTTACGAGAACATTCAACTCCCATAGGATTGCCTTGAAACACCAACGATAATAGGTAGCTTATAGCAACGAAGACAGCGATAACAACTGGAGCGTCAAAAAAGCAATGACTTTTGTAAGCAAAACGGTACATACCTTTGCCGTCAGTGCACAACTACGACGTAAAATACCCGTATACGACGTTTTATGGAGGACGTAAACACGAGACGAAGAATTTTCTTTTTCTCGTGATTTTAAACTTGGGTGCCGTCCCAGAGAATTCACCTAGATTTGAGATTTAATTTCCACTACGTTGTAATAAATGCAAAAAAGCTGATAAAACGCTGCAGTTTACCACTGGTCCTTGCTCTTGTACATAACAGAATACTCGACAGGTGACCAGTAAAGAATAGAACAAGCTACCTGCGGGTCCGTGTATTTCAGTAAAAGGGAGAATAAAGGAAAAATAAAGATTTTTGTTGTTGTTCCTTCTATTGTATCGTTGTCGTTTCGAGCCAAAATTGCCCTCACATTAAAAAAACATACCGTCTTTGTCTGCTAATTTGCATTAAGTATAAATTTTGCCGTCTGTGCCATAAGAATAATCTAAAATGTTAAGGGACGGGCAATAGGGAGGTTACTCAGCAAAAAAGCGAGCTCACAGGACTGGAGGACCGTCTTGTCTAAGTTCAATTTTCTTTCTCTCAGGTTTTTGGTTTTATCCTTCTGTTGCGTTCGAGATCAAGCTTAGATTATGACGGCAGCAATTTTTTCCACTACAAGAGTCTTTTTCACCTTGGACAACCGGTGATATGATTAGAAATTGTTTTCTGCATGACGCTAATTACAAAACTGCTCCTTTAATTTAAGTTGCTTGCTTAAAGCCAAAACAACGAACGCTTCATTCTTAGAGATTTGCACCATCTGTGTTTCCTCCACAACAGTTTGAACAGCGTGAAATTTGCGAACAACCAGTTCAACGCGAGACGTTCTTACATTACCTCGATCTTCATGCGCACCCTTGATTACGAAAATTGCCTACAGATAAAGAAATACCCTCGCCGTCTCCTGATCAGCATGAAGTCATTTGGCCCTGTTTTAATTTTGTGAAAGGTTTAAACCCAGGAGTCATTTCAAAAGTAGGTTGAGTTTGATCGTCCGGCTGTACGTAGTCCTGAATAGGACTGTTGTTGTTGACAGTGACTGACGTTTCCACAACCTGTGCGGTAGTCATCTTCAGAGTCAAAGTGAGTTGTATCACGTCAGTTGATGGTATAATACTCTGGTTATTGATCTGACTGGTCAATTACGTCGCGATGTTATTGGTCGTCTGTCAGTTAAGCCGTGAGTTTATTGGCTATGAAGACTCGTAATCAGTAATTGGTGCGTTTCGATCCGTCTATTGTCACAGTTAAACTGTCGCCTATTGTTAGTCAAATTGTCAGTTCTCCAGTCGTTCTCTCTTTTTCTTGAAGGTTTGTGTATGTGCCGGTGAACAAACGAACTCAAAATCTATTCCCGTGTCTCTGAGATAATTTAGCGTAGATTTAGATGCAAGCGAGTATACTTTAGGTCTTATTTTCGTTACTTCACCATATGGAATATCACCTGCTTCTAAGGTTTTAACTTCCTATTTTTGACCACCCATTGCAATTGTCGTTAATATATTTTTCCATTTCCAAATAATTTTGACGGAGCGGCTTCTGCGGTAAGATCGCACCGCCGGGTAACTTCATAACAATTTACCAAACTTAGCCATGAAGAAACTGCTCTGTGGTAAAATCACAACTGAGGCAAAGGTTTGTGAGGGTTTATACAATTAAGTGGCCCTGACAACGTAACTTTGAACGGTTAAGGTGAATTACAAAAGATTCACAGCTATCCCTGCCTGACCGGCCATGGTTTCGCTATCTGCTCTTGCCTTGTAGCTGTATGTCTATACACTTTACCGTATGGCTCTTTAATACGCCGGCACGAAAATCATTTCGGATAGCGGCTTGTTCACATAAAACACCGGTGATTTTCGTACAACGCGACTTCTGTAACAAACTAAAGCGAAGCTGCGCCACGTCGATGGTGAAAGTAGGAGTATAGAATGGTACCTCGAAAAACTGAAACCAGTCTCGAATTTTCCATTCTTTTCCCCCGAAAGTGGATTGTCACATATTGGAAAGGTGTTTATAGTGCATCGTTTACTATGTCATGTCGACATGAATATCTCTCCGCTTTGTGTCGTGTACACATTGCATAGCCTTAAAATCCGACAACATTAATTAATAGACCGTTTTACCGATACGGCAGCCATATTGAATTAATTCGATTTAAGTATTATAGGATACCCAGGGGGCATGAGCACATTTCGTTTGTATTTTCGAGCGCTTTTCGGGACATTTTTTCTTAAACTTTTCATAGAATAAGATTGTAATGGGAAAAAAGACCCTTGTACCGTGTTTGGAGGTAATAATGATCGCCTTTTTCTAGTTTAGTATTAGAAATATGGTCTTTCACTGTATATTTCTCGGGAAAAAGGCGATCATTATTACATCCTAACACGGCACAAGGATCTTTTTTCCCATTACAATCTTGTTCTAAGAAAACCTTAAGAAAAAATGTCCCGAAAAGCGCTCGAAAATATAAACGAAATGTGCTTATGCCCCCTGGGTATCCTATAATACTCCTTAAATCGAATTCATTCAATATGGCCGCCGTATCGGTAAAAAGGTCTATTGACGTCCTGAGCTGTTTGTCGCTGCTATTAATCAATGAAAAGCGGATCTTCCTTGAAAAGCCAAAGGCGTAAAGGGGCTGCTAAATACTATGATCTTCTACCCCTATTTATATGCACCGAAAGGAATTTTTTGAATTAGATGCCAATGCTTGAGGAAAAATTCACCTTCAAATTTAGGTAAACGTAATTTTGGAGGAAAAGGGCACATTTAAAGATTAACACTAGTAAACCGCAATTCATTTCCGTCGCTATACAAAACTGTGAATTAACAAATCAAACAATCGCAAAACACAGGATACAAATTATGGACCATCTGACCCGGTATAGATTTCTTGCGTGGTGATTTGTGAAATAAATGGCTAATGCAATGCCCAATAGCTAACAAAGCGTTAATTAATATTGTCTTCACACAGATTACTTGGGTGTAACACGACTTACAGCCTTCAGCCATGTCTGGGGAGTCGGCTTATGTCGCATTAAGAACAATAAATTCCACATTAATTATCACCTGCATCGTGGGAAACTTTTTCGTCTGTGCTGTAGTGATGAAAAATCGACAAATGAGGTAAACTTGAAGTAGCAGTTGCTAACCTAAATACCTGATCGTATTTATAGCAAAGGTGCATGATGGATTAGTAAAACGCAGAAAGTGATTTTAAGAATATCTCCAGGGGTTGTTGATTTTATACACGGTTTGGCTTCAACAAGGTTTATTTTTGAGATCAACCAAAACCAGTTGAATTACTTGAGCACGACTTTTTCTTAGAAATCCCACAGGGGCACCCAACGGCAATTTTCGGGAAAATATCTGGGCCCGGTTCCTGGAAAGATGATTAAGTTTAACCCAAGATTAAACCAAATTTTAAGAAGGGTTTTCTCGTCTAAGAACATGTAACTCAAGCTTTCAAAATACTGTTGAGTCTCTACTCTGAGATACAGTAATGAAAACACAAATTGTTACTCCAAGCAATGCGTAGGAAGGTAAATACAAAAAGAGCAACAAAATTTTTCATCCTGGATTAACGCCAATCGGCCTTTCGGGAACCGGGCCCTGTTCGGAGGACGATTTGAGAACTAGAATTTTCGGAACATTTGTTGTAAAATTTCTTGCTTGCCTGCCTCTCCTAGGATTTTGGAACATCTACAAAATGGTATAATTATCCATTTTAAACGGATATTGACCCTAAAAAAGGCCTCCTAGAATTTTCGGAAGCCTTTTCCTGGCTGAAATTTTCGAAAAGGTAAGTTTTGATCCCTATAATTTTCGGATCACTAGACTTTCAGCTAGGAAATCCGAACAGATGAAAAGTTTTTAGGGGATAAAAATATGCCTATATCTACCGTTTAAAAACTAAAATGCGTTCAACAATGCTATGTTAAGTGGTTTGGAACCATATCCTCGTTGGGTGCCCCTGATCCCACTGGAGCTTCGCTTTTAGCCTTGGCTAAAACGATATATTACCAGTAATAGCCGACCATATTATTCCACAGGACACCCATCAACTATCTCCTTGTCAACCTGGCAGCAGCGGACATCTGTTACGTAACATTTATTACACCAACAATTATTTTAAGCCACAATGTCGACCATCCAAAGGGGATCCCTGGGACAATTTTATGCGCAGTTGTAACAGGGGAAGGATTCAGGTGGACTGGAGCGGTGGCCTCAATATTTACACTGCTTGTTGTTGCCTTTGAACGATACTTTGCCGTTGTACATCCCTATGGAAACCACGGAAAGCTAACCTTTCGCAAAGTAAAGGTGTGTTTCTTTGAAATAAGATATTATGCAGGTAGAAATTTGTCAACACAAAGTAGCCTTGTTTTTTTGTTGTATTCGATGGACAT
Source organism: Porites cylindrica (assembly GCA_964035525.1). NCBI lineage: Eukaryota > Metazoa > Cnidaria > Anthozoa > Scleractinia > Poritidae > Porites > Porites cylindrica. The sequence goes on along the minus strand of OZ037788.1, from coordinate 645,065 downwards.
AAGTTACTATGCGTAACGCTGTCTTTTAACAGCCAGCCCAGTAAACAGGCTAACCTTCGTGGTTTGAGCAAAAAGGGGAGGGTTTGTAGATGAGGGAGAAAAGCGCGTCAGGAAAAAGGGAAGGTATCTCTTACTGTCTCCCTCCCTTTTCCCTTCCTCCCAATCCTCTACCACTTTCGACGCCTGCTACGCAGGCTATAAACAGGCCTTCTTCCTCGCTCGTGCATATGCTGGCACGCGATGAGGCAAACTGATTAAGAAACAGGTAGACATATCGTGGGCGGATCTGATGGGGAGGCTTGCGGATGGTGCCCTGGACTCGCCTCTCCATTCTTACCCCAAAATGCGCTTTCCTTACCTCAGAGACGAACTTTGTATCTGAGACATTTTTTGGTCTCGACAAAAATAACTGACTTTTAGATGTGTGATTCACCTTTTTAAATGTTATTCGAACTCTTTATTTTAGGTGACTATTCCTGTAATTTGGATCCTCGCAGCAATAAACATAATCCCAGAATTCATGAAACGGAGCCGTTCTGCGAAGGAAAATAGTTCTAACTACTGCATTTCCTTATTAACTGAGGAAGGCGTAAAGGCCAGTTTTACTGTTTACACTTCAATTGATTATGCTCTGTTCATTTTGATGGTCTTGTTATACTCCAAAGTGGTGTACACCTTATGGTTCAAGCACAGTGATAATGTACTTACACATCAACAACAGGTAGGCCATAACTTGGTTTAGCCCCGGAAAGTGGGATACTCAACAAAGTATTACACGGGGAGGTTCCGCCAGAATGCCCCACCCCCTTATCCTTTTATATACCATTTTTGACCGGAGAGTTACCCTTTTCGGGCGGAGCCTCCCATATAGGCCATTAGAGGAAGTACCCCCCCCCCCCGGGGGGATTTAGCTGCCCCTTAACCCGGGTTTACTTCCTCCCTTACATAAAAAAGTATAAAAAGTGTGTATGGCAACAAAGGATTATGGTATTTTGACCATTATGGTGTTTTGGGTTTCAAATAGTGTCAGGTTTCCCGTTCCTGATCTTACAGTTTGTACTCTAAGGTTTGAATTTTTTCATCACACAGAACAACTTATTAGGCTTCACTTCCGGCTAAAAAGGCTTAAGTTGGACCCAAAATGTAAGGTTTCACGGTCATAACAAAGGTAGACAAGACGAAACACCCGGTATATAGGTCACTTATATTGTACACTTGGGTAACCTGTGGTTTATGGATTTGTTTTGTACACAGGGTGTGTTGAGGTTAAGGAAGCGGGTCACCTTGATGGTTGTTTCCATCACTGCCATTCTTGTAATCTCGTGGGGAGCAGACAGAATATTGCACCTGATACAAGAATATGCTAGCTCCGTGAAACTGAGTCCGTTAACCTTTCCTATCACGCACACGATAATAACATTTAACTCTGCCCTCAATCCCTTTGCTTACGCTTTGCTGAACCAAAGATTCAGGAAGAAGATGAAGCAAATGGTATGTCCGCGTTCTTTTGCAACAAGGGTTCATTCTGTGTGCGCGCGACAGCGTGAACAACAAGACAACGAGATGGCAAACAGCACTGGTGACATCCCTATGACACAGAAAACCAACTGAGTGACAGGTTGAAGACAATTCTCTGGAAAAACGTGTGTCAATAGTAATGTCACCCCACGATTTAACCCTGTGTCGTGTAATCAGGATTTCGTCTTTTTTTTGTTCATTGCATCTTCCTTTCTGCTATCGCTAGGTAGGCAAAGAGAATCCATATAAAAAAAAGTTATGGTCGGCGCAAGTCCCTGCCAGTATGGCTTGTTTCGGCTGGATAGTTAGTTCTTGTAGCGAAATCGTCCAGCATGATGTCATACTAAGAAGAGGTAATTAACTTTCGGACTTAGCGATCAACCCCGACTGTGACGACTGTAAGAAGTGGTCGACGAAAGGAAGTACCGAGAGTATCAAAACAGTAAAATAAAATTCGTCAACGTTCACTCTTAAGTGTCAATGCTTAAATATTAAATAAACGTTATGGTGCTTTTAGTCTTCCCCTATGAAAACAAGTTTCCTTTGGCTGAAAAATGCTCTTTGAACGGCTTTTACTAAGCTCCGCCTCAAATTAACGCTGCGTCATTCATTTTATAAAGGTGTTATCGTTTCTTTACTTTGTTTGACGGTTCTAGCTTTTTAAAACTTCTTCCTTATCTCCTAAGTCGAAGAAAAAACGCATGCCTACACTGCGGACTATCGTTGGGTAAATATCGGTTATAAAAGTCACGTATGAACTCCTCGGGTTTGAAACCGAATTTCTGATACATTAGCATGGCTGGATTCGTGACTGATACATGGAGCGTCACGTCTTTACCCAAGCAAGTTTGAATTAAGTGATAAATCATGTAGGTTCCAATCCCCCCTCGGCGCCACTCGGGATGGACTAAAACGAATGAGATGTAAGCCTCGTTGTATTTCACATCCGGGACCATAAAGCCAAAACCGATGACAAATTTTCTGCAAGAAAAGATCGAACGGCTGTTACCATATCGCAGTGAAGGGAAATGTGGTTATCCTTGAAACGACCTGCAGAGAGTTACGGTCTCGAAAGCTAGTGGCTTCACAATCCCCCCCCCCCCCCCCCCCCCACCAAAAAAAAATCATTTTAATCTATGTCTCTTACTTGTAAAGGACAACACAGCTGAAGTCAGGATACTGAAGACATTCAGATACTATAAACAGTAACAATAAACAAAGAAAGATTTAGTATGCAACGAAAAAAATAGAGTGATAATGGTTATGATGAAGATGATAACAGAGATGGCGGGTGATGACGATGATGATGATGACCACACTGACGATGACGACAATGGCGATGATGACGAGGATAGAGGGTGATGAGGAGGAGGAGGAGAAGGAGGAAGAACAGGAGGAGAAGGAGGAGGAACAGGAGGAGGGGCAGGAGGAGGAGGAGGAGAAGGAAGAGGAGGAAGAGAAAGAAGAGAAGGAGGAGGAGCAGGAGGAGGAGGAGGAGGGCCAGGAGGAGGGGGAGGAGAAGGAGGAGGAGGAGGTGGAGGAGGAGGAGGAGGGGTAGGAGGAGGTGGAAGAGGAGGAGGAGGAGGGGGAGAAGGAAGGGGGGAGAAGAAAAGTAAAACTGATAAAACTTACGATCGATTCCTGGCCAGAAGAACTCTCTACACATGGCGTTTACAGATGGAATATGATGCGGTTGCACGTAGCAGTAATCAATTGGAGCAACAGGTGGTGGTTTCCAACCTGGATCATTCCTAAAAAAGGAACATTTGTTATACTCATTTTCAGTTGCATTCACTCACTTGCTCTAGACGAATACACTTTGATTTCTGTAGCATAACCTAAACACAACTGCTTGAAAAACACACATTTATTATATGGCTGAATCCGTGAGCAGCCAAGATGACGTCAATTCGGCCGTGTTCTGATTGGCTACTCGGGCGGAATGGGCGTATGGGCCCATTTTGCCCGCTCGGGATTTCCCACGTTGGTTCCGTAACAAAAAACTGGTCAAGATGCCTGGATATTGGCCTCAGTCCCATCAAAACACAAAAAGAAACTTGGAAAATATTCACCCATCTTGGTCAATAACGCATAGCTGTTGCATACTGTATATGGCTAATGTATGCAAGTACACCCCGCCGTCCATCAAGAGGGATGTATACCCCGCTCAGAGAATATAAACCTTATGCTGCATATGAAAGTACGGCAAATCTTCTATATAGTCCCCCCCGCCCGCCCCGCCTCTTTTTCAGGGGGAGAAAGTTATTAAAGCCCCCACCTTTCCTTTAAGCTGCCCTCTCCTCCCTCCTTACTTTCCACAACCAAATTAATAAAAGATGGACTGATCTGGTATGATTTATTCATGTGCTTAAAGTTCGTATTTGTATTTATCTTCAGCTCCAACACCTCCAACGTCATGTGCTTGAGCTTTTCCACTTTGCGTCCTAGTTCTTTATGGAGAATCGATACAGTAGAGCCCCCGTATCGGTAAATTCAAGGAGTCACCGCTCTCAACAAACCCTCCCCCCTCAAACGCGCTTGAAATAAATAAGTCCCCCCGGGAAGAGGGTTAATAGAGGATTTATGGTAATGAATACCTGTGATAGTGGGAGACAATATCTTGCAACAGCTTTAGCTTCAATGGTCTACTCTCATAATCTCGTCGGATAAATGGCTTCAGTATCCTGGACGTGTAGGGACTGGTAATAGGTCTGTACAACGTCTGATTATCGCCACCAATGAGCCTTGTTAAAAACGAGCACGTCCTGGGGCGAGAGCTCGGAAGCATTCGAGGAGATGCCTGGAAATTAAAGATGAATACCGTAAATCCTCTATTAAGCCCCCCTCCCCTCTCAAATAAGCCCGCTCCCTCTAATAAATTATAGACTGTATTAATCAATCACGACCGTAAAACTTCGTGTGGACTGATCCGGGATGCTTCATTTACCAACTGGAAGTTCGGACTTGTTTTTGATCCTCGACTGCATGACCTAAATGAGCTTTTCCACTTTGCATTCTAGTTCTTTATGGAGAACTGACACCGTCGTCTTTTCTAAATTAAATAAGCGCCCCTCTCAAATAGGACCCCATCTCTATTAAGCCCCCCCTCCCTCCTCTTCAGGGAAAGAAAGTTAATAAGCCCCCCTCCCCTCCCCTAATTATTCTTCACTAATAAAATGATAGACTGTATTAATCAATCACGACTGTGAAACTTCGTGTGGACTGATTCGGGATGGTTTATTTACCAACTGGAAGTTCAAATGGGCTTTAAGTAAATAAGCCCTCCGAAGGGGAAGGGGGGGGGGGGGGGGATAATTTTAGCACAGCAAATATGGTTTGGTGAAGTCCTCTTCGTGCCTCACCTGAAATCTATCGAGGATATTCTCTGTAGAAGTAAATACTGAGGAAGCCTGAAGTTTGAGGGGCTTGACGCGAGTTTCTTCAACGACATCTGAAGATGTACTGCGATTCTATCAAAAGACAAACAGACTTACTATAACCAGGAAGCCCAGTCCAGGGTTCAAAGCTGGGAAGGCTGTTACGTGCAAATATGCAAATATGGAGCTCTGAAGAAGTTCCAAATTCCAAGGCCTCCGAGTTTCCTCCTCAAAACGAAATACGTACTGCATAAGGCACAGAATAAGATTAATGAGAGAATATGAGGTGGATGAGAATAAGAGACGGGAAATCGCGTTTAAAGCATTCTCCTTTGTTCCTTCCTGATTTCCGAGGCCTTTCCAATAATTATTTTCTCCTACTAAACTGGCTGCGGTCTAGGCTTCTAACAACACATAACGAGAGAGAACCTGGAGAAAAAGAAACAGGAGCACTCGGGAAACACTCGAGACGAACAACAAACCACGCTTATGATCTCCCAAAGCCTTCCCAAATACCGAGAAACGAAAGGCAACGTTTAGCACTATTCGTAATGTTTGCTTACCTCAATTGGTACCGCGCCATCTGGGGTTAGCTTGTATCTCACAGTTGAACTAACAGCCTCGGAAACAGACTCGTCCAGGTCAAATAATTTCAATCCTTTAGACCTTTTTAGCTGAATAGAACAAAAGATAATTACATTATTCACACTATCAATGCCACGTGCAGCCTATCTCAGAGCTATCTCGACGACACAAATATCCCGGCGGATTGCTGTGGACAGGGCCTCAAAAGCTTTCTTGGAAATTTGTTGTTTTGATAATTAAACCTCACATGCAGTGTGTTGTTTTGGTGATTAAACTTATCATGGCACATGCTGGAATTTCTCGTGGCACGTGCAAATTTTTGTTTTGCTAATTAATTTGATAATTAAACCTCCATGCAGTGTGTTGTTTTGGTGACTAAACTTATCATAGCACTTGCTAGAACTTTTCGCAGCACGTGCAAATGTGTTTTGCTAATGAAGGCTGTGTTCATACTATGCCGAAGAGCTTTTGCGCGGGCTCGAAAACCATACCGGATAGTGCTTCCCTTCATACATAAGAACGGTGATTTTAGGGCGATTTCTATAACGGAGGGAAGCTGCGCTGCGCTGATCTCAAAAGTGGAGAGTCACATATCGGAGAGGTGTTTATACTATACCAGACGGCTATTCGGGTCGGGACGAAAACCTATCTGGTAGGGCGTGAATATATCCTAACGAGTACGAGTACGAGATTAAACTTAAAGTTTTTGTGGGTGTTCTAAAAGAAAAAAGGCACCCCAGAAAGCTTTATTTTTTTTTTCCGCCAAAAAGGTTAGTACGGTTATTTATACTGAGGGACGTTAAGCCCTCTCCCGATAGCAAAACTACTACCTTGTTCCCGCCAAAACCCGTAGTAGAATGACGACGACTGTCACGTTTTCCCGCCAAAATGACACTGGTTCGCGCGCGAGCACTACTTAGTATTCAGAAAATCTCCTACTCGTAGTCGTCCTAATCTCAGGATCTGAAGGTCTCTAATGATACCTGGCGTAGCATAAGCTTCCTTCTAAATCTCCTCGCCACTGGGTCATGGTGCACTGCTTTAGGACAGGAATTTAATCTCAGCAATAGATCCTTTTCCTTTTCATCCGACACCAAAAATAAGCTGCAAGCAACAAGAAAGTGTCACCGAACATCGCGTGCGGTTAACTCTTTCTCTTTAAGGAGTGGCCAACATAAAAATTCATGAAAAATAAGAAATTTATTTTTGTTTTTGTTGTTGCTAAAAAAATAATGAAAACAAATTATACCATGTGAAAGAATAGAATGAATTTCAGCCGTCCCCTCGAGTATGCGACTCGACGGGACGGCTGAAATTCAGCCTGGTGAGGTTTCAGTTGAATGGTCACACCACAGAATGTCAAGCACAGGCTTCAAAAGTTAGTACAACGTACAAAACAAATAGTAACATGTGAAAATACTGTTTAAGAGATCACATTTGAATGGTAACACCATAGCATTTCGTCCACAGACTCCAAAGTTAGAATAGCACACACCACAAATAGTACCATGCGAAAGTATTGCTGAACAGGTTTCACTTGAACGGTCACACTAAGGGCGCTTTCCATTTGTCAAAACTGACCGGCCAGCCCATTCCCATCGAGATGAGAATTTCTCTTTTAATCAAAACTAACCATCCAGATCAGTCAAATCCTAGATATTATGCACAAAAGGAGATTGTTTTTTCAGTAAAACCTCTTGAAAAAAGCCTATTTCAATGCCAAAATGTCTGGTCCGGCCATGGGTCTGGCTGGCCAGTTCTGACTATTGGAAAGCGCCCTAAGTGTGTAGCATTCAGTCTACAGACGCATGTTTACTAACCTTGACTGCGAGGTGCTCGTCGTTGTTTTAATGGGCTTACTCTTGACCTTGGTCTGGAGTGAGTCAGACTGTTGGTTCTTACTTGAAATATCTGATGTAACAGTCGAAGTTACGGATTCAGTATCCTCTTGTTTGGTTTCTGAATCTGAGGGTAAAAAGGCTGCTTCAAAAAAATATTCAACAAGTCACGCTACGTTCACACGGTTCCCAGAAGTACGTACCCAACACACACTCGATTAGTTTTCAAAAGTTAGGGTAGGGAGTCTCCAAGGAACTGGTATGTAAAATACTCTACTCTCCGGCTTCAAACATGTATAATTATGTAGCCTAAACTTTCACTCTTCTTTTGAAGACCACGCGCTGCCAGAAACTGAGCAGACGACCCTAGAGCGCTTACCACTTGAACGAAAATTTCGGTGGAAAATTTCCGTCAAATGGTACTGGTATTTTTTTTGGCACCGAAAACAGGAACAGGATTGAGTTGTACCATTTACAAAATATCGGTAAAGTTTTCGCTTTCTCTGGACATGAAGCCTGGCACTAGTAATCCTAACAAATAGTACAGAAAATTTCGGTCGTTTCGGTAAAAACGGGAAAAGGTAATACCTCGAAAGGTATTACTTTTTTTCCGGAAAATTTCCACCGGGAGGAACCGTTCCATTTGAATTCTCCCCGGAATTCCCGTGTTTTCCATACAAATGGTAAGCACTCCTAATTACCGAATAAACTGGTTTATCTAGGACAAAACTAACAAACCTGCCTGCTCCTCTTCGCCAGTAAAAAAGAAAGAAGTGCTGTCTACATCCTCAAAACTCGTCGATAAGAGGTTGGAGAAAGAATCAAATCCTGGAAATTACAATAAAAAGTAAGAAACTATAGCGAGTGATTGTATTTTAAAAACAAACAGAAAAAAGGGTTTGAGGGTTTATAAGTCTGTAGACTCTGAGTTTGGTTTTCCTCTCCTTGTCACTTCATCAAAAGGTACATCTTATCGGCAAGGTGTTGAAAGTTCATGATCTTACCTACGAGATCTTCAAAATTGGAGATCGTATCAAAGTTCCTAGTAACAGACCCAAAAGTCTTCGCAAAAGTTAACTGTTTTTCGAAAAGCCCGGTAACTTTTGGGGTCAGAAGGCAAATTTTGAAATCAACGCCTCTTGAATAGTAACGCGGTTCCTAGCTCACAAACTGGTCAATCATGCTTCGTTAACTGATACTTTCATCGTGCTATTATCAAAATTATTGAAACTTTGATCTCGAATGCACAAACGGTAAACACAAAAGTGCTTTTCGGGCCCGAAAAACTATCGACACTTTCGAGAAACGGGAATCAGATGGCGAATACGCACCTGATTCAGAGTTCATTGAGTCTAGCTCACGCATATCTTCCTCGGTAAGTAACTGTGGCATTAAGTCATCAGATTTACTACAGTCTGTTGCAGCCAATGACTAGAAGAAATTCACCAGAAAATATCATTAGTTGGTTACTGTGTAGAGGAAAAAATACAGGCCTTTTTCATATTTCTTTTCTGTGATTATTTGGAAATTGCCTTGTTTGTCAGTGTCAGTTGTTTGTTTACACTGCCTTGCGATTTGAAATTACCCCTAAAATTGAATCAAAATTCGAAGTTAAAATCGTTTGTGTAAAAAGGCTTTCAGATGATGTTTCATGGAGGACGTGAGCACATGCCACAGTTTCCTTCCCACTTGAACTTAGATGCTTTTTAACTGTGAACTTAACTATACTGCATTTAAATTCGCCTCAGTAGTGCAGTTGTCAAATTATACTAGTTGGAATAATTGAAACGGAGTTTAAAAGGACACGATTTCACTTCATAAGTTATATTTTCACTAAAAGATTGGTAAATTTGAGGAGTGGTATGAGAAACGTGAGCGGCTAGTGGCAAAGCAGAGAGTTCAGGAGATGTGAAGTGTCAGGCTTTTTTTCAGGCCTTCAGTTGCAAGAACAAGAAAGCAAGATGGCTGCCTATAGTCTGTACTTCACTGCTGTCACCATAGTGTTTGAAAGCTTCCTATCATTTCACGCTTGATGTAAGGGAATACGAATTGCGGAAGCTGGGAAATGTGAGTTTTGGAATGCGGAATTCCAGGCTTTGGAATCCAGAATACAGCTCAAGGAATCTGGAATCCCAGTAATGTTTGGAATCTGGAATCCAACTTCCACTGACAAAGAATCCAGAATCCACAGCATGGAATCCAGAATCCAAGACGTTCTTGGATTCCCTTAAACGGGGTGATACCATTACATGAGGTGCGAGTCAACACTTGAAAAGATTTCATACCTGTGCTTTGTGTTCATCATCCAGTGTAGGTTGTGTGAGTTCCACTAAAGGCAGTCCTTTGTCTATGTTTTGAGAGATCTTTGACCTGTTTCCTGAGGCCAAGTTTCCTCCTTTTCTTTTACGTTTATTAACCATACTTCCTGTAGTTAAACAATAACATTGAAAGGGTCATGTTGCAGACACACATTTGGTAATAAATTTGTTCCTTCCCTCTGACATGTGGCATGAAGTTTACTGAACACATCACAGCAGCAAAATGTTGCAGGTGCCATTTGCCACTTTAGAAACAAGAAGTAAACTGGTCTGGGTTAACTTTTGCAAAGACTTCAGGGACTGTTACTAGGGACGGAAAAAAAAATGGGCCAATAGCTGATTGGCACATCCCCAGTGATAAAAAGTGGCAGATGAATATGCACCGGTATGTTTGGGCAACATGTCATTGTAAATGAATCAATAGTTCTACACCTATTGAGAATCAGAGGCTATTTTTTTTGGTTTAGTGAAAGTGTGCTGAGGAAAAGCATTTCCTTGCATGTGACATTCTGATTTTGTATATCCTTCATACGTCCACATCATGTTACTGTGTGTGCACTGCATGTAATTTTGTTACCTGCATATAGCTATGACATGACCTAGCAACATGATCCCTCACTATAGCTTGCTTTTCCATTACCAGAGGTTACAAAAAAGGCGCCCAACCAGTATTTTAGGGCTCAAAAAACATCCTGTCTGGTTATCCAGGACAGGTTGAGTTTCTTTTTCAGTAAGTAACTTTTTAACTGTACTTGTCCAATGGGCAAAGGTCCAGGGAATTACGTCACCTGGCAACAAAATCATTATCTTAGGCAAGCAAGCAATGGCTCTGAGCAAGCAAAATGTGCATGAGAGCTGCTTGTCCAAAAGACAAGCCGGAATTCAACATTTTTTTGCTCGCTGTATTTAAGGACCTTTTGAGGACTACATGGGGCCAGCCGCTCTATTCCTATTGAAGAAAGAAAATTGTCATTTTTTATTATTTTCATTAAGCAAAATTGCAATGAATAAGTAAAGAAGAAACAAACCTTGTTCACTAAATTTTACTGCTGGTGCAACATTTTCCTGTAAGGCCCACCATCCTGTCTCTTTGTTAAATTCTTTTTGTCCTGACTTGAAAAACTGAGGACACCCTGATGACAATACACCAGCCACTGTACTCGCCCAATTGTTTGTCTTTTTCCTGAAAGATAAGGCTATGTTCACTCTATACTGGATAGCTTTTGCGCCAGCAAAACAACCATACTGTACAGGGCTTCTGTTCACATAAGTACGATTATTTCTGTAACGGAGCAAAGCTATGCAGCACTGATCTCTATTAAAAGTGGAGAGTCACATATTGGATAGGTGTTCACACAGCACTAAACTGGAGAGCTTTTCGTGTCGGCATGAAAAACTGTAGTGTGAATACAGCCTTAGGTAAATATGCGTAATGTATATGCCATCATAGAAGGCTAAGGATGACTAAGCAAGGCTTAGATAACTGTAGGAGTATGCTTACTTCTTAGGAAATAAAACCATCCAGTTCTTGTCAATGAAATGACATATGTCTTCCCTCCATCTAAAATAGCCTTTCCGTCCCCTGCTGGTGGAGTACAGATTGTATAATGACAGGTAAACAGCCTGGATCCTAGAAAAAGACAGTTCAATCAGACCGGGTCTATGCCTCCATCACTCTTCCACCCCTCCCTCATTCCCTCTCCCTCCTTCCCTCCCTCATTGATTCTCTTCATCTCTTTAATCCTCTTTCCATCCCTTTCTCCATATCTCACACCCTTCATCCTAACATATCCCTCCCAAATTTTTTCACCTCCCTTTGCACCTCACCCTTATTGACACTCCATCTCTTCCATCCTTGACCCTTCCATCCCTCAATCATTTCTTCCCTTCCTCTTTCTATCCTTCCCTCATTTTCCCCTTCCTTTCACCATTTGCTCTCTCTCTCCATCCCTCCATCCATGATACATGTACCACCCCCTCCCTCCTTCAATCCTTCTTTTTCTCCTTTACTGGTACATGTATTCCTCCATTCTCGCTCTCTCTCATTTCTTCCCTCCCTCCTGCTTTTCATACCTCCCTCCCTCCCTTCACCTCTCCCTCTCCCCATTTCCTGACCGTTTTCCCTCCATACATCCTTTACCCCTTTCATCCCACTCATTTTATTCGAAATCAAAAACAACAGTAGCAGATAATGGGTTATTTAAAAACACCAACCAGCTCAAGTTTTGTCTTGTGCAAGATTCTGAACCTTCCACAGAACAAGTTGCACATGTTAAATCAAAGAACAAATCCCCTACAAGTGCACTGGGTTTGCCACTCTTAAGACATCCTGAAAAAAAAAAGAAACTTTTTATTCCTTCCCTTTTCTTTCTATCTTTTTAAGGCTGAACATATAGTATAAAATTGTAAATGCTCAGCCTTTTACAGCAAGGATTTGCCCAAAAACAAACGTTTTTGATCCCTATAGCTAACAATCAGCACAAAGCACAAAACAGACAGATCGACACACCTACAAAAAAGATATAAGTACTTTAGTTAGCCTCACTGAACACGAGAGAGGAAACTTACCAACATGAAACAATCGTCTGCATAAAATACACTGCAGCATATTGCTGTGGACAGGAGACAAAAGAAGGACTGTAAATGACAAACAAAGTATTAAAAGTGTATTAAAACACATATACAGATTTTCCCATGGAAGCTACTAGATCTTTTATCATTTCGATCTCTTGATCCTTGTGATATGCTTACTACAATCCTAAGGCCAAGGAAAGGAAATTATTACCGAAGGCAATAGGTCTTTACCAGGAGTACATTAATTTTCTTATCACCATTCTTCTTTCTAAGACCATAAAAAGCCACACACAAAAGAACAGTATAGATAATTAGGGCTTTAAAGGATGCAGTAGCTAGTGCAGACTTACCCGTCCTTTGTTCCACTGCAATAGCAAATCTCTTCCACAGATTCATATTCAGTTTCCTGTCCAGGATCAATAACCTGAGAAAAGCATATGATATAAAGCTACATGCATCATTCTCCTCCCTACATCTCTGACCCTTTTAGCCAATGCACTAGAACAAGAGCTCTAGATGATTCTGAAATGGGAAGTCTGTGAATTGCACAGCCTCGGAAATTTGCAACAATTAATAACTGTTACCAATGGTCACGATGGCAGCTGTTGCACTTATACATTACCCTGGAACTAGCCAAAGCTCTCAATTCTAGTACAACCAACCCATGACCCCTTCAGAGGTGTATTGCACACATTTATGTGCTTTTGTGACCTTCTTTTTTGTTTCTACCACACATGAATGCTGGGTACTCTGGATTTCAAAGGTTCAAAGCCTTGGTTGACTCCCCTACAATTTGCAGTTTCAGGAACCCATAACCGTACCTGGAGCCATCTCCCATATATTGGTGACACACTGTTTTCACAGACAAACTTTTTTAGAATGATTCCAGTGCAAATAATATTAATTTAGCCTATTGCATAAGTTTCACAAAGCAGCTGGCAAAGCTCACAGACTGGAAAATGGTATTCCTGGCATTTTTGACAGTTTTCTTTTTGCTTTTATACAGTTTGGATGGTTACATGCACACAGATGGAATGGACTTTCAAATGGAGATACACTCTAAATTGTGTCTTAAAATAAAATGGACAATGAATATACTGTGACATGGCTAAGAATTGAAGTTGTTCACTCTGCATGATGGACTCCTAACAGCCACGTGGCATTACCTGCTCCTTTCAGTGATATGTGACCTTTGATTAATCAACAGCTTTATGTTGCCATCAATAAACTTAACGAACCGCTCAGGAAAAAAAAAAGGTTTTTTTGTAGCAGGTTCAAAAGGTTACGTCAGTGATTTGTAATTGGTAGATCATGTTCCTTTTTGATTTTACAAGGTTTGTTGGTTATCGTCTTACTGTAAATATATGGTAGCCAAAAACGCCATCTTCAGTACTAAAGGTTTTGAATGTTTTTATTTTGCATGTTACTGAAAGGTGCAACATAAAATTAAGTTAGTTGAATTAAGCCTCAACTTTCAAGCAAACCGGAAACGTTCCAGAACTGAAATGCTGAAATGATCCGGAAAATTTTTCCGGGCTCATTTCAATTCATTTTCTTAACTGGATGAACTTAGTACTATGAGTGAGGAAAAACAGTCCAATAACTAAATGAATCCTAACGGGTTTTAGACAAGATAATTAACACCGAAATCCCTCAAGAACACTCACCTCTTCAGACATTTTGCTATTTTCGTAGCCTCTTCACCTGTTTTAATACAACACTTTTGATTGGTTAAGACATTGCAATGAAACAAATTGACCAATGAAAGGACTTCTTATATTACTTCTTGCTACGCTTAGCAACCGGGCCTGGAGAGGAAGCTTCTTTGATGAAGTAAAATTTAGTGCTATTTCCGTAAAAAAGGTTGGCTTCATCTTGTGGTTTAGATGCCTAAAAAGTGTTTTTCTCACTTCTCTAGCTAAGGGAAAGGATGCTGATGTAGTCACGTTTCATATAAACATGTAATTTGTGTCAAGTATTGGATGTAATCAAGTTAAATTGTAAGTTTGTATATTGTTTTTTTCTTTCGGTGTACTATAGCATGTAGTCGGCTGTCCGTGTTTGTTCAATATAACGCTTGTATAGATTTGGTCACGTATTCATAAACAGCCTATATGTCCCCATGCATGTTTTTATGAATGCCCGGAAAAATGTCTGATGTCTTTTCTTTTGATTATCTATCTCGTACAGAGAACTATGTTTTTTTTCTACCAGGAAGTGCGCGGATTTACGGTAGAACAAATTAGCCTTGACATTATACCACAGTCTCTTTGGTTAAGCGTAAAAGGCTTTGTGCTGATTTCCTATTTTTCTCTGTTCAGGGCCGAAAGTCACATCCTTATATCAGAATAATTTGACACATACTCGTTCATATGATTTGCACCGTTTCGAAACAAAAAGCAAACGCAACGCAGACAATTAAGGGCGACTGCTCAAGCTTATTATTCAAGTATGTTACGCTTTAAATGAGAGAACAAAATCTGTGTCTCAACGTGACTCTTTTAATTGTTATTTTGGCCTTGATTTTCTCCCGAACAAAGTGCAATTTAAAGCTCACTCCTGACTCGCCCCATGTCATATCTAGATCTTATGATTTGTACCCAGGGGGAGAGAGTCACGGGTAGCTGGCAGATTCTGAGACTAACAGACATCTCTCTTCAGCTAAATGAGGCAAGCTGTGTAGCTTTAAACTCCCCCCCCCCCCCCCCCCCCACTCCCCTCGCTTTTTCCCTTTATAGAATTTGCAAAAAAAAAACACCATGAGAGTGGGCAAAAAGGAGGATATTAATAATTTATTGTTGTCATTAACCACACAGTGATGGCAACGTATAAAAGAGACAGTTCACCATTGGGCACGATTTTTTCAGGGTTCTTATTAAGTACCGGCAACTGGCTGAAAAACCAGATTGTTTAAGGTCTGAGCCATCTACTTTAAGGGGGAAAGGGGTAAAATGAGAGAATGAAAGCCTGAAATTGCTTACAGCATTTGATTGCCAAACCTCCCATTTTTACATCCTAGCTGTCTACTTTAAAACTTAATGGGAAACGTGTTTGTTGTGTCTGCTTATTGAATCAACTAGTGAGCCACACACACTTAAGACAGGTGGACTCTGTCTTTACAAAGACTTCTTTGCTCTGGGGATGTTCTTGTTGTTACTCGTCAGCCATATTGTTTAGATCATCTTCTGTTATTTCTAGGCACTTTGTTGAATGGTGCTAGTTTAACTTGCAGATTAATAAATTATTTTATTAAAATGTTACACTGATGCTCTTTTCTGTGACTTTCTTGTTTATAGGTTCTTGTCATTAAGTGAGTAAATGAGAACACCAAATGGCAGATCCCCTTTTTCAGCATTGGTTTCATGGTCGCATAAGCCGACAAGATGCCGAAGAGCTTCTCGTCCGTGCTGGCAAGCGTGATGGATTGTACTTGCTGCGTGAAAGTACTGCTTCAGCAGGAAGCTATGCTCTGTCAATGTGCCATAATAATAAGATAATCCATTATCACATCCAACGCCATACAGATGGAATGGTGGCTATTGAAGATGGCAGGAGATTTCCTGGACCAGTTGAGTTGGTGCATCATCACCAACGTACTTTGGATGGACTATTGACCAGACTTACAGAGCCGTGCAATCGCCTCCCTGGGGTACCCCCTAAAACTTTCTCTGGGGCCAATCAGGAACACATCAAGGGTGCAGCTATTGCTGCTATGGCTTCAATGGGATTAGAGGTTTGTTCTATGCACTAGTTGATAGTGTTATTAACCCTTTAAGCCCCAATATACATGTACAAATTCTCCAAACTGATCTCTATACATTTTCTTAAAGAATGAGTTGAGAGAATTTGATAAAAGATCAAAGAATTTTCTCTTAGGTGATCAATTTATTAATTCTCATGACCTAACGTCTTGACATTGTATGGATATTGTTAGGAGAAAATTGATGTTGGTCACTATTGGGACTTAAAGAGTTTATAAGCTTGCTCTTTTTGGTCAAAATCAACAACTTTATGCTGTTTTATTTTCTGTTGGAGGCCCCCTTTTGAATTCTGTGATTTCAGCATTGGGATATTTTCCACCCAGCTAGTTGGTTCCCTGCATCGTGAAACCAATTCATGTATCTGGACTGGTTTAATTGTCATTTATAGTGAAATTGCAAAGTTGATTAATTTTTATGTATTTGTCAAGCTTATGTTATCGGCTTCTAAATTACAAATTCTATCCGTCCAGGATGGTGATGAAAGCACCGCTACCCTTATGAGAGCTAAATTAGAAAGTGCCATTGGCTCTGTCATGCACAAAAGTCAGCCGTGGTTTCACAATGACATTTCACGCGAGGAAGCAGAAAGGCGTCTACAGGTGATGGGATTGCAAGAGGGAATGTTTCTTATCCGTGAAAAAGACCCAGGGTTTGTTCTTGGCCTTGCTCATGAAAGCGCTGTTGTGCATTACTTGTTTGATGTTGATGCAGTGGGAAAACTGTCAATCAAATCTGGCCCAAAGTTTGATAACCTGATGCTAGCGGTTGACCATTACACACAACGAGAGGATGGTTTGCTGTGTAAATTGCGTGAACCTTGTAACGCTGAGCTGTTTGATGGTCGGCGGAGAACCCCTTCAACAGGAACTCGTCCTCCTGGCCTATTTGAACAAAGAAGATCACCCAGCAGCTCGCTTAATGATAACTCGCCTTTTGCTTCAAACCCTTTTCTGCGTGCTGGGTCAGGGACTGGCGCTATGGTGCCTGATATAATACGTGAAGGTACAGATATTTTGAATGTGTTTTTGTGTAGGTGTACATGTATGCTGTACGTGAAATTATTACTTACAGAGCTTCATTTAATCATCTGTTAAACCGTCTTTGTGTTTTACTCCAAATACAATAATATACATATGGGAAAATAAAAATAATTGTTATTTGCTGCGGTTCTAAGAATAGCAGCAAATTATTGTTTTCACAACTTCAACTTATTGACAGCTGTCATGAAGACTCAATTATAAAAGGGCGGGATTTTAATGCTCAAGGTGATCATTCTAAGCTGACATCGCTGTTTGGTTGATTTCATTTGTCAATGCTCATTGATATATTCATAATTTTGTATTCTAGTTCAAGCTCTCTCCCTCGAGTGTCTGGCCATGCTTTCAGGAGGGTTCAGGTTTCCTTCTTAGATAAGGGGGTTTTTCCTGACGGGCAGAAGACACGATTTCATCTTTATTCCATTATGTATTTGCATAAATAAACAGGGACTGATGTTTGCATTACACTGGGCTTCTATCCAGTGCCGCAATCAGTTTTCCTATTAAATTTTAACACAGAATGATTCATTGTTTTTTATTGTTCATGGTCTCTACAATAGGAAATAGGGAAAACCATTACTGTTACATGCACAAGAAAATGTGTTTCACCTTGTAAGCTGTAATTTCACATCAAACTGTTGTCCAAACATCCCATGGTAATGATATTGAGAATTTGTTAAACCAAGACTATTATTTTTTGCCTTTTTAGCCTTTCCAGGACCTTCTTCACCAAGGAATGCTCCTCCACCATTACCTACTTCCCTTCCACCAGGCAGTAGGAATTCAATTGGACCCCCTCGATTACCACCCAGACCAGTTCCTGTCAGTCCAAGAGGTCCAATTCCGCCACCCGTTAGTCCTGGCCCTACAGGTGCCACAGATGGAAGAAGGATGCCAGGTAGACTAAAATTAAACATGTACATTATTTGAGTGTCAATGTATTTAGCACTTAAGTACTGATTGAGAGCACTACTTTCACGTCCCCTACTGGAGATGGGACCACCATCTTATGGGGTCATCTGGGCCTCTTGAAGGTCCAGCCCTTAGCAGGGCAAAGGCAGACCACCTTCATTTCTCAGTTTTTTTAAGGCGCTGAGTATTAGTCCAGCCCCAGGAAATAAAATGATGACCTCCCTCTCTGCAGTCAAGCAATTTGCAGACTAAGGTCATCCTACTGTGGGTAAAGGTATTAACTGCTGTGGTTAAGGTAGTTTAAGCTTCAGCTATACGGCAAATGGCAAACATCAGATTCAAGTTGAGCATTCTCAAAATCGAAAATGAGAAGATAAAAACATGTCAGAAAATTCTCCTTATGGATAGAAAATTGTGTGAAACTACTAATTTATGTACATAGAAATAATAAACAGTAGGCAACAAGTAAAGGGGAAACTTGGTCACGTGGGTACAAATTCACGTTTGCCGTTTGAGGTAAACATGATGGCTAACCTCTCTATTAACCATTTTTCTTTTGGATTCTTTGTCTTTAGATTGCGCACGTGCTGTTTAGTAGTTTTGACACAGTCTTTTCGTTGTTCTTTTTCGGTTCAGGTGCATCTGGAGGTGCTCAGTTTGAGGGCATTTATGACAGCATTAAGATGAAGAAAAGCTCTTTTTACTTCAATCAGTTTAAAGATGTTCAAACTCGGAAGCTGAGGAGTGAAAATTTAAAACTAGAAAAAGAGTTGGGTGAGTGTATTTTGCAGGAAAGTAGAATTTGTTCTTTGATGTTGGGATTATAGGTTGAAGTAGGAAAGGTTTTTATCCTTCCCAGCTATGTCCATTGCTCTCACTCAGCATGTTTATAAGTTAATATTTGTAGTGAAGCAAAACGTACAGGATTGCATTACTAACCAGGCTGAAAGGGAGTGAATAGTTACTGTATTATTGCCTTGGTATCTTACTTATTTCTCTCTGTTTAAATGCTCACATTGTTCTTATGATTTTGTTGTTTGTGTTTTTAATCAGGTCATGGTAATTTTGGCTCTGTTCTCAAAGGCGAGTACACTAAGTTAAATGGAGAGGTGATTCCGGTGGCTGTTAAGAAGCTTAAATCTGAGGAAATGAATAATCCTAAGGTACAAATATATTATTTAAACATGCATTTTACATTCTCAGACGTAATTTAACTTATACATGTACAGGCATCTGTAACTACTTTCCAAATCATTGTAGTAAATGTTATACCAAAACAATTAAGGTTTTTTTCTCATTTTCTTTTAAGGCTGAAATTATGCATGAAGCTGAAGTTATGATGAAACTGGATCACCCAAATATTGTTAGAATAATAGGTACTGTGTGATGTTAGCATTTTAATGACTGATAAATTGATTTTGTAGCTTTTAGCTTCTTTGCAGGTCTGCATTGTATAGTTAAACTGATACAGAAAGGTTGTTATATGAAAGAGTAGAGTGTACAGTGTTTGTGACAGTACATTAATGATGTTGTCTTTGATACCATTAGCCCGTGTGAATGCAGACATATTTCTGGTCATTACTTCTATCCACCTGAAAAGTATTGTCAACAGCCCTGTGATGTAAAACATTTGTTTTGTTGTTGACCAATCCAATTAGAGTATAAATAGAGGATATTACACGAGTGGCGCAAAGATATGAATTTTTTTTTCAAGTGGCAAAACAATATTTTACAAACGAGCGCAGCGAGTGAGTAAAATATTGTTTTTGCCACGAGAAAATAAAATTCATATCTTCAAGCCGCTGTGTAATGGTCTTTTTATTATATAGACAAAAAGACATCAATAAAATAATAGAGGGAAAAGACCGAAATTACATCATCGATAAACTCACGTGTGAGATTATGGAGAATAAACCACTCGGGTCCCGGATGTAGTTTTTATGAATTTTACGGGTGGTATATTTTCCAGTAAAACCCTCGTGTCTATATAATAAAATAATAATAACGTAAAGTTCAAGTGACTACTCATGACCTTGCATGCTGATGTGTCTAGGAATTTAGTAAGATTTTTTTAAATACACAGTCTTTAGAACATAAATGTCAAGATTTCTTATGATGGTGAATGCTGCTTTCTAATTTGTAGAGTAAGGGTTCTAGAGCTATGGATAATATTATTTTGTTCTTTGGTTTTGCTTAAGAAATATCGGTGTTTATAGTAATGTGTCATCTTTGTTTCTTCACCCGTGGGGTATGGCAGGTATTTGTCAAGATACAACAGTGATGCTCGTCATGGAATTAGCTCCAGAAGGACCTCTCCACAAATACCTCAAGAAACACAAGTAAGGAAAAAATTGGTTAACCCTTTAGAAGCCATTTATGCAGCTCAACAGAAAGTTTTTGTGCTATTTATTTTATTTTCAACTGTGGCTTTTTAATTTATTGCAGAAGTCTACCAATGTTCAAAATCTTTGTCATCATGTTACAAGTTGCAGAGGTAAAGAAATGTCACGTAAATTGAACATTGAAATTATTGTGCATTATAATAAATATTCAAACTTCAGGATTTTGTGTCACAGGCACAAAAATTAGAATAACCTTGTATAGCATAACGAAATGTAACACAGTACTTCTCAGTAGCTTTCATTGAGATGGCCACATTTTAAGAATACATCCACAGACTCAAAAGTAAGAATCATCTTGTACAGCATAATGATGTCATTACCAAAGGAAAGTACTGCTCAGTAGCTTATGCACCCACCCTTGGAGATTTATTCATCAAATTTAAAACATGGTAGGACTGTGCGTAAGTAGAGTTTCAAATGTTTCATCCATGGAGTGGAGTTGATTAGATGAAAAATAAAATAAGAAAATGTAATCATAATCTTTTCTTTGCACAGGGAATGCAATATCTTGAAAACATGCAGTTTGTGCACAGGGACCTTGCTGCCAGAAATGTGTTGGTAGTCAATGAGGATTTTGTGAAAATCAGTGACTTTGGAATGTCTCGGGCAATGGGAGCTGGTACTGACTACTATAGGGTATCTACCTACTGTATTTTGTGCCCTTGTTAGAAAGCCAAGGACCTAAAAATGTAAAAGAAAATGTTGTCTGTAACACGCAATCCATGCTTGAATTTCATGGATTCAGAAGTTGGAAGTCCAGAAAAATTATCAAGTTATTGAGCACACTATGAAAAGTATGTCTTGTACCCTTTCTGATTGTAAAAATCTGTTATGAAAATATATCGATATGTAATGCCAACTTTCAAGTCGTGTGGACAAAAGCCTATGTTTGTTTGCTATGTACAGTCAACTCTCGCCTTGCGGACACCCCGCTATAACGGACACCCCGATAATACGGACAGCAGATAAATTCCGGGCAAAAATAAATTGCAGACATTTCACTGAAATAAACTCCCGCTATTATGGACTCTCGCTACAGAGGACACTAACTTAAGGTCCCTACAGTGTCCGCTATAAAGAGAGTTGACCGTACTATGTATTCATTTTGGTATAAGCCTTCTTCTTCTCCAAAGACTTAATGAGCATATTTTTTTTGTAGGCAGGGAAGGCTGGAAAATGGCCTCTGAAATGGTATGCCCCTGAATGTATTTACTACCGGAAGTTTAGCAGCAAGAGTGATGTGTGGAGTTATGGCGTGACACTGTGGGAGGCAACTTCATATGGCAGGAAACCTTATGATGTATGGCTCAACAATTCCTTGTACATAAATAGACCCTATTCTCGTTAAACGTGTTTTAGTATGATGATTTGACTAGTTTGTCACACAAAAAAATGATTCCTTATATATGAACCATTATTTACATTTGGTTGTCACGGAATCCTACACATACTGACAGTCACACAAACAAGGAATTCTCAGACTAACAAAGTTGTAGCCTGTCCATCACGAACCCAGGTAAACAGGGTTGTACACCTGTAAGTCCTTAGCAAAGGCTTATTCACATTATCAGATTACCACTTTCGTATTGTCAGTCTATATCATCTTTCTTGCTTTTAAACAAACTTCTAATTTATTGCACAGACTTAAACGTTATGGTAGTACTGCACTCGGGCACTCGATAGTTCTTTAACCCTTTAAGTCCCAATAGTGACTAACGTCAATTTTCTCCTAACGATATCCATACAATGTCAAGAGATTAGGTTATGAGAATTAATGAAATGATCACCTAAGGGAAAATGCCTTGATCTTTTATCAAATTCTCTCAACTCATTCATGAAGGAAATGTATGGAGATCAGTTTGGAGAATTTTTATGTGGATATTGGGGCTTAAAGGGTTAACTTCTATGAACTGATCTTTTTCAGGGTCTCAATGGACAACTCATCCTAGAACGGATAGAGAGCGAATACAGACTGGAATGCCCTGAAGGCGTCCCGCAGAATGTGTACAGTATAATGAGAAGCTGCTGGCAGTATCAGTAAGTACAATACCCCAGCGTTCCAAAGTTATTCGGCCTCTCACAGCCGGAAGACCTCAGATAACAATGACCACAACCAGGTGTGCGTCCAGCCGTCCAGCGGTTTTAGTGAAAACAAGGGTTTGGGTAGGGTGCACAGTCTCGCGGGCTCATAAAACCTGATCTCGGTCATTGTTATTGAAGGATTTTCAGCACTCACAGCACGAGCTTAAAATCGAATAAACCAATCACATCTCAAAGCAAGTGCAGGTAGCCGCGGCAAGCGCGGGAAGCCCATATATGGCGCGGCCTTTTGTGCCGGAAAACGCGTCTGTGCAAGTAAGGATTGGTTTTTTATTTATTTCTTATTGGTTAAGAAGAAGGCGCAAAATTTTTCAACCAATCACAAAGCATAGCAATGCAAAATATAACCACCCATGAAATTAAGGATAGTTAAGTCCTCAGAGACAACGTCGAATGGGTAAACTATACGCGTGTTATCGCTCAGCGCTTCGAGAGAAAGGCGACTGTTCGAAGTTAACGCAAGACAAAAAAAGTAATTCTACTCAATGTACAAAAATTCAATTTATATTTCGAGAAAATCTCTCTCAAATAACTGGCCAAAACACCAACCAGATTTTTTTTTTTTGTCCGCAGTGAAGAGGACAGGCCGACTTTTAGATTTCTGGCTCAGGAACTTGCAGACGTTCTGATGGAGTTGAAAAATAACAATGGGCATAGGGATGAACATGTTTAGTGAATGCGCTCTGTTCAAACGTACCCAACTTCAATGTACAAGAATATTCCCTACCCTTCCAGTGCTAGTGTACAACGTCCGCTCTCAACTTTGTTAACCGTTTATTGGCGTTCAAAATGGCGGACGGAAGCTCATTTCCAGGAGTTTCTCCTCCATTTTTAACCCAGAGAAGGCCTGGGAACGACGTTGTAATTCCGGCTAGTCGAGTATCGTATCGGTCGTAATAGATATAAATACGTGTTTACTTTTACCCGAATTTCCCCGTGTGTATTATGAGCAGTGATATTGTTATTTAAGCAGTCTCTATAGCTGTCGACTTACTTACTTACTTACTTTCTTACCAAGCAATAGCCTTTGATTACTTTCTAAAACCAGTCTTTGTGAGGGCATAGTTTTTGAAATGCCTGTGTGAAGGCTAGAGTTTGAAATACAAATTCCGTAGAAACGACAATTTTTTTTACCTTTGAGTAATCATTCAAACCCCCGCCCCCCCCCCCCCTACCCCCACCCACCCCCTTCAGAAAAAGCTCTTTTGTTTCTAGAGGAAAACTCTAAATTCCATTTTAGATTTAAGATATAGTTTCTCAGGATAACCAACGCTAATCGAGTTAAAATTTAAAAAGTACAATGTAATGACAGACGTAGCAATAGTAGTTTTCTCGTTAGGTGGTTACTGGTTACCCCCAACAACAGTTAGACTTAGAATAAAGTTTATTAATTAGAACTTTGTACATAAATTTGTAAGTATTTCATAACTTTCTTTTACTGAATATTTTTAGATAAAAAAGGTTCACTTTAAAGTGGACCCGTGATTGACACTTGATCTTACAAAATTCTAAGCCAATCGAAACAAAGGGCACGTGGGATTGTTCAGCACTTGAATAGCACGTGATAGAAATTTTTTCGATTTTCATATTTCCCTGGCAAAGGAACAACAAAACTTACCGATAGACCTTTGTCACGCGGCGGCCATTTTGTCTCAGGAAATTTAAAAAGCTTTGTTTATGCACGGATAGCCTCGCAGAGAGAACGAGGCTAGCCGTGCATAAACAAAGCTTTTAAAATCTCCTGAGACAAAATGGCCGCCGCGTGACAAAGGTCTATACGGGAGTCTCGGATGCAAAATTACAGGTGGATAAAAAAAGACTTAAGAAGCAATAAAAAGGTGTAAATTTGTTGTTCTTAAAACTAAAATTAAGCATGTTTACTCTTTGTATTGCGTATGCAACGTAAAAAGACAGGACAGAAAGATAATGAATTATTTCAGTGCCCATAACAGCATCTGTAATCGCTATATTCGCCACTTTAGAAACAAGAAAGAAACTGTACCGAGTTAACATTCGGAAAGACTTGGGCCAATAGCTGACTGAATGGCGCGCAAAATTGGCGCGTCCCCGGTAACGACCCAGAAGTCTTTGCGAAAACTATCTCGGCCCAAGGGGCCCTTTTCTCGAAAGTCCCGATAATTAACAGGCCCGCAAAGCTGTTTTTGTTTACATGCAAGATAGAGGTTTCAATAGCTTGGCATCTAACATGATAAAACTATCAGTTAATGAAACAAAATGCAGTAGTTTGCTAGCCAGGACCCGCGCTTTTATTCTTGATATTTCGATTTTAATATTTGATTTCCGGCCCGAAAAGCTACCGGGACTTTCAAGAGACCGGCCCCAGTTTCCTGTTTTAAAGTGGCAAGGTTTGTGGGTGAATATGTGTTAACCAAATTTAGTACCACAGTAGATATAAAATGGTAAATAAATATATTAAAATTCTGATAATGACCTTAAGGTTATCTGAATAAAATTTAACAAGCTCGCAATTTTCCTTTTGTTTTTGATCATTCTTCGTTCGATGATCATTACGTAAACCGCTCGCTTGTTAAGTGAAGCTCCGAAAACCGGCACCTTCTACGCGGGCTAAGAAGACAACTAAGAGAAGTTATTAGTAACTATTTTATTTCTAGTCTAACTCTAGCCGTCTCCCCCTTCCTCTTTTAAGAATATTTTTTGATTCGTGATTCAGCGCTAGGAATCCAGGATCCTACTAACGATTTGAATCCAGAATCCAAAGTCCACTAACAAGCCATCCCGAATCGAGCAAGTGGAATCCAAGACTTTCCAGAATTACCTCCCACCTTACAACTTACACTGCCTGTAGTGTAACTATTCAAATGGACGCGTTTGATTGACCTGCCGTTTCCTGCAATAGTTCTTTAGTCTGGTGTTTTAACACCGACATTTTGTCAAAGGCTGCATTTCCCCTATTTGATCTTTTATGTTATTCAACAGAACTATCTCCTTTCCAGTGAACTGACGATGCCTTACGGCCGCTGCTCCCGTTGCTTTTTACGCTTTTTTCACTTCCCCTACTGCTGTTACTCAGTCGTTCGTCGCGATCGTCCCCGCATTTCGCTGGCGATTTGTCGGATTTTTCTTGAGTAATGCTTGATGAGCTTCCTGGGGAAGAACCAGTCTCTGCGCCGCTCTCGCTCTTGGCTTTTCGCTCTTGTACTGCTGTTGTTGCAATTAGACATGAACAAGTTAACTTTCATCCTTTTTCATTGCTAAAAATTAACTCTGCTGTATGTTTGCCAAAACTTTTCACTCATGAAAACCCCAAAAATTAAAGTACAAACTTCAGAAAGCCGAGTAATTTGAAAAAACCGTCAAAATATGTCTGAATGTAAATGAGCGACGTCCTTAAAGTATTACTCTATCGGTCAGCTCTTCACGTTGCTTTTATTCCGTGTTTCAAAGGCTTTTTCTTTAACACGGAACATTATGTTGCATTCAATTGTGGCCTTTCGTGCGTTGGTACTAACTAAAGACAGGTTATTTTTATGAGGGTTTGATACGCTCTAAATATCTCTGCTTTATAAATGATATGAAAAATTAATGACCTCTGGCTACTTACCTGTCGACAAAGCAGAATTTGACAAAGGTAGAATTTGCATATTAAATATAGTCAGAAAATGGTTGAGATATTCTATTATTTTCCCTTCTTCACTTACCTAGTTTATATTTAAGGCATGCAACTAACTTTTCATAATAGTTTATGCTCTCTCTGAGGTTTCCAAGAAGATGATAAATGTTCCCCAAGCTAGCGCAAGCTTTGCTTTCTCCATCCAAATCTTTCAGTTCTTTCGCAACATGTAGTCTCCTCTGGTGATAATACACAGCTTGATCAAAGTCATTTCTCTGCTCAAAAATGTTTCCCAGATTATTTAAAAGTTTCGCTTCTCCTAGTTTATCGTTAAGCTCCTTCACAAGTCGAAGCCCTTCTTCATAACATTCGACGGCGCGATCTAAGTCGCCGATGCGTCGGTAGGTACAACCTAGATTACAATACGCTCTCTTTTCCGCGCGTTTGTTTTGAAGTGACTTTGCAATATTAAGGTGTTTTTCATGACAGCTTCTTGCTTCGAAGAACTTTGACGCTTTGTAATACACTATTCCTAAGCTGCTCAATGCTTCTCCCTCGTTTGCTTTGTCTTTGGACTTGTTATATGCTCGGATTTTTCGTTCGTAATGTTTGACTTGCTCACCAAAAGACTTGCTATTCTCTCCAGCATTCATAGCACCATTTTGGACTTTTTCTTTTTCTCCCCCTATAAACTGAATATCTCCATCTTTTGGTGGCTTCAAAGGCTCATCGACTGCCTTGATCCCCTCCTGATTCATTTGAGAACAAATGTGTTCCCAGCAAGTTTCAACTCTCAACTATTACGCGACAAATCAACTCCACATATTATCTAAACACTAAGTGGGTTTGGGAGCCTGCCAAGTTTACTGAATTTAGAACACCTACAAGCGCGAACTACGCAACTTCCGTTGATACAAATCCGCCATTTACGTAATATCCTCCAATCTCGTTCAAGATCTGATTCTCAAAAAGCTTACGATTTGCTCCTATTGACCCGAGATAAAAGCAAGGTACGGTATTATAATGCATGGCAAAATAGACAAAAAGCTATGCATGATTTGGAACCTCGGATATATTCACAAACTGAAGAAATTAGTTCGCTTATTAGGTCAGTGCTTACAATACACTATCAACAAGGGTGACGAAGATTAACTAAGATTTATAACAGAGATTACAGTAAGAGGCCATTTCCGAGTTACTTTAAGCCTATGTTTCAAAGGACTCTCAAAGCGAGGGTAAGTACGAGAGTTATGGGATCAGAACTCGGAAGTGGCCATTTTCTTTAAAAAAAGAAATGATTTTATTCTTCACCACTTCTCCCTTCTTCGGTCACAGTTTAATCAAGGTTGTACAAATCAAGTCAAATCCAAACAACAGTTTTATTTTATAGAATAATTTATTACAAAAAGAATATTTCATATTTTGACATATTTTACAGCCGCAACGGATTTCTAAACCATCGCTAAATTTTCATTTTGCTGATATGTTGTTATTGTTGTTGTTTCTTGTACCCTTTAATTTGGTTAAATAAACTTATGAATATAATAAGATACTAGTCTTTTAACGATTAATTCTACTTTCACAACAGAAAACTAGAGTTTGAATAACTCGGTCTCGGTTAGTCGCATGCCTTAAATATAACTTGTCTTTCAGAATTACTAAATTCCACGCACGGTCATAATAAAATACACTAAGATTACACTGCAATATTTTCTGGATTTCCAAGAGTTGCTAAGCTCTTCTGCGATTTAGTAAGCGTCAAATTAATCTTCTTTTCCATCAAATCCTGTCGAATTTGCTTCAACTCCTTCTGCGCTGCGTCACGATTCTACGAAAGAAAAGACAACAAATGAATGATGGGCCAAATCCAAACGAAACTGATCAACTGACTCGGTTGGGGGGGGGGGGGGGGGTGGGTAAGTAGGGGATGCGTTGAAACACAAAAATTTGGCTTTATCAACTAAATCTAATCACCTGTAAAAACATTCATAAGCTACCGTCTGGGCGCTACTTTATCAGAGCGAGTAATTATTATTAGCGGACGTTACATTTTATTTACTTCAAAATTTTTAAACCTCTCTTCGTCCACAATCAACAAGAAACAAAACTCCCAAAACAAAACAAAAACACATCAGTTTCGTTTACCTTCATTTCAACTGTCAGTTTCATTTTCAATTCTTCTATTCTTCGTCTAAGCTCTTCAACTTCGTGTTGTAAGCGAGCAAGGGACATGCGCTGGTTTGTCTAAAAATAAATGCAGATATCATGGTAAATATAACATTGGACAGGGTCAATCGTAGACACCAACAAGGCTCCCTCAAAGACTTCAAACCCTAGGGGAAGGGTTCAGGGAGCAAGCGCGACCTTTTTTTCCCACGTCCCCTTCACAACAGATCCCTGATGTCAGGAGAGCCAAGTGACGACACAAACTCGTTCCCTGGGGCCGAGCAGGACAGAAGACTAGGAACGAGGTGGCGGGAAAGATGGAGAGATGCGACAGAAACTTGAGACTTCAGAGACTTGTAGAAAATGCCGAACGTAGATATTTCCTCTGACGAGGTGGTGAGGGAAGCCCAAATAAAGCAGCATGGAGTTGGATTGTGAATGCACTGTGTGATGAGTGATGGCACGGTAATCAGGTTTCCATCCCAGGAGAAATGTCCATTGGGCATTGGGTGTATAACCTGAGCAGAAGGAACTGGTAGGTCATTCACGTATAGAGCAACAATCAGCATATTTGCCAGCAAGTAATTTCTTTAGGAGCTACTCAGAAGCTGCAATATCGCTAAAAGGTAAGGCGAAATTCACTGGCCCAAACTAGAGACTTGAATAAGAAAGAAAAAAAACAAAAGCCAAAAAAATGTACAGATAATGGTTACCTTTTCCGATGGTGACTTGTAATCGCCTCCTCCTCCTCCTTTGTTACCCTCGCGTTCTATAAAAAAAGATCCACAATGAAATTATATATAAAACAAGAAGTGATTAATGATTTGCCCTAGATTGTTAAGCTATTTTCTCGTAGTTTTATTCCAAAAACGCTAGAACTGTGGTCAAGGCTCGGCCCATTCCATTGCTCCCAATTTGAAGCCATCTCATCCTTCCAGTTTACTTGGTAAAGTAGATAAATGCGCTGTTATTGAATTGTTGATTTACATATGTAAAATAAAGTAAAGAAACCCTTTCATATATTTTTATATTGAAAAATGTCTTGATCAAGGCATACCTTTGCTCTCCAAGTACGACATGAGAACTTTGTGCTGCACATCAACTTCGTGCCTTAGTCGGTTCACTTGGTCATCTAAACTTCCGGTCTTCCTTTTCTCTTCAAAAAACTTCTTTTTCCAGATGTTCTTGGCTTTAAAGAGAATAAGGCGTTATTCAAATAAAATTTTATTAACAGAATGCACTGGGAATTCTAATGTAAACATTTAGTGCTACCAACTAAACAACTGACTGTAAAAAAATCACTGAAATGCTGATAATTGACAACCGTTAGCCCTGTATACCCAAGATTCACTTAAACAAAGAGCTACATGTAGCACTTGAAAATGTGATCTTCATGCAATTAAACCTTATCAGCTTAAATGAGGTTAAAGCAGTAGTCCAATTTGTCTCCCTATTTCTACCCTTGGCAACTCAAAGGGAATGTACATGTAAAAGCTAGACCCTAAAATACAATGTTGTTTCAAAAGATCATGAACAGAGGACATATAACTTATGTAAAGCAGCCTGATGCCTGCATTAGTACCGTGCAACTCTCATGGGTTGAGTGGGTAAAGGGAATAACGCAGGCCTACAGTAATTACAACAAGCTGGTTTGGCATCCATGGCAAGTTTGGGGATGCTAACAAAACCAAATCTCAAAGACATCAATCCTAACAAATTAATGCAAACATACACTGGTTTCTCTTTTGCAACATCTGATTCTGTAACATCTTTGCCCGTCGGACTTTCGACTCTCTCTCTTTCTCCATATCCACCCTGGCATTCTTTGCTTTCCTCAGATCTGCCTTCAACTCTTCAATCTCATGACGTTTTCTGTCCTTAGCTGATGCCGTATCCTTCTCCATCTCTTTTTCTCCTTTCCTTGGATATGTCATCGGGGGTGGAGTCGGTACCTTGGGTATCTGAGGTATTTTAAATTTGTCTTCCAAGATCTCTGTAGGCTTCTTTGGGGGCTTTTTTGCCACTTTCTTTCCTTTAGAAGCATTAACATTGGTATTTCCCCTTCTGCTATCTTTCTTGGTACTGTCTTTGACATTCTTGATGCCATCTTTGTCAGCTTGTTCATTATTATCCCGTAATTTTTCATTCACATTTGCTTCATCATCTTCATCACCATTCTCAGCTCCACCACAATCATTGACGTCAGGCACTGCAACACCTGGGTCATTACTTTCGCCAAATCCATCATTCCTACGACAACAAACATTGGAATTTATTAACAATCAACTTACTTCATGGGGAAGACTGAGGATAGGGACACTAAGACATTCAGAGTTGCAATCATCAGATGACTTAGATACAGTCAAAACTCCTGCAGGTGACTATCCAAAATGATTACTGGGACTAGATACTTTGGATAAGTGGTTGCTATTAATAAGAGGAAGCTGCAAACAGAGGTTGAACTGTATTGAGTCACATTTATTAATAAAGCTTGAGAGGTGGCTACTTTTTATTGGATTAAATGGATGTTTATAATTTGAGGTGTTGCAAAAAGTATTACTGGTTGCATGTTGTTTTGTGGTGTGATTACTGTTCAGTGTCTTTCAATGAATCTTTTGGTAGTTTCTTGGTGTCGCAGACAGGTGCAGTCACCAAAATGACGTAATACAAAAGATTGAAAAGACAAGGAATAATACCTACACCAAAAAAAAATTTTAAGCAAACTAACAATATTTTCTGCATCACTTAAAGAAACACCCAGTCTTATGTATTGTCACCAGGAAAATGCAATATCACTAGGAAACAAGTGACCAACATCAATTTTCTCCTAACAATATCCATACATCACTGAGAGAAAAGGTTATGAGAACCGATAAAATGATCACCAAAGGGAAAAAGCTTTGATCTTTTGTTAAATTCTCTCAACTGATTCTTAAAGGAAATGTATAGAGATCAGTTTGGAGAATTTATATGTGGATATCAGGGCTTAAAGGCTTAATAGCTGATGTGCCTGTCTCTATGCTGTGCAACCCTTCAAACCTTACTCTTTACTAACTGCGTGCAAACTCTCATAACTGGATTTCTCTCACTAAAAGCCTTACTAATGTACCCAGTCAAAACCACTTACATGATATCAAGTGATCCATTAACAAGATGATTTCCAAATCCCAGTTCATTTTCATCAAGTGTAACTGGTCTCCTTGAACCTTTTGCAGGTGATGGAAATTGAACAAATTTAGATCTCTCTTCGACTTCACTTAAAGTTGGAGGTGTTTCCCTGCGACTTACTGTGACCTCACCAAAAACAGCAGAACTATTAACATCTTCAAAATTCTCTTCATTAATCCCTGGATAATCAGCTCCTTTCAAAACTTCCTGTTCCTTCAGATGACTCCTTTCAAGAGAAGGAGAATGGGAGCGATCTCTCCTTTTCTTTTTCCCGGCTTTTGATTCACCTTTTTTCTTTTTGTCTGGCACAGGTTCATATTCCACAGTTTTACTATAACTACTATCATTTTGATTATCAAAACTACTATCCTTTTGGGGGCCACTTGTTGCCAACTTATCCTGTTGAGCAGGTAATGGAGAAGCTATGACACGCCCTGAAGGAATAGGTGTAGGTGGTGAAATTAATGCCCCATTCTGCCCAGGAACAGGTAAATTTGGCAAAACTTCAGGTTGAATAAACTTAACAGTCCTTGCTTCTGACTGATTGCTACCAGATGAGCTATCACTCCCTTTCTTCTGCATTCTTTGCTTCTTTGTTTTGGACAAAATACGTTCTGTGGAATCTTCATTTTCATCCATGCTTTCCTTTCTCTCTTTCTTTCTCTTCTCATCCAATCCTGTCACGTCCCCAGCATTTCCGCCTCTCCTTTCAACTAAAGACTGGTACCTGTCACCAGTTTCTTGATCTGCATCACTGTCACCTTCGTCTTCAGACATTGACTTAGTAGACCTGCTGCTCCTGTGGAAAGTTTGATCCACTTGTCCAGACTGCTGGCCAGGTGAATAACCACCTGTCAGTATGTCTGCATGAGGTTGCTGCATGTATCCTGCAGGAACACCTGGAAAACGTTGAGGCTGCATTGATGCCATTCCCGCTGAAAAAGAATGATACTTACTTGTAATTATCACAACAAAGGAATGTTTTGAGCAGTTCCCATTCACAATGACCTAGCTATAAGCACATCAGGATCTCAAATTACCTTTTTTTATCCTGGTGCCAAGAGATGACTGAATTTTTTTTTCAGTTGCGAGATGGAAAAATTTTGTCAAGAAACAAGAACCACTCACAATAAGTGCCATTGCACTAGACATTAGAGACCAATCCTCATCATCATAACCTCACGTACTGTCTGATAACAAATATAAATTCCTTTTTATTGCCAGATGAGGACTATACAGAAAGAGGCCAAACAACATGATTATATTGCTACCAAGTGTAACTACACTGTGACACGAAAACAATATTTCATGTTAATATACAGTGTTACTTCATTGATACACTCTCAAATTAATTCCTATAATGATATTACCTGTTGTCATTCCATGAGTCTGTATAACTGTATTTGCAGCATTTTCCACTGGTCTTGCCACAGAGTCATGTGTAGCAGGAAGAATAAATATCTCCGGTGTATATGACTGAAAAAAGTAAACCCTTTTGTTAATTTTTTTGGGGCAAATTGTAGAAATAATCCTTCCAAATTTAACATGTCTGTAGTGGCTTCATCTGTTAGCTAAGTTAACAAAAAGAAAGTGTATGTGTGACTTTCTAAGGTTTGCTGAAACCAGGCTTAAAAATTCAAGAAATTATGTCAAATAAAATTCAAAAATCCAAGACTTACATTAAACACGACAAGAAGACAAGACTATGAGACTGGGTGAAAAGTTTCTAAAACACATGATTTTCTAAAAGGTCACCATAATGCCACCCTTAAGGCCCTGATAAAAGAGAAACTATCTTATTATAATTATCCTTACCACTGGTGGTAAAAAGTCTTTTGCTTTGAGAAAGCGTTCTTGATTTTCTTTCACCTAAACAGATGTCATTTTAAAAACGTTGAAAAATAGACTTCAAAGAGCTAAATGAATTTACACCAAGGCACCACCAATATAAACAGGAAACAATAATATTAGAGCACTGCCTTGATTCACCAGGCAAGAATAACAGCAATAACAATAATAATAATAACAGTTGCTATCTATATCTTGATATAAGCGACAATGACTGTATATTACGACTGAATAATGTAATATCACTGACTGAATTCGAACGTTATAGTTTATTTAAAACACATATATTTGCACAGTATAATTACTGTAACTGTGGAAAATTTTTACATATGTCACATGAAGACTAAGAAAAGGAAATTACTGAACTATTGTAGCATGAATTATGAAAAGAAAATATGACGTGCATTGAAAACAGCTCTAACCTTTCATTGTTTCTTTCATAAATAATGCACAGAGAAAACTGAAGAAAACACTTCAATTATTAATAAAAAACGTGACAGTCTATCCAAAAAGTAAATTAAAACCATCGTCGTTACTGTTTGTTCGGTTGGCAGATGTTTCCCAGTACTTTACGAACTGAAGCAAATGGATATTTAATAAACCGATCGAAGGAAGACAAGGGCGATGTATTATTTCGAAAAACAATATTGAAATAATACTTAGTTCCCATGAAATAAAAACCACCCTTCTGTTAAAAGCTTTAACAATACTATAAAATAAATCTTTCATCTGTCTAGATTGTAAAAACTTACCACGGCCATACATCGACCGACAGAACGAAGAAAAACATAATCTTCTGGCACTATCTCCGATCCTAACTGCTCCTCAATGTGATCTCGAACAAGGCTGAGAGAAATATATGGTTGTACTCTAAAATATAAAGATAAGGTTCAAGATGTGATGCTTCATACCACCATTACATAATATTAAAAATACAATAGCCCCAGGAAATAACATTACAAGCAAGCCTAACATGTCTGCCATAGCTAAAACGGAACTTGTATGGCATTAACAGCTTAAAATTAGGCTTACTTTTTCCATGCGAAACGGCAAATTACCTGACAAAACCAGCCGAAACGGACTCCAGTGCAATATTGTTGAACGCTGTTCGATATTTTTCCAGCCACAGTTCCAAGGGAACGACAAATATGTGTAAATCGGCCAACTATTAAACAAAGTACGAAATGCATGTGCTCGATCAATTTCACAACAGATAATACAAGCGGACTTTTGAGGGAATTTTAACTAAAGATCAACTTCAGTTACCTCATCTGGTGGTCGTTGTAGACTGCTGTGAGCCGACATGTTTAGCAAAAGTCAGATCTAATCAAAACCGGTCATCTTTTAGCTAAGAAAACAGGGAAATTATTATGAGACCACTCCGTTTCAATCACTGTTGTCAAGGATTTATTTATTGCCCTCTTGCTGTTGTTAATCACGTGACAAGTCCTGGTGACGTCATTTCAGCCGAGCTCTGGGCAAAACCTGATTTGATTGGTTGGAAATAAGTCTAATAAAATGAAATTCCTAGAAGAGCTCAAATATTTACTCAAAGGATCAACTGTAGTCCGCCAAGCAGATTTTAAGATTAAAGCGGCTCTTAACACATATTTACGAAACGACGATGGTAAATAAGTGAAATTAAATTGTTTCATTGCTTCTGATGCTCAGACTTGCATGGTAATTCTTGAAAAAATGAACTGAATGTTAAAAATTTCAAAAGAAAATACAATACTATGTTACAAACTTGTAATGAAAAAGGGGTAAAGTCAGGTATACCGGTGCCAATAGGTTCTTTGCATGACTTGATCACGTGATTAACTTTCGGTAAACGCGAAAACAGTTCACTTTTGAAAAATTTTGTCAGCACAAACGGAAAGAGCATATTAAAAATAGGTAACCGAAGAATTTTCAGCCGTATATCTCAAAAGTGGCGATTGCAACGGCCGCCGAAAGTTGGAAGCATTTGTTGTATGAGATTTTGCCACCCAGTCACGCTTGCATGGTTTTCCATACAAATTCTTGTAATTTCGAAATGTTCAAAACTGTCATGAAATATTTCCTTAAGCATTACAGGGCTCAAATCTCCTTTTAATTCATAACAGACAATTTGAGCCCTTAAATGCGTAAGAGAAAGATTAAACGACAGTTTAAAAATTTTCGAATTTACAGGGATTTGTATGGAAAACCATGCAAGCGTCACTGGATGGCAAAAGTTGTTCTTCTCATACAAATGCTTGTAACTTTTAGCGGCGGTTGCAATCGCTACTTTTGAGATATACGGTTGAAAATGCTCATGTTACCTAATTTTAATAGGCTCTTTCAGCGTCTGCCAACAAAATTTTTCAAAAAGCGAACTGTTTTCGCGTTTACCGAAAGTTGATCATGCACGTGTTCACAGTCGTGAAGGAGACTGAGAGGGAGGGGAGGGAAGAGAACGGATTATTATCCGACCGAATTTTCGATTGTGCTAAGGGTTATGAAGTTTTTTTCTTCTTTTTCAAGCGATATTAAAACCCACAAAGCTAAACCTTCGATGGTTGTTGTTGTTCTTGAAACTCATTTCGCGGAAGAGGAAGCCTTAGCAAAGTCTTCATCAGTATAAAAAACTGAGTAAGATACCCTTCCACGGTTTTTTTTAACTTTTGACGAGGTCAAGTCAGGGCAAAACCGTCAACTCAGCTGGAAAGAGCGCCTTTAAATTAATAACATAGCGATTTTTCGAAAACTTACAACTAATAAAATTGCCAAGATTGAAAGTAAAACGTCTTAAGCGAGCGAAGCATGCAGTATAGCTCCTCAAAGACGCGAAATTTTACAGACGTTTGTATGGTGGGGGGCTTTCAAACTTGACAATTTTACATGCCCTCTTAATTTGAGACGACACACGAATCTTAGCAAACTAAAAGCAGCTCTCGCCTGTAAAATATTTGATACTACGATCTCCACTATTCTAACAAATAACATCGAAATTTGGGGTGTGTATACCAAACCAGATTTTAAGACCTGGGACGGCTCACAAATCGAGAAGGCACACCTTCAATTTTGTAAATGATACTTGGAGGTAAACAACAAAGCTTCTAATATAGCTCGTAGAGCAGAGCTTGGTCGTTTTCCTTTAAATATCACTGTCAATCAAAAAATTCTGAAATACATTTTGTATATACAGTCTAAAGATGAGGAATCTTTCGTCAAACAAGCTTTTTTAATGTCATTTAACTTAGACTGTAATGACAAAAATGGCTCTGCTCCACTCTCATTTAATGAATATGTCAGAATAGTTTAAGCTTTCTGACTTTAACCCTGATTTATTACATATCAACATGGTAAAAAGCTATGTAAGTTCAATGAGACAGGAATATACCTCATTTTGGCAAAACACTCTTCAACATTCTCAAAAACTTGAATTTTATAGATCTTTTAAAACCGATCATACTACCTCTAGTTACTTAGACTTAACAAGAGGAACAGCTGCGAGAGGAGAAGGGCTTTAGTAAAACTACGAATAAGCAATCACAAACTAATGACAGAAATAGGCTGACACAATCAAACTACGAAGGGTAATAGGCATTGCCCTTTTTGTGGATCCAATCTAATAAAAGACAAGGTTCACTTTCTTTTTCAATGTCCTACATACTCTATGACCAGGAGTAAATTTTACTATAAAGTCAAGACTCTGATTCCAAATATTACCCAGTTACCTATAATCGGTTTGATCAATGAACTGATGAATTCCATACGAGCAAATAAGAGCATTTTATCACGAAGCCATTATCCCGATTATGGCTCCTGATTTTATTTCATTGGAAAAATGAAATTGCCTAAGAAAGAAACAGTGCATCCGGCCGGGACACACCCTCATCTCATTCTGTCAATTTCCATCCGGGTTTCCAACCCATGGATAATGTGCAGGACAGGGGCGAGTACAGGTCCACAAGTAATGCGAATCACCGGGGAAGCTACAGACGTTGGGAGTGCTACAAGCAGGGGGTGGGGGAGGGGAGTCGCATTTCCAAGGTGCAAAATTTTCGATGTCGTCAAGGCTGACTGGTGTTTTGATCCATTCAATGACTTGTTTGATGCCGACCATCCACACGTCTCCCTGAGAGAGCTTATCTTGAAGGAACTTTTTCATTGCTGAAAAAAAAGGTTTAAGAAACCGCAGAAAAAGGATCAGGTCTTTTCGTTATACAAGTTCGTTCACCTTTTATGATTCCGACATTTTCTCCTGTTGTAGCTTGCGTAGCAGGAGGTTAGCGCGTGTAAAGTTTTTGCAGAGGAACTGCGAATCCGAGGGGAGAATGGGGAGAGAAATATGCTTCAGTGATGCTTTCTGTAAAAGAACTTAAACAACTTTCTCTACAATTTGGAGTATAGATATAACACCTTCAGACACCGCTGAGAAAGCCGTTTTTACAAAGATTGTTTTGCAAGCGTTCCTGTTTGAATACGTCGGTAACTTTTAAAAAAAGACACTGCATGGAAAGATTACAAAAAATGTTTTCTTGCAAATTCAGACACAAAATATGACTCTAAGATGGGCTCTCCGCCGGTCACTCTATTTCAAAGAGTAATTTAATCACCAGCTTCAATAAGCCTTGAATGATCTTTGCTTGTCCAATGGAAAAAATATATTTTCGCTCCTCATTAAACAAGAGTATATTTCATTGACTTACCAGAAAGTGTATATGGATATTTCGCGAACCAGACAGCGTGCATGAACATGGGAAATGGTGCTCTGTTGGAGTTATAGTGTCTATCAAAGTTTCTGGACAGCAGTTCATACGTCTCCTGCTCATTAGCTGGCGCTGAGCAGCCGTCGATCATATTACACGGTTTACCTTTTAAATCGATGTAATCAATCATAGGAACCTCCCATAGACCTGGGAAGGAATCTGTTGAATAAATGATTAATAAATTAGTGAAACCCATACAAAACAACAACCACAAAAAAAAAAACTATATAAACACCGTCTGGCGGCTGTTATTGGTCGTGATGATGATGTTGGTGGCTGGGAGATTGCCGTAAAATTGTTGGTAACTGTTTTGCTTAGGCCCAGTTCAGACGCCGAACTTTTCATGAGCCGAACCTAATTAGCTCTAATTCGAATCAAGGCTGACACAAATTGTTTGAACCGGCTGAATTGATTCAGACGCTGATCTTAATTGCAGCTGAATTAAGGTCAAAGGGCGAAAAATGCTCATTTCAGTCTAACTGCTTACAAAATACGTTATACTAATTTATGTATTAGTTCGGTACATGAAAAGTTCGGTGTCCTGAACCGGGCCTTAGTTTGCTTACCTCATCTCATCTCGGCAACATCTCAGAGACAACGTACCCTGCGAACAGAGGACCTTCCATCTTCTTAGACAAGAAGGGCCTCTGCTTGCGAGGTAGAGACGATAGGGACTGGGTCCCACTTTTCCGCTCTCATCAAGTGCCAGGATCGATACGGAACGGATCGACGGCTTCGAAGTTTGAGGGCCTAGGAACTGGGCAAAAATGACCTGCACGTAACTTTACGGGGCCATGTTAGTGTAGTTAAACTACGAAATCTTTCTTTCAGAGAAAGAAGCTCTGATTTTCAGCAAATTCCTTCGACTGTTTGACCTGCTTGGGTACACCAAAATGGCGCCGTTACAACATGAGCAAACGCCCCATATTTGGGGTTGAAACTGACTTACCAGTCGGGCAAGGTGGAATAACACATTCCTGTGTTGATCGATATTCCAGGGTGTACGGCCACATAGGAGGGTTAATAAACTTCTCCGTTGGCATGGACGAATCGTAGAGGAAGTGATTATCATAAAGAACTTGAAACATGGTATTTCCACCAAGCTGTAGAAACGGAACACGGAACCCTACGACGTCTTCCGTTTTGACTTGACCCCATTTTCTTAGAATCTCCTTCTGTCCGGCTATTTCGTCATTCAACTCGCTGTAGTTAGCCGATTTCCACCACGAAGTTGGTGTCCTGTGCGAGATGGTGTGGTCTGCAATGTCGTGTCTGTTATGGTAAAGTGCTTGTACCATTTCGTACTGTGTATACTCATGTGAGACGAAGAAAGTCGCTGTTGCCTTGCAGCCGTTTGGATTTTTTAGTACTCCGTCTCCAAACAGGGTTTCATAATAGGAATTGACCTGTAACAAAATGAAACTAAATTAAGCCAATGGCAAACTTTAATCACATGAAATCTGTAGGACCTCGGATCAATTTTAAAAGCAGGTTTGATAGCTAGTGGGGCGTTTCTGTGCTACGCTCAGGAGAAAGACGGCCAGCGACACCAGGTAACAAAATTTATACTTCATTGATGACTTTTATCCGTTTTAGCTTATACATTTGTCGTAAGTTAGTTTCCTATGCAAACCCTTACATTGCAATTTTAGGAGCCGTTAAAAAATACTTTCTCTCGGAACAGTCTGGCCCTGAGGAAGGCTAATTATTGGCCTATAAAAAATCAGCCCATTGCCGTATAGTCTCCTTCGCAGCCGTTATTAGGGTCGTCACTCGTCACGCAACGCTCCTCCCCACTAATAGTAGCCTTGCATTCAGTTTTGTTTTATTTTACACATCAAATGACGTCTGGCTACAGCATCTCTTTAATTAGAGATCCAGCAAGAGGAACCAGTCAGTTTTATTTACGCGTTGCGTGGACCTTCGCTTTCAAACAGTTTTTCCTTATATTGCGCTTGGGCTTCCTGTGGTGCCATCTGATTACGGGGGTAGCGTTATTTCCCCCTAGAGCGCCCTTTGCTCCGATTTCACCCTTTCTCTCCATCTCCAACAGCTGCATCGATCCGTAAAGCACTATGTGTAAGGCAAGTCAGTACCGCACTGGGAAAACAAGACTAAAAAAAAGAACGGACTCACGAACTCGACACGAAGTCTTGCCCACGAAACAAATTGTGCAACATGATTAGAGAGAAGGGAATCTGGAACGTGATTACATCTCAGTTACAGGTCAGGATGACAAGAAAAGAATTAGCCCGGCGGTGTCAATAAACTCACCAGTGCTTGAAGATCGAGTGACGTACACTCCGGCATGCATATCGTTGAAAGCAAGCGTTTTGAATAAAAACAAAATAAATACTCGATTACAAATTTCCAGATACTATCCACACGAAATGTTTTCTTTCTTCATTTTTTTTTCCTTCCGCTGAATTTGAGAGACGACACGACAGCAACGATTGGCAAATCTGCCACGGATAAAACCTGAGCAATCAGTGTCTTGTATGCATTTTTCGTAATTAACCCCTACAGAAAATTTAACCAACTTACCTGTCCGTTGACGGCATCGTCGAAAGACAACATGATCATCTGGGGTACTTGTTCTCTCTGCAAGTTTCCAGGTATGTCTGTGCCACTGCACCGACAATCTGGGAGCTTGCAAACATCTGGCGAGCACGGTTGGGCTGGTCCAAGACTTCGACGCTTTACTGCTGCTCCAGTTGTACCACTTACACAAAACAGGAGTAAAGCTAATGCGACCTTTGCTGGCCGATTCATCATTATGCTCGGCTTTCGATTCTGCGATGCTCAGTGGATGGTCTTCTTTGCTTCAAGTAAAACAGTTCACCCACACAGAACAAGCACTGACTTGTGCTATTTATACACAGTGTATGTAGGAAAATCTCCTGATTTGTTCCCTTATTTCCGGGAAAAATTCCCTGGGGAAAATTTGCGTGCGCGGTTATGTCACGTTAAGGTCCTTCAGGAAGGTCTCAGTGGGGAGGGGGTATATATTCTGGAGGTAGAAAGTTCCAACCGATAAGCTATTTTTCCTTTAAACGAGGCGGGTGTTTATCTTTGGTTCAATTTCTATTTTTATTCCAAATATGTGAGTGCGTAGTAAAAGTAACACCAAGACACGATGATGTTTGTTAACTCTACCGGGCTGACGTGACACTGCGGAAGTGCAAATAGACGATGATCCAGTTCTCAGGAATTTTGTAATTTCGTAACATGCTATTTTCAGTGATTGAATACCAAATTACGCGCGCACTGCCTTGGGTGTGTGAGTCTTATGCTTTGAGCTATTAGCTGACGCATTTCGAGAAATATATAAATAAAAATAACCTAGAATCGATGGAAGGAAAGAAATGACCATGTGAATGATCATCTACTATTTTAGAAGTCCTTATGGAAGATTGTTATTTTCTTGAGAACTTCGGCACTCAATTGGGAACATCTTCGGAGAAATATTCGGAACGTCTTCGTATCTGTTTGGATCCTTTAATACAAAATCCTGGCTTTCTCGGGTAAAAGTCAAAGCTCGCAAGTATAATAAT
This sequence comes from Porites cylindrica, assembly GCA_964035525.1. Taxonomy (NCBI): domain Eukaryota; kingdom Metazoa; phylum Cnidaria; class Anthozoa; order Scleractinia; family Poritidae; genus Porites; species Porites cylindrica. Next base: position 603,579 of record OZ037788.1, on the reverse strand, counting down.
GGCGGGTCGGTGGTTCCACCTGTACTCTTCTCTTCTGCTTTGCCGTTTTCTCTTGCAACTGATATCGCCGATCAAGCAAGCGTCTCTGTCGCCGGGACCACGCAGGAAAACTGATAATCATTTGCAAAAATAAAAACAAAACAAAACAAAACAAAAAATATTTTGGAAGAATACTGTGAAAATATATTAAGTTACAGGTTGATAACAGACACGACCTTTTTTTGAAAAAAAAAAAAAAAATGGATGGTGACCGTCACTTCCGGCTTGTACCTAGTCTTCCACCTTCTATTTCGAATATTGAGCTGAGACGGACTAAAAAAATGTTCGGTTGCTTTTCTTTGTGGAAGAAGAAAAATGGTACAAAATAGTGAGACAAAATTGACAGATGGTGACAACAAAAGCAACAAAGATCTAGTGGCGTCTAAAAACTAAAGTTGCTCAGTTCAGCAGTTTTCAGTGCCCGGCTTAACCTTCAGTAACCTGGGCTAATTATAAGTTTCTTAGAAAGATGTCGTAATCTCTGTCAACTAAATTTAAATAAGAGGCCAGGGGTAGCGGAAAATATGCTATAAAGCTTAAGACCAGTCTGGACGCAGAACACATCATCTTGGTGGAAGTGTCTCATAAGTCACGATGCCTTCATTGAACGTTTTATTTGCTGTCGCAATTAATCTTTTTTTGCAATCATTCGTTCTTGGAGACCCCGCAAAACCCTGCGACCCAGACATCTGCAAACTTCCTGATTGCTTCTGCAGTGGCATTGAAATCCCTGGTAACTTATCCCTGTCCTCCATTCCTCAGATTGTCTTCGTAACCACTGATGGTGCCATCAATGCAGAAGATTTTTTCGACTACGAGAAGCTCTTTGATGGAAGCTTGAAGAACCCAAACGGATGCAATATTTCGGGAACATTCTTTGTTTCTCATGAGTACACCAATTATTGTGAGGTTCAAGATCTTTACAGTCAACGTCACGAAATCGCTGACAATTCGATCTCCCGACGGCTTCCTATACCATGGTGGGCAAATGCTACAGAGGAAGAACAGAACGAGGAAATAGGAGGGATGAAAGAGATTCTGCGGAAATGGGGAAACGTGAAGGCTGAAGATGTGAAGGGTTACCGAGCTCCGTACATCCAAGTGGGTGGTAACACGGAGTTTAAAGTACTGAAGGATTTAGGTTTCATGTATGAGTCTTCAATGCCAACGCAATGGTTTATTGATCCACCCTTATGGCCATACACACTTGACTATCGCTCAACGCAGGACTGCGAAATCTACCCCTGCCCAACAGGTATGTAGTATCTTTATTTGATGAAGCAATTCGTCCCCGGAGCTCCTTTACAGGTGGATGTAGAGGAAGTTTGCCGTTGGTAGGGGGTGAGGGGGTGGGGGGGGGGGGGGAAGAAATCATTAGAAAGTCAAGACAGAATTGATGGTGAATGATTGCACGAACGAATGAATAAATAAAATAGATAAATGAATGTATTAATGTATGAATGGGCGGATGGATGGATGGACCAATCATGAAAGAACGAACGAACGAACGAAGAATGAATGAATGAAGATAAAGGAAGGAGAAATGGATGGATGGATGGATGGATGGATGAACGGTAGACATAAACTGAATAGAAGAAAAGCACATATGAACACTAATTTGTTTTTTTTATTTTCTGTCTCCCTTCAGATTCGTTTCCAGGTTTGTGGGAAGTACCGTTAGTTGATTATTACGATACGAAAGGAAAACTCTGTAATTTCGTTCTTTCCTGTACACCGCCTGCCTCAGTTGACGAAGTCATCGAACTGTTTGAATCCAATTTCCAGTTACACTACACTACCAACAGGGCGCCATTCTTCATGCTGCTTTCAGCAGAATGGCTTGAGAATAGCACCTACCTTGAAGGTTAGTTTTACATATAATGTATAATGTGTGGGCTTTCTTGGGTGGTTGCAAGGATAGCCACATTAGCAGCAAAGATTATAAATCAATTTCCTAATTGAGTCAACAAAGCGCAATCATAGCTCGTCCCATGTAAAGTAATTCAAGCCACTCGTAGATTCTGGATTCCACGCCGTAGATTCCGGATTCTTTGTCAGTGTCCTTGGAATCCAGATTTCTTGTCGAGCTGAATTCTGTATTCCAAACTCCAGAACCCCGGTATCTACGAGCAAGCACTTCTAGGTTTCTAGAATCCGGGGCAACGTAGAGTTTACGTAAGCTTCGCGGTGCTTCCCTGATTTTATTAATTAAACTCAGCGCAAACAAATTTGAGCATGGGCGTTATCAGAAGCGTTATGCACAGTTTTTGGCTTTCAATGCTTTACAATCATTCCAGTTCCAAAACAGTTCAGTGGAATTTATGAGCCTATGTAGACCCAGTCGCACATGATTCCGGCTCAAGAGTCTTGCAGGTTTGCATCCGAATGGCCAAAAAAGGGCTGACGATTTTGACTGAGTATATAATTCATAGGAAGCCCACATTAGTAATTGACATTAAGTGAAAATGATTATTTCAATTTCATAGGGACTGATTTTTTATGTTTGTTGTTGTTGTTACGAAAGGAACAAAGACCTTCCTTAGCAAATTGACCACCATGGGCGACGTGTGGATCGTGACAGTTTCCCAGGGTCTTGAGTGGATCAAGAACCCAACAACGCTGGACAAGATCGAAGACTTTAAACCCTGGAAATGCGACACCCCAGCCCCTCCTCCCTGCCCCGCTAGCCAGTGCAAAGAATGTTACTATGCCGACCGACAGCGCTTGATGAGCACATGCGCACCAGCATGCCCACCCCATTACCCATGGGTTGGAAACCCGGATGGAAACTAAACCGGACGAGGAAATGATAATGCGACATAGGGACCTTACTAAACTACGACGGCGACAGCAATGGGAACGTCAAAAAAGCAATAGGTTTAATGAGCAAAACAACAACTCTTCAAGAGCATCACGCTTTTTGTACATTTCTTTGCAGTCCCTGCATAACTAAGACGTAAAATGACCAAATTTTAAGTTTATTTGGGAACGGGAACGGGAACGGCAAGGCGATAAATTCTACAATCTCTGTCAGGACTTGGGCGCGGTCCCCTCTTTTCAGCTCCAACCCAAATTCCCTTCTTTTAAGTAACTAAGCCCCTTAGAATAATCGCGAAAAAAAGTGAAAAGATGCGAAGACTATTTTTCAGCGACGTTTTCATGGACGTCGCCGTTGTCCGATCGTAAGGTCCCTAATAGCTACTCGAAGGCATCTCTCACTACTGTTGGTAAATTTTTGTAAGTTCATGTGCTGCCTGTGTAACGTGCGCTATGTTTCAACTATGTTCCAACTCTTCCGCTTATTGTTTGATTCTGTAATAGAGAACTGATTTAGTATAGAACTGATGCGGATTGTGTAGGTTGTACTTGAACAGGTTGCTAATAATTTCTTTTCTCTGCGAGATTTAGTCGTACTAATGTAAGACATATCGCTGAAAATTGTTAAAAGTTCCTTTATGTTTATGGAAGATGCCCTCGTATTACTGGTTGATATATTTCTATTATATTGTGATCTGTAAGAAAATGCATAGGCATTGTAATATTGTTTTGATAAGGTGCGTGGACAAAAGTATTGTTCTTTCTGCCGACCGTGTCATTATAGCTCACTGTCGCCATCATGCAATAGATCTGAGATCATCCCCCTGGTTCTTGTTTGCATGAATTAATGACTGTTAGACAGCAGTGCCGGAAAATGATTTGTTCTCGTTTCACTACTAAGAGTGATTAGAGAACTGAACTGAACTGAGCTGTGCAGGATCCCAAACCTCGGCGCAAGTGACTCCTATACTAATCCTACTTAACGGCGTTTTCATGGACCAGTTTATTTTAGCATCATTTTAGGGTACTTCTACTTGCAAAAGTGGAAGTTCCACTTTGTATGGGTGCGCATCCATAGTATGTTATATAAAAAAGAGAAAATTAAATATTATCAAAATATCACAAATACCATTTTCCGGTTTTAAGTTGTTGCCAACTGATTTGTGGGGTTTATTTGTGACTTATTTGATAGTCGAAATTTGTGGGAACGTCGATTCAAAAATAAACTGTTTAGTGTGTAAAATTGCTGCGACACGAGTTCAAGCAGAGGTAGTTGCTTGTTCCGGGTAATAGGCTCGTAACCGCATGATGCGCACGCATCAACGTTTTTTCAGATAATATCATTAAAAGTTCAATGAAAGATCAAATACGTCACAGTTTTTTGTCTTCTTGTAACACTAACGCATGCTCAACTCAAAGAGCCTTTAACCGTAAAATATATCACGGAAAATAGACTCTGGAAGGACTAGGCGGGAATTACAGCGCAACGTAGACGTGAGTCATAAGTAATGATGTTTTTAGTGCAATACGCCGCTTCGTTTACTCTCGCGCTTAGCCTTTTTTCGCATGCGCAATCATTGGTTCGTGGCGATCCAGCAAAACCTTGCTACCCCGGCATTTGCAAACTTCCCGATTGTTTCTGTAGCGGCACGGAAATCCCTGGTAACCTATCCGTATCATCGATCCCTCAGACTGCATGTCTTCATCTCCTTTGATGCTTTTGTCAATTCTGCACCGTTTTTCTACTAGGAAACGCTCTTCGATGGAAGCTTAAAGAACCCAAACGGATGTCCGGGGAGGGTACTCGATATATCCTTGAGTGGGGAGGTGCGGCCCGACCCCTCATACCCTGACCCTGTTTAAGACAAAAATCGCTGATTTTCCTGCCCTGTTTAAGGTAGAATTCCGATTTTTGATACCCTGTTTAAGACATTCGTAGAACATACGCGCAGGCTGTTTATCGTCCAAGAAAAGATACCCTCTTTAAGACAAAAACTGATAAAATCGATACCCCGATTAAGACAAAAAATGATAAAATCGATACCCTGTTTAAGACAAAAATCCTGAAAAACATACCCTGGCTGGCCGCACGTCCCCATTAAACCCTTATAAGGGAGTACCACCCCCCCGGGGGGTAATATCTTGGCTACATTCTTCGTTTCACATGAGTACACTAATTATTGTGAAATTCAAGATCTGTATAGTCAACGTCACGAAATCGGGGACAATTCGATATCTCGCCTACCACCCTCGTCATGGTGGGCAAACGCTACCCAAGAAGGACAGAGAGAGGAAATATTAGGGATGAGGGACATTCTGAGAAAATGGGGAAACGTGAAGGCTGAAGATGTTAAGGGTTACCGCGCTCCATACATCCAAGTCGGTGTAAACATGGAGTTTAAAGTACTGAAGGATTAAAGTTCATGATGAGATGAGGAAGTAATCTCCATCGTCACCAGGACTCGCCGAGGCATCTTTTGAACAAGCACGCCGTGAGAATAATCACAATATTATCCAATGCGTGCGTATTACTGTTTTCTCTTCTAGCCTCAATCCCTTCTAAATCGGGTTTTTCCTACTGTTAGATTCGTTTTGGGCAGCCCCGTCTAATAACCGTTCTTGGTACTTCCACGTTTATTTTAGCGAAGAAAAATAACTAGCTACGGGGAAAAGCGCACGGCAAGCGTTGTGTCAGTAACACAACCTTAGAATTTTTTATCGTGGTTTTCTTAATTCGTTGAGCTCAAGCACGTTTTTGCGAGCAGGAATTTGCATTGGGTTATAGCGAGTCACATCCTCTGACAAAACAGTACTTTTAAAACGATTGTATTTCGATTATGTGGTCAGTTAAGAAGAAGATAGGTGAGAGGCAACTCCTGGGACAACTGGAAGTAGTGGCTTTTGATACATCAAAATTTCAATTGCATTTAACTCATTTCCATTGCATTTCTGACTATAATGATATTATTGATAAAAAATATAAGTTATTGTTATTGATATATAATTGCAACATTCACTACATGCCACTGTATAACAATCCCGGGGGGGGGGGGGGGAGACTGCGCATATGAAAGGGGTGGAGATGCTCGTCGTCTCGCTTAGGGGTGTAAATTTCGGATTGTAGTCTCACTCAGGGTGTTCTGGGCAAAACGCTATCATATTTAGCCGTGAAGGTCTCGTTTATGCATGGTTGCACGCGAAAAAATATAAAAAAAATGTATATCGTCTGCATTTTAACATGGTCTCTTTTAATTTAGGGGTCAAAAAAAGCTTGGGCCACGCCCAAATCGGTGTCCTTTAGGGGTTTACTAAAAAATTTCTGACGAGCATCCCCACCCCTTTCATATGCGGAGTCCCTCCCCCGGGATAACAATATACTTCCACAAAGCTGCCACCTACTTTTGCTGTAAGAATATTGATTACCTTGGCAAAAAGCCACAGGAACTGTTTACGTATTGGTCTCATCCAGCCAGGACTTAACGGCGACAGGTTTCCTAAGAAACCTTAACATTGCAGCCCGACATAGCGCTTTCAAGACGAGCGTCATGATATTCTTAGATGCCAGTGTTTTTGTAATGATATAGGAGGAGATAATATAAACTTTAGACAAGACCGGTCAGACCAGTCGAGTCTTAGGACCGTGACAGTTATCGGCAACACAGAAAAAGTCAGTGTCATAACTGACGATGTCTTCATTGCGAATTGGTGCGTTGTTTTCTTTCACTCTCACTCTTAGCCTTACATCCCAGTCGATTGTTTGTGGCGATCCAGCAAAACCCTGCAACCCCGACATTTGCAAACTTCCCGATTGTTTCTGCAGTGGCACTGAAATCCCTGGTAATTTACCTGCATCATCGATCCCTCAGATTGTCTTCATCTCCTTTGATGGTGCCTTTAATAATGATCTGTATGATCCAAACGACTTAAAGGATTTCTTCAATGACTACCGCTTAAAGACCTTAAAGAACCCAAATGGATGTAATATCTCGGTTACATTCTTTCTATCTCATTTCTACACCAATTATTGCGCGGTTCAAGATCTGTATAGTCAGCGTCACGAAATCGCCGTCAATTCGATATCTCGCCGACTCCCAAAATCATGGTGGGCGAATGCTACCGTAAAAGAGCAGACACAGGAAATAGGAGGTATGAGGAGACTTCTGCAAAAAATGGCACGTGTGAAGGCTGAAGATGTGAAAGGATACCGCGCTCCATACATGCAAGTTGGTGGTAACACAGAGTTTAAAGTACTGAAAGACTTGGGATTTCTGTATGAATCTTCAATGCCAACAGGAAACTTTATAGATCAGCCACTTTGGCCATATACACTTGACTATCGCTCAACTCAGGGTTGCGAAATCCAGCCCTGCCCAACAGGTATGTAGTCTTAGAAGCAAGAGAGATTTGTACTAAATTAACCTGAGCCCTTGCCCAGAAAGTTACTTATGGCAAGCAACAACTTTATTAACACGAAAGAAATGCATAATACATTCACAATACTATACATATAGCAAACGCTATTCAACGCATGCGCAGGCAGGGAGGGAACGTTTGTTACATATTATACAAAAAAACATTTTATGCCAAATTACAGCGACGAGGGAAAGTACACGTCCACCATGCACACACATGCCCACACACATGGGCACCAGTTCATATTGTGACAAAGTACTCACTACCCTGCAAAAACAGCCGTTTCTCCTCGCTCCTCGCCGCTGAGGGAGTTCAGCGAAGAGGAACGTCTGCGACTCAGCGACAGAAATTCCATACTGATGACCATGGTTTTGCCAGGCTCATGTCTCATGCATAAATACGTACAATGGTCTGCTCCTTGAAGGTGAAAATCACTATCACCTACCTATTTGTGTTTCTTAATGTCACCACTGTGTAAAAAATATCCTATAATAATAATAATAATAATAATAATAATAATAATACAAGAATTTATATAGCGCCATTTCCGTGAGCTCAATGCCGCTTTACAATAATCGTAATTCTAAAAAAATGAAATAAATAAAAATATTTGGCTTATTACAGAGAATATATAACAGCTGTAGGAATAAATTTCGAAAAAATAAGATAAAATCAACTTTCTAAGATTAACTAAGGAAAATATATACAATAAAAGAAAAAAGGGTGGCAACTTACTAATAAAAGCCTCTCTAAAAAGTAAGTGTTTTAATCTTATTCTTAAAAACATCAAGGTTCTGGATTGATCTTATGTCATCGGTTAGGGAGTTCCAAAGCCTGGGCGCAGCAACTTGAAAATATCTGTCACCGTAAAACTTGAGATTCTTTGGTGTTACAAGCAGATTTTTTGAAGAAGATCGTAATTGCCTCGTCGGAGTATAGGGCTGAAGGAGGTCTGCTATATATTTTGGCGCCATGCCATTCATTACTTTGTAGTAATAATAATCATCTTTATTGAGGAAACTTTTTCATAAAAGATATGGTTTTCAAAAAGGACCTCAAAACTAGATATATATTATAAAAACAAAAAAGCTATAAAATTGCAAAGGGATTAAGAAGATACAAAAAATGCATAGAAAATTAAAAAGAAGTATAAGTAATTTTGTACGTAATTCGTTGTCTAGCTGGTAGCCAGTGTAGTCTACGGAGAACTGGTGTTATATGCTCTGAGCTTCGAGTTCTAGTCACCAGTCGAGCTGTGCAGTTTTCTACATACTGTAGCCTATCAATTACCGATTGAGGTAAGCCATATAGAAGAGCATTACAGAAATCCAACTTAGATGAAATAAATGCATGAACAAGTGTCTCAGCGTTATCCTAAGAGAGACAGTTTCTTATCTTTGCTATATTTCGTAAATGATAGAAGGCCATTTTTTAGGTATTCATAACATGTTTCTGTAAGTTGACATGGGAATCAAAAATTACACCTATATTTCTTGCATTATTAGAGACTTCAATGTATTCACCAGCCACATGAATACCCTTAATAGGTGGGTTGATTTTGTGCTTTGGTCCGATCACTAGGAGCTCAGTTTTATCCCTCTGTTCGGCTTTAACATGTTTGCAAGCATCCATGCATCAATATCATTTAAACAAGACTCAGTTGCTTGCACTGAAGCCGCTTGATCATGAAGCTTGAATGACCAGTAAAGCTGGGTGTCATCAGCGTAGAAATTCAATGACATGATAGGCCATGACTTCTGACAATGTCACCAAGCGGGGACGTGTACAATACATACAATATAGGCGCCAGCACAGATCCTTGGGGCACGCCACACCGCGTGCGCAAGTCCTTGCTACACGATGTATAAGCTAAGACGATAAGTAGAAGTTACGACGAAAACTCGTTAGTCCATGACATCCCTTAATAATAATGTATCTTATTGTATAGGTTCCTTCTTCTCTTTTTGTCTTATCTATAGCTATCTTTAAATATGAATTTTGTTTTCTGTCTCTCTTTAGAATCTTTTCCGGGTTTGTGGGAAGTACCCATTGCGGATTACTTCAATGAAAAAGGAATTTCTTGTCATCTTATTGACTCTTGCGCACCAAATATTCAGTCGTACAGACCTTTCAAGGACCTGCTTGATTCCAATTTCCAGCTACATTACAAGACAAACAAGGCTCCATTCTTCATGCCTCTGTCAGCAGAATGGCTTGGTGATTTCTATCGCCGTGAAGGTTAGTTCTAAACATAACGGTTTCATAAGATTGTAAATACTGGGGGCGGAAGTGTTTCTCTGACTTCCGACTTGTTTTGTAATTGTGTCTCCATAAAACAGCCTCTTTAATATTCTGAATTAATCTATAATGCCTCCTAGCTAGATTTAGCTTTTTAGCTTTTTTCTAGGTGGCCTGTACCTTACATAAGTAGTACTATCTTTTTTTAAAGTTTTTCTTCTGTGTTTAGTATAAACAAAGTTCTTGTCTTGTCTTGTCTTGTCTTCTAAAGAGAGTCAAAATGAACTCTTACACGCAGCAGTCGTTTGTCTTGTAAGTGTGCAAGGCTTCTTTTCATGCAAAAGAGGAGACAAGAGGCGGCTGAGTGTTGAATAGCCAAAAAACGACTACTTCTGAAGGAAATTATTATCCATTTGGCAAACGCTGTCTCCGAGGGAGGGACTCCGCATATGAAGGGGTGGGGATGCTCGTCGTCTCGCTCAGGGGTGTAAATTTCGGATTTTGGTCTCACCTCGGGTGTTCTGGGCAAAACGCCGTCATATTTAGCCGTGTAGGTCTCTTTTAGGGTTGCACGTGAAAAAATATAAAAATATATATATTGTCTGTGTTTTAACATGGTCTCTTTTAGGGGTCAAAAAAAGCTTGGGCCAAGCACAGATCGGTCTCCTTTAGGGTTTAATTCAAAATTTCCGACGAGCATCCCCACCCTTTCATATGCGGAGTCCTCCACCCCGGGACGCTGTTTATCTTTTCTAAGTGCGAATTTACCCGCTATGTTCTTAGTTTTATTTCATATTTCTCTTCATTTTTCAAATTCACCACTAAATCGGTAATAATGATGTTCAGGTGATTATAACTTTCACTTGTTGGCATGTTATCATACATTATTTCAAAGAGTTTTCGAGTCGACGAAACTTTTTTTTTTTTTTTACAATTAATCATTTTGATTACTTTAAGGTAGAAACTGATTTTTTTATTTCGTTTATACGAAAGCAACCGAGGACTTCCTCAGGAAATTGACCTCCATGGGCGACGTGTGGATTGTGACAGTTTCCCAGGGTGTTGAGTGGATCAAGAACCCAACAACACTGGACAAGATCAAAGACTTTAAACCCTGGAAATGCGACACTCCAGCCCCTCCTGCTTGCTCTTCCATCCACGCAACAAACGCTTAATGGGCGCATGCGCAACAGCACTCTCATGCCATTAACCTGGATGGGAACTAAGTAGGAACACCAGTGTTCTTGGTGAAATAAAGCTCCAACTTATAGCCTCGCAGCTTTGTAAAACGAATAATTTCTATGTTATTTGCGGAAATGTGAAAGGAAAGGATCGAGAATGGAAGCTTTTCTCTCAAGTAAACTGAACAGCTGAATGATTTTTTTTATATCGCTGTGTGTAAGCTTTACGTACTTTAATCTACTATGAGAGGGGGGGTCCGAGGTATTTGAGCACAAGTAGCTGGTAAATGCTTTTCAAATGAGTTACCGAACTTTTAGCCACAATGTTGTAGCGATTTCTGAGTCAAAGTTTGAATAACACGATCAAACCTAAATGACGTTTCTCAGTACTACGTAGCATGGCGAGCGCCGAACCCTAACCCTAACCCAAACCCTAACTTTTCCCTTTCGAGCGCGCTTTCCTCCCCCTTCCTCTCCACCCCTAGCCTGCGAACGACAGACGTTTCTCCTCACTCATCGCCGCTGAAACGTTCCTCAGCGGCGATGAGCGAGGAGAAACGTCTGCCGTTCGCAGGCTACCCCACCCCAACCCCACCCCCCACCCAATTTACTGAGGAAACTTGACCCAGCCTTCTTCGTCTTGTCCTATGGTTTGGTTACCCAGCGGTCGCGCCATATTGTTACCATAAAAAATGGCCGCTTATTTACGTATTTAAAAGATACTCTCCCCTCTTTAAATTTGCAAAGAATGAAGAATGAACCAGCTAGAAGACGCCTTGCCCGTATAAGGTGTCTTCTAGAGAGTATAAAGCGCATTGAACAAGGAAAGAGCTTACCATTACCGCTCTGTTTTGTCTCGTCGGAAGTGGAGTACGGTAGAGAAGAAAGCAGGAATCCTTCGACATTGTCCATACGGAAGAAGCCACACAAAGACGGACAATGCGTGGGAGAACTACCTTCTGCCTCTAATCTTCAGGTGTTTGCATCAGGAGATGAATTTTTTAACAATGATGGGTCTTGGATAAAACTTTGTCAGGTATGGGAGTGGTTATTAGCTTATATTATTATGTACCCGGCCCCGGAATTGATTAAAAAGCTCAATACATTGTTTTCGTAGACGGCTTAAGTCATTGGAGGAAGGGAATTCTAGTCTTAACCTTGTCCTTTTTGTATCCAGGCCATTCAATATAATTATAATACGGAACATGTTATAATAATTCCTTTTTGCAAGTACTATTTTTTATGTCTGCAGAAATCTTTGCAGAAGTACTGTTCAGGTAAACAAGCCAAAGAAGGCTGGGTTCTTTCTGTACCTTATGATGCCAAACATGGCGTAGGTGCTCCTTATTTAAAACCTACAGATGTCAAGCCATCGTCCAAAGAAAAAAATATAGCTGTTAAAAGGTAAAGTATTTACATAACGAAGTAACTATAATTCAGAGAGTCCTTATTATAGAGAGCATTGACATGATGCAGGCTGGTTGCTGTTGCAGATATACCTACCAATCCTTTCTGATACAATTGTCTGTTATTAAGGTTATTAAAATAATATTGGACTTTGAATCTGGACGAGAGATGCTGGATGTCTGTATGCAGAATATCTGTGGAACCATTGACAGACTGCCATCTGTTTAGGTGGAGCAGTAATAATTTTTGATACCATTTACTACTACAAACAACAAGCCCTAGACTGTTTCAGGCATTCAGATAGTAAGAAGCGGCAGAAAGTAAAAAAAGTGAGGAAAAATATAGGTGGGACTGGGGAGAGTGACGTTTCCTCTCTTCCATCTCTCTCTTCTCTCTCTACCTCCCTCGTTTTCATTTTTGTTGTGCCCCTTTTTACTTCAAGCTACTTTTCACTATCTGAAAGTCTGAAACATGCCACACAAGCGTCTTTTTGACTCAAATGGGCTTGTACACTGTTGCCTACTTAGCAACTTGCTACCCTCCTACTTACCTACCTATGCACTTATCCATCCAACCACCCACCCACCGACCCACCTACCTACCTACTTATCTACCTTCATAACTACCTACCCACTTACCTTCATTCCAACTAATCCACCTGCCTATCGAATTCTGTCTTAGGGAAACAATAGAAAATGCAGTGATACAATTTAAAGGAGCTATGGTGTAGATGATCTTTCATATTTTTGTATCCCCTTTAGTTGGCAAGATGCAGTGGAAATATGTTATGCTCTCAGAATTACTGACCCACCCTCCATTGAGAGGTTTGCAGACAAAGAAGCTATGCATCAACTGAGCTCTCCTCCATTAAAATGGAGTCTAGATGCAGATGAAGAGCTAGCCAAATTTATGGCTGAACATGTTAATAAACATGAGGCATCTCTTGGGAATATCAGTAGATATGTTGAGTCCATTCAAGTGTCTTCTGTAAGTCTGTCATTGTAATTGCATGCATGTTGGAGATTTTTTAATGGACAAAAAGAGTTCAGATGTTGCACTAAAAGTGTGTGATCCAGGAATCCGCTGCTGGTTTTGAACAGTGTAGAACAACAAAAACCTAAACAAACAAATGAAAAAAGCAGGACACGTGATCAACCCACACAACATAATGATTAAAGTAATCACTGAATATCATGCCATTAAATGCTGAGTTGGGTAGACCATTACTATGAAAAAGGTAAAAAGCTTCATGGAATCACAACAATGGTGTAGACCTTCTGGCTCTCTATGATTATTCATGAGATATCATCAGTCAGTTGTCATCTCAACAGTCATTTGAATACAGTTGCTGATAAAGATTAAGTGATTGGAATGTAATATTTGAACTTTAAAACAAAATAGTTTAAAAAAAAGAGTAGTAGCATACAGGTAAACTGAAAATATTGCTGTGTTTTTGTGGAATTGAAGGAAGAAGAATCCAAAGATGCCTTGACAGATGGTGATCCAGATACTTACTGGGAAACAGATGGCAGTCAAGGCAGACATTGGATCAAACTTTTAATGAGACCAGGCACTGTTATAAGGTTAGTAAATGTACGAATCAAATTGAAACCTTCATATTTCTTCCCTGTTCTAAAGTATAAATTATAGTCAAACCTTGACCAACTACCACTTTGCAAATGCCATTTATCCTTGTCCCAGTAGATGGATTGTTTCAAAACATTCTCTAAAAACATTGTGAAACTTCATCCCTCTTATTTTAATTTTTCTACATTGGCCACTTACATTACCGGTAATTTTATTCTCAAGACGGCCATTGTATTTTGGTTTCACAACTCTTATAGTTCTATAATTCACCATTCATGTTTTAGCCAGCACATTTAAATGTTGCCAACCTAACTGTTGGTGCAGCTGAGTTTTAAATCACAATTTGTTGCTCTGTACATGGATTCTTTGCCAGTTGAGCAGGCAGCATTTTTCAGGCATTCATCCACCCAATATTCTACACATTACTCAATTTTTTTCGTTGTTTTTAGACAACTTTCTATTGGTGTAGATGCCAAAGATGATAACTACATGCCCCATCATGTTGTTGTCATGGGAGGTGATTCACAGTCAAACTTGAAAGAAATCGGTGAAGTTTTTATTGAATCGTAAGTTGTTATCTACAATTTTTTGTTTCATTTACAACTGAGTAATAGATGTAAAATTTTTAGTTCAGATTTTGAGATTTTAACTGTGACCACTCAATCACTCTTCTTGTTTAGTTGGGATTTTTTTTGTTTCTTTTTTTCCTACAGGACTATTTCTGGAGATGTGTGTGTAGCAAAAGGAGTGGGCCAATACTATAGCATAATTCAAATCAGAATTAAAGAGTGCAAGGGTAGGCTCCAAATTGTCTGCTTCATTTAATCCATTTTTAATGACTTTGTCAGCACAGATCTGTAGACAATAGCCTGAAAATCACCTCTAGACACTTGTTAAGGAAATCCTTTTAGCTTTAACAGATTTATTTACATCCTTAATGTGCCTCATATTTGTTGATAGATGAGGGCATAGATACCCGCATTCGTAGCATCAAGTTAATCACAGAGAGTGAAAGAGAACCAGGGCTTAACAAGGATTTATTTACCTCTTCTGAACTTGTAAGGTAATAATAAATTTTTCAGTTGTGTATTAATTTTTTGTTGATATGTGAATTTACATTGTTGATACTTACTGTGTGAATATCTAAAAAAGTGATAATAATATGTACTTCCTCCATGGTTGGTTATTGGAATCTCTTAAGGTTTCCAAAGCCATAAGTCAAAAGATGCAAATGAATGTAACTTTAATTATTTGAGGAGTTTAGTGTGAGGCTAAACCAAAAGAAAATGCTCAAATAAATGTTTCTTCCTCATTTTGTACATTCTTACTTCAAACTAACAGATTTACCAACATGATCTAGAACATGGAGGTCGTGGGTTCGATTCCCATCTGGGGCTCAGATTTTTTTCTGTGTCCACTTATGATTGATTCTTTACATCTCCCTTTATTTCCTTTATAATATTGATAATAGAAAGAGAATGATAATAAATTTGCAGCAAATGTCTTGTTCTTGAAGTTCATTTGAATATTTGTGTAGAAATAAAAAATAATGATAACGGTTTATTGATGACTTTTCTACAGAGTAGCTTTACATTTATCAAGACTATCTAACTAATAAAATATATTTATACATGTATAATATAGATAAAAATGAAAGTACATGTAGGTATATAAAATATATAAAAAAATCTGCGGAGGGAGGGGTGGTGGGAGGGAGTTTTAACTCTCATTATGTGCTCATTGTCAACTATATTATTATTCACAGGTTTCCTAAACTAGACGCTGTTGATCCAGCCCTACTATACAGAAGGGCACAAGCTTTGCTCAGGTAAACTGTGCTTGCAAATGAGATATAAGTCGAAAAAAATGAAAGAAAATGTGTGATTGTAATAGTTAAGAGTATATTTCTTTTTAGATTTACCGAGCTACTGGACAGTGTTTTACATTATTTACTGCCTTCTTGGAACTACTCAGCTGGATCATTTAAAGACTTAGAGGTATTACACACATTATTTGTTGCCGCAGAAATGGAAAATGTATGATGTCAGTGTTTTGTGTTGAACGTTGTGTCATCATTGAGGCAGTTTAACAGGTGAAAGATCATGATCTGAGGTGATCTTTCATATGTTAAATCTTTCTCCCGCAGTTCAGTTGTATGTGTAAACGCAGTTTGTTTGTTCTGAAATCAGGATGGCATCAGTTTTGTGATGCTCTTATAAACAGATGGGACAAAGACAGCCTTAAGTCCATGGGGAACGTTTGAAATAGCTTGAGTGTTACTCCTTGGCTTATCAAGTTATTTTGTTGTTTTTTCCACAACCTAGATCTTGGTGTTCCAGCACCTAGTACGCTTACTTGCAAGATAGTTAGTTAGTATACAGTAGCAGCAGTATTATTACCAGTTGCATAATATTTTGTTTTCCAAGCTGTTGCTGCTATTTAGGCCATGTTGCCATTCTCTGGCAGGTGCTTCTTTTATTAATTAACGTCACATGTATTTGTTATTTCTCTTTTAGGCCATTCGTCAGCTTCTTCCCTTGTCAAAGCACAGAACCATGTTGATCGACAAAGTCATCAGAGAATCTCAATCCAGGTATGGTGCTTTTTGCTATAACACAGCTATGCTCCAATTTTGAAGAAGAACATACTGGTTAAGCATAGCATTCCATCCAAGAGGAATGACATTACTTTACATGTACATCATTAAAATGTAGATGTCCAATCCTAATTTTTCCCAATTTCTTAGCCCTCCAGCACACATGCCAAAGCTGTTCATTAACAGACGCTCAGCTGCTGAACACAGAGCAGATCCAACACAAGATCCAGATGCTAAATGCTCAATATTTAATCAGGTTAGCATTCAGTCTTATATTCTCCCTTCATACCACAAGCATGTACAAGGGAAACAGTACAAAAGAATCTAGCAGATATTTAGCAGCGACCTGGGTCCTCATTCCAGGTGCTCCTTTAATCTCAATTCCACTTCCAGGTGGCATCAGTAGTTGTGATGTTGGTCTAAACAGGGAGCTTAAGCAACAATGATGACGACAGCTACAGCTATGAAAACGTCAGTTAAAAAGTGTGTTTGTGCTGCTTCAAACTTAATCACATGTATTCCATCTTGTTCAATTTCTCAAATGTTGGCGAATTTTTCTAGAGTTGTGATCTAAAGGACTGTATCACAGTTCAGAAAAAGAAAAAGAGGGTCGTTGTCTTGAGCCCACGTCCTCCACAAACATGAAATTATGCAGTTTCACTTCATAGTCGTGCAACAGCGGCAAAGAAATGTACAAAGTTGTTGTTTTGCCAATCTAAACCTAAGTGCTTTTTTGTTGTTCTCATTCTCGTTGCCATCACCATAGATTGAGTATTTAATCCCATTTTAACTTATCAAGTTATTTACTCAAGAACTTACAGTGTTTTTACCATTTAGCCTTTTACTAAATGCCAGTAAAAGTATGTTCATGCTGGTATAAATTCCGGTCCCAGTGTCTAGAACATTTACTTGCAAGTTAGCTCAGCTAGTGTAGTGCATTAGTAGCAGTATTTACCAGTTTTTCAAAGGAAGTATTTTTTATCATTTTATTACTCTGATTTTCCCTTCAGCTTTATGAAGGTTTGAAGCAAGAAAAATGTGGGGTAAAGCTAGATTACAGGTAGGATACAGGTGTATCTCCCCTCTGCAATTTATGCTATACTTTCTCAGTCTGAATTATTACAAGATTACTCAAGCCAAGTCAGGATAGGAGCAAATGAAATATCAGTAAATTTTCCTGTATCATTGTTTTGTAGGTGGTCTTCTCGATATGACCAATGGTGGGAGTGTAAATTTTTGTCTGAGGGAATCATCGATCAAGGTTAGACAGCCTTTGACCACATCTTGTCACTTTAAGGTTGAGTTTATGGACACTTTGCCATACTTATCATACCCCAGTACCTTGTGCTTGCCTCAAGGACCAGGGGTGGCGAAAGGGTGGCAAAGACACTTTACTATACTTGCATGCAGCATCATCTCCTGTCAGAAGATTTAGAGATATTTGACACTACTCACATAGTAATACTGTAATCTTTCAGGTGGTGGCTTTAGAGACTCCTTAGCAGATGTTGCTGAAGAGCTTTGTCCAAGTTCCACCGATGTTCCTATACCTCTACCTTTCTTTGTTCGCAGCCCCAATCAGGTAAACCAAAACTTATTTTTCCATACATATGATCCATTAGTAAGCATAGTGAGGCTGGTTTTAACATCAGCAAAAGAATGTAAAAACTCTTGTTGTTTTTGGATTAGGTCTTTTGTGGCCGTTCTGCATCAAAGTGCAAACAGATTGATATTAATACATTAGTATTCAACTGCAAATTGTAACTATATTCATGGCAGGATTAGCTCGTTTGGTAGTGAGCTTGACTGCAGAGTGAAACAATGTGGGTTTGCAGGGCTCGAAATTGCGACTGATACGGTTGCCAGTGCGACTAACATTTTCTCCTAGGCGACTAAAAATTCTGGTTTACTTAGTCGCCACTTTGGCGACCAGACTTCCCTATGATTTAGATTTAAATTAAACGAGTAAAGTTAACGCAAACATTTATCTTATCTTGCAATGCTTTCGTCATAAAAAAAATGTACCAAATCGCATAAAACAAGCCAGTTTACCTCCAAATATCTGATGGATCACGCAGTACTTTGAGCCGTGGCATTTACATTATACAAACTGGCGACTGTATTTTTCCATTTGGTCACCTAAGGGCGACCAAAGGACTTTTTTGAATTTCGAGCCCTGGTTTGATTCCCGGGGCTGGACCAATACTCAGGGTCTTAAAATAACTGGGAAATGAAGGTATTCCCTTTGCACTGCAACCGACTACCTTCGCGTGTCTCGGATGGCCACGTAAAATGGCAGTCCTGTCTCCAGTTGGAGACATAAAATTTGTGTCCCAAATTAGTACCTTTGTGTTAACTACATTATTTGACACGCAAAATAAATAAAGTGGTTTTTTTTTTGTCCCCATAGTAAGGAACAAACGTTTTACAGTAACAGCGATATTATTAAATTTTGTGTGTTTAGCACCTAACTCTCCTCTCTCTTTGTTTCTTAGCTGCATGATTCTTCAAATGTGAACAGAGATGCATATGTGCCTAACCCTTCATGTAAGCAGTTCAGCAAGTTTGAATGGATTGGCATGTTAATGGGGGCATGCTTAAGGAGCAGCAAAGAACATCTGGTATGAAGTAGTCTTTGGTTTTCCTAGTTGAACTTGTGGCTGGCAAAATGAAATCTTCATTTTCAAACCCAGAATCAGTTATAAACAAGTCCTGCATTTCCAACTTTTGGATCTGTGGATGGAATTGTTCATGTATGGTCTGACCACTCAAATAAAACATTTTTGGCTGTACCTTTGTGTTTATGGCACTGAGATTCGTTACTCTTACTACCTCTACAATAAATGTCTGGTGGTGTCATAAACTGCATGTGCAGCAGAATGTTCAATTTTGCCTCCTGTAACTACATTACTGTACAAAAGCTTAATTTTCAAAAATGAAAGGGAAACGAAGGGAGTTTGAAATACTAAGTACACTTCACAAACTAATGAGGCTAGCTAACTGTGTTTGTTCTTTCAAGGTTCTTTCACTTCCGTCATTTGTCTGGCGACAGCTTGTTGGAGAAAAGGTCACCTGGTCTCGTGACTTCATGACAATAGATTTGGCTCAGGTGTGTGTATAGTCTGCTTCACAGATGTTTTTATTGCGGTCACACAATGCTCCTCCTGAGTGTTGCGTGACGACACTAAAAACAGCTGTGTTAAGCAGACTATTGTGTGTACAGAATTGTTTAGTTGCATGTGTATGGCTGTAGGTAACAGAAAGTGTTGGTGTTTAACCCAGATAGATGAAACCAGGCCTTATTTTGCATACACAGAAAGGAGTTGTATTATTGTTATTATCTACTTGTTTACTTCCTTCCATGCCACCAGGTCAAGTTACTTGAATCACTAGAGTCAATGGACAAAGATTCATTTAATATGAAATTTGGAGGAGTCCTCACTTACACGACGGTAGGGGCTGACTTGTGTATTTTTTACAAGGAAAACACCGTTCTTGATTCAGATAATTATTTGACTAAGGCATACTGACTGATTTGCCAACTGTTTGACTGACCGACCAACCGACCCAATGACCAACTCGGACTTACTGATTGACTAACTGATTGACAGACTGACTGACTAATTGCCTAACTGATCGACAGACAGACTGACTGAGTAAGGGATTGACTGATTGAATAAGTAGTGAACAGACTGCCTGACTGATTGATTGATGGTCTGACAACTTAACTGCCCGACCGACTGGCGGACAGAGAGACAGAATATTTCATCATCTTGCTAACTGATCAACAGTCAGTCTGTCAAAAAGACTGAATGTACTGACATTCCGAATCTCCAGAAAGTGATTGTGTTGTGTTGTTTCTTTTTTCCATGACAGGTTTTAAGTGATAACACTTTGATAAACCTTGTGCCTGGAGGAGCTGATAAGTTCGTTGATTATGAAGAAAGAACCGAGTACATAAGGCTGGTGCGAAACTGCAGGATGGCTGAAGGAAAAGCACAGGTATGCAAATTTCCATAACCGACCGTGGTTAGCCTGTGGACTGGCTCTTTTGTGGGAGGGGTAGGACGAGGAGAAGTGGAGAAAGCGCTAACAAGTCGGGGAGAGCGAAAAGGGAATTAAGTACAGGGGGTGGTGGAAGGGCGAATTATTCCCCTGAGAATTATTCCCCTGAGAGTTCGCAAGCAAACGATTCGTCTGAAAACTGTTTACTTCTATCTTAGCCGACAAGCAAGATTCAACTGTAACAGAGTTCTTACTTCCGTTAGCATGCCCATCTATTGCTTAAGAGCCGATGAAGTTAGGAGTTCCCGCAGTCAAATTCTTGCATCAAGCCCACTTTTGGGGAAAACGTTTCGCCTACTTCACCGGATGTATCGGGTCAGAAGGATTCGAAAATCAAAAAAATGATATCCTTCACCTTTGGTTTGTATTTCAAAATTATACTTGCAGCTTTTTGTCAGTTCGTAAAATGACCACTGCGAACTGTCTTTTTCTTCTCAGATCGAGGCAATTAGACGAGGCTTGCTTAAAGTTCTTTCCCAAGCTGTGCTCGACCTTCTCACTTGGCAGGAACTGGAAAGGAGAGTCTGTGGTGACCCCGAGCTTACGGTTGAAGCATTGAAGAAATGTAGTAAGTATGACAATAACTAATAAATGCGAAGACGATCATCGCAGATGAAGACGCAGCTTATGCAGCTGGAAGAAGAAAGCCCGAAACAATTCAGGCTTGCCGGGATCCGAACCTCGAATCGGCACCGGTATCGCCCTCTGCGATACCGGTGCAGCGCTCTAACCAATAAGGCCAGCAAGCTAGCGCGGAGATGGTCATTAAATCGGTGATGAAAAGATGAATATGAAATACAGCCCGGCATCGCAGAAGTCAGGGTTTCAACTGAAAGAGAAACTCCTCCCCCCCCCCCCCCCCCCCTCCTTAATCCGGCTCACTGCTATCAATTTTGTTTGTACAAGAAGACATGTTTCCGTCTTCTTTCAGTGCTCCGCGCATGCACTCATTCTTAACCGTTTGTTTTTTGTTTTTGTTGTTTTTCTTTTGTAGTGCAATATGAAGATATTTCCGAAAATGACAAGCGTGTGAAGTTTCTTTGGAAGGCACTTGAAAATTTTACAAACGGTAAGCTCCGCCTTTTTTTCTTTGTTAACGTAGTTTCTACTTTGGATGTAATAGGAAAGTCGTGATTTTCGGGAGCGAAAATCTAAAATAAGTTGTTGATTTAGACAACTTTATAGAAAGATTACCTGTATCCAACATAAAAATCAGCGGAAATTCGCCAGCTTGCCACCGGAAATCCCGCTGGCGTAATAACTTAAACGTTGTCCAGTGATCTCACCTAGAAACCTTAGAAATCTACGAAATTTTCAGAAACATTTGAGTGATAACTGTCTGTCAGAAATCCCTTAAGTAATCGATATGTAATGTTGTTCTCATACCTGGATGATGTATTGCCCCTTCAGAAAGTTGTTGAGGCTAACACAACACTTTACTAAACAATTTTTTTGCATGTTATTATTTTTTCCCCAGATGATCGTAGCCGTTTTCTTCGTTTCGTGACCGGAAGAAGGAGACTTCCAGCACCGCTCTACATCTGCCCAGGAAGAAGGTGAGGGAAATCCACAACAAACCACATCAAACAAAAATATAATAGCTTATGAAATACTAAAAAACTAACGTTACCTCGTGAAAGCTGTGACAGAGAGGTTTCATATGAATAGTCACATCACAGGATTTCATCCACGGACTTGAAAGTTAGAATTGCAGTGTACGTCTGCATGACTCTTAGTGAAAGGAAATTAGTGTCAAAGAAAAGTAGTCTGTGTACAGACGCCCGCTCCCCTCCCCTCCCCTCCCCTCCCCTCCCCTCCCCTCCCCTCAAATACAGAGACTACAGGAAAGTGTCGTCACCAAATCATGCGTTTATCGTCAATTTTATCTCATTTCAGTTCAATCAAAATGGATTCTTTACCTGAAGCAGCCACGTGTTCCAGTACTCTGTTTCTACCGGAATATTCAGGGTATGTAACATGAGGATGTACTTTATGCCATTGCAGAGAGTGAAGTGAGGGGGCGGGGAGGGGTGGGTGAGGGTTGGAATTACAAAAGCAACTGTGTGTCTTTTTAATGTAATATCATGGATGAGCGTCTATAGGACGGCTGGACACCCTTCTGGCAAAACCTTGCTGCTTGCAATCCCTCAGAACTGTCGCGCGGGCGAACATGTCGCTTGCTCGCTCGCGATTAACATGCTCGCCCGAGGGACTGCTAGCAGTCCACCAAGAAACTTAAATGAACAGAATACGGAAAATTTGATTAACGGCAAACTAATTATGCAGACCTCCAACGCAACAGCAATAGCCTTTGATTTGTTAGGGCAAGCCTTTGAAATACAACTGTTTTTTTGAATTGCAGCGCCAAAGTAGCAGAAGAGAAGATTCGTTACGCTGCTTATAACTGCTTAGCGATAGATACCGATGTGAGCCCTTGGGAGGAATGACCGAGTTCCCGAGACAGCGTGATCGTTAATCGACGGTCGCACGAAAAGAAGCGAACACTTCCAAAAACCACGATCGATGAAACGTATCTCCAGGGCTGTTTATCTTAGGAATAGAACTGGCGGGAAAACGAATGATGATCCTGTGGCCAATCACAACAAACTTTGACACAAATGAACCAATCAGATCGCATCAAAAATGTAACCGGATCAAGCGCGGGAAAATTCGCGCGACCGGGACGTCGATGGTTTTAGTTTTACCCCTGATAGGCTAAAAAATTAGCGGGAGATTCTTAGCCAATCACAAAGTGTTAACCTTGTCAATCAAATGCATCATTACTATTGACTCTGTTGAAAGCAGCTCTCTCTAGGACGTCAACATCGTTATCTTCTAATCATTCTCTTCGTGCCCAGTCGCACAAAGGGCGCGGAATGACATAATTATAACCCTGGTTTTTTTTTAAATGTAAAGCTAAGAGCAATCATTTTTGTTTAGACTTTTTTAGATTCGTTATTATGTCAGTGAAACTTATGATTGCCTCGCTGAAGGCACTTGAAAGTTTTCCCTTTTAAGGCGGATAGTTCGTCTGCTCGATTGATGATGCCCCAGTTAATAATTCAACCCGCATAATGTACAATTGTTTCAATATATTTTCTTAATCACAAATTTTATATGAAATGTTGCATAAAAAGATACTATATTACTAGATATATGCAATTTAGATCATTCCAAATAAATTCAATGTAAACCTCTATACAGGCAACTTTTTTTATGTCTGTTCTGATAACTACTTGTTGCCTTGCATATCAGGCGCCGGTTGGCGAGGAGCACTTTCGAGAACACTCGCGCGAAGGGCACGTGTTTGAAATCCTTATGTGCGTGAGGAATACCCCTATTGATTCCACTTATGCTTTTATTTACAGTTTTTACTTTGTTTGATTGTGCGCTCTTCACATGATTGTCCTAAAACCTACCTCCTTTTCAAATGTTAGTGTAATGTACCCTTTGCCTACACGGGGCTGGATTAGCATGTGAGCAAGTCCACCTGCAAGCCGCGAGATAACGCGCGAGTCAGCTCCTGGCACTCGCGTCTCCTTTCGTGTGCTACTCTCGTGTGACTTCTCGGGACTCCCCCTTATGGAGAGCTTACTCGTTGGGTAGGGCTGAAGGGATGACTAGAAGAAACAGTATTGGCAATTTCAATGGCTTAGAATTAGGGCGTTGGTTTGGAGAGAACTACACTGTTGTTGAAGGTGTAAATCGTAACGATATTATAGTTATTATTATAGTAACTTTTATCGACCTGCCCCCAGTTGTTCAAAAGTTGGATAGCGCTATCCACGGGATAAATCTCTATCCACCGGATAGCGTAATTGATTTCCCTAATACTTATCCGCTGGATAGTGATTTATCCGGTGGATAGCGCTACCCATCGTTTGAACAACTGGGGCCTGTTGAAAAAATTAACAACATGAATTCCAAAAGAGCCAAGGAATAAACGGCTGTGATTTATTTTAATAACAGGATCTTACTATATATATGTACATTAATTTTGTTATTAAAATGATATGGTCACGTAACAAGGCGAACTGCCTGACAAGTCACATTTTCATCTCCACTGCTACGTGAAATTTGGTGACGTAATGAAATAGCCTTAGAAGAATGGATGTGCAAAAGGAAACAGTTCTTTCTATTATTGATTGTGGATACATTGCATAAAAAACTTCAATCAAGAACCTTTTCATAAATTCCAAGGCATCTGTAAAGCGAAAATCTAACGGATCATGAGCAGAAATAACCACAAATCATTTGACGATCACCAAGTGCTCGGAAAGTCTATTTTGAAAGAATCTCTTCAGCCAGGCTCCAAAAAGGAGTCACTCCTTGTCTCAATGCACTGCTTTGCGCTGCACATACATTCCGCGCTAAGCTAATGCTCCGATTCCCAAGACACTCTCGTGATTTCCACAAGAAGCCTTTTCTTCCTTAGTAGTATTCCTAGATAAATGTTAATCGCTGGTTTGTGACTTGCAGAGCACTTCTTGTTTGCCCCATCATCCTCCTATGACACCCTTTTGATTATTTCAGAATCAAAGCTTTTACAACGTTTTATTCATTCATATTTTAAACGTTCTCGCAATTATCGTTTAGAACAATTAGCTTTTCTGTCAGTTGGTCCAACCACGACACGTGTACCCCCTCTTTTGTTCTCCGGTGCGTTTTATTCACATGTGATCCACACGTGGTCAAGTCACACAAGGTTCTCCAGTCTCAAGCATCGGATCAACTTTGTACATTTTCTCAAAGTTGCATGGGCGTGGTAAGATACTTCCAACGAGCAAATTAGCGGAGTCTTCTAGTAGCGCCCTTAATTGTATCGCCACTCTTTTATTGTTAACTGTTCCACCGAGCAAGGCACAGTGAACCCCATACCAACACCATGAATACACATGTCCGTTGCAATGTTCTTTTACAGACTGCAAGTCTCGAGGGATTTCATAAACAGGTTTATCAGCTAGTAAGATGATAGCGTCTGACTTGGAAATCCTGTCTTGGACCAGTTGAGCAGGTTTCTGACCAAAACATGAGGTGAACTGGGAACGAGGTTCCTCCAGCACTGGAAACAATCGACCCTTAGGTGTCGACGCTGGACAGAAATAACGTACATGTTAGTTTTGAAAACTGGTTGGTTTCGTTGTTAGCCTTACGGGCATTTGCAATAATTAAGATGAAAGAAGTGTCTAGAAATGTGACTAACACAAAAACTCAGGATTGTAATTGGAGAAGAAGCCAGTAGCAATCAGTGGGTCAGACGGTTAGGAGAGAGAGCTTGCTCGCAGACTAGCTAAAACTGCGCTCGTTCTTCTTTCGTCTATCCTTTCTTCCCTGTCTCATTGTCTAGATCGCTTTTAAGTTTTTGTAATAGTCTGCTAAAGCCTTTCATTCCCAATAGTGCTGAGAGCCAAACTTAAAGCAATTTTGTAACACGAAAAAGCAAATGGAGCCTTTGACGAGACTGTTAAGCGGGTTGATATAGCAAAAGCATGAGTAGTCTACCGTCTCAAAGTTCAAAACTGCGTTACCAGCCTCGAAGCGTTGCCCAAGAATCTTCGCGAAAATATAATCTTCAGGTGCAGCTATTAACAGTTCAAGCCCACCTTTTTGTTTCACCCACGGCTGTCCTGTCTTTCTTTTTGAGGGTGCAAGAAAATGGTGAACACCATTAAATGACACAAATTTTGATTGAACTCACCAAACAGCGTGATACAGTGTCCCTCGCAGCAGACTCTTCTCACAATTGTTTGAGCACATTTAGGGTTGTTCTTGCGAAACTCAGAGTTTAAAAACACAACGATGTACATTGCTTGACTAAAGGACGAGATTCAGAGTAGTTGGTTATCTGTATAAAAAGTAATACAAAATATCTTACTATGACAACATAAAACAGTTGGCTGGCAAGCACTAAATATTCTATGACTCAGCCTCGTACATGAAATATTGCGTGGCGGAGGCAATGGTCGAGTATGACTTGATTTTAATCTTGTTTTAACTAAGGAGTACGTCAGTAGCTCGTGTGTGTCTTGCTTAATGGGACTGACTTTGTAACAATATACACTGACCATAGTATACATTGTACTACCACACTGTCCAAAGGTCCTAACGTCGCAAATACACGTCCCCTTAATCCGAAGACGGCGGCGACGAAAACTTCCCTGAAAATGTCAATTCACCTTCTTTCAATGTTCATCTCGATTATTCCAAGTCACTTACTTTTTCAAATGTAGGCGAACTCTCCTGGAGTTAAATTACCAAGAGCACTATTCAACATCAGAAAGAGAAGAAAATTTCGTCGTTGCTTGTTTATGTCCTTCATAAAACGTTAAATTAGACATTTTTCACATCCTACTCGTGCAGTGAAGGCAAAGAAATGTACAAAAAAAGCGTGATGCACGTACAGAATTGTTGTTTTGCTTATTTTGGTCGTTCATCGTCGAAGAGGGTCCCTTGTGCCTCAGTACTGAGTCATCCTTTCATACGCCTGGATTAAACATGCTCTTCACTCGTGATTTTTTTATCAGCAGGTACACATGAAAGGTGAATTTTAAATCAGTAAAGTTTCCTGACGGTTTTTTTTTTGTTTAAGTCGTTGAAGAATTAATGCAATATTTAAGTAAGTAGTTTCTTTCCTGACCTTTTTTCCAAACGTCTTTTGATCCACAATTTACATGTTAAAAAATCTTGCCATTCACATTATCTAGTGGAGCCATTATCTTCTCTCTCCGTTGGCCTAACCACGAGACGTCTGCTTTTAAAGCTTCTTTCCCTGCAGGAGAAAATTTATGTAATTGTTATTACGTTTCGTTCCCTTTGCCTGGTGCATAATAAAAGTCTGGCTATAGCGGCCCCCGATGGACAATAGATTTCTCCCGTAGTACTCACTTCAGTGGATAATGTATCTTCCAAACGGACACAAAAAACTTTCTTGGCAAAATTTCACTTCAATGGTAGTATCTTCTCTTGACAAAAACGGTGCTGTAACCACCATTTTCTCATTGCCCTTGTTGTCTACGCCCCCCCTCCCCCCCCCCCCCGAAAATTTGGAATAACTATTGTTTCTAAATCCTGTGTATTAAAGGAATTTCAAAAAACAATGTTTATGCAAAATTTTGGGAGGTAAACACGCTGCATTATAGACAATGTGTAAATAGTGAATATATATCTTCATAATTTCTTACGATGCCAACGAACTCATCGTAAAGATAAACTCTGATCTCGATCATATTCGTAAGTGGCACACTAGCTTGCGTAGCAAACGTTTTCTTCCGATGAGTTATTGCGCGAAAGTTAGAGAGAGAGAGAGAGGGAAAAAAAGGAAGGTAGGGGGAGGGGGGGAGGGGGGGGGGGTTGAAGGAAGGGAAAAGAGGAAAGTTTTTCTTTTCTTCCCTCCACCTCCCCCTTCATTCCTCTTTTGTGCTCTCTTCCCGACTTTCTGGACGAACTTGCGGGAAAACGCTTGCTTGCAGGCTACTAAAACTCCGTCTACAATCAAAAGTATGGTGTTCATTGGCTCCTCGAACTTGCACACATAAATGCCTAGAGGTACTGATAGATGAAAAACTTAGCTGGGACTGTCAAGCTGAAATGATTTGTAAGAAGGTTAGCGCGGGTATAGGAGCCATAAGGTGTATTAAGAATTTTATTTCGGTAGCCTGGAAACAGGAAGAGCCCAGTACTGAACAGCTTCATTCTGAAAACTGTTCCCCCTTGTGGGATGAAGTTCACACAACTTAGTTTTCTTTATTTCTTCCACACTACACTTACATGAGATAAGTCTATTAAAAATTCTGGTCAGCAAATGTTCATTAAAGTCTCTTCGATTTTTAAAGAGGAAAAATATCAGAGTAGCGTGAGTAAGAATCAAATCCGAACTGTATATAGCAGTGTTTGCAGTCCACCACCTACACCACACTACCGGCTTACAAGAAATTTCTAAGCCTCTTGAAATTTCTGCTTAGCAAATATCTATGAAGTTTTGTTCTCTTCAAGAATCGAATCCGGAGCGTATTGAACCGTTTCGAGTCCGTGCTTAACCCTAATTTGTCAGTGTTTAGCACTAACACTAATTTCTGTGCTTAAACCTAATCAGTAAGGTTAATGCTCATATATATCCCTAATCACTATTTTCAGTGCCAAGTTAACCCCGATCAGTATTGTCAGTGCTTGATCCTAATTACAACAGTCAGTGCTTGATACCGAAGCCCTCTTCCTAGTATAAGAACGTAGGTTGGTCATGCCAAGCTGTTATCTTTATGTTAGTAATTTTTTATAATTTTTTGTCCAGTAGTTTAGTAATGAAATATTGGTCTTAACCTTTAGCTGTTATATGTGGACACGTCCTCCGTGAAAACTAACCAAGTGTTGTTGGGACTAAGCGTGTTTTTAAATCTTTTTAAAATCTACCTACCTACCTACCATCTATTTTTGTCTCCTTGCTCCATCACGTTGGTGGCGTGCTGACACATCTCAGTGACAACTGACTCGCAATTGTACACGAACCTTTATCTGTTACGTGTGGACCATGAAAACTAACAAAGTGTTGCTAGGGCTGAGCGCGTTTCTAAATCTTTTTGAAATCTACCTACCTATTTAGACTATTTATCTACCTACCTACCTACCTACCATCTATTTTAATTTGTCTCCTTGCTCCATCACGTTGGTGGCGTGCTGACACATCTCAGTAACAACTGGCTCGCAATTGTACACGGATTTTAAAAACTCCGACGTACACATTCTTTTGGCTCGTCACGCAACCCTCCCCTGGGCAACGTGGGGAGGGGGGCTCTATAAGGAGCAGTTTTGGTACTTTACTTGAAATATAACATAACAGTTAATGTGGCTTATTTTACATCGTGACAACTTCGCTTACAGAGGAGGAAGGGGTTGTTTGAGTATTAACTAAACACTGCATACAACTACAGGAATAGCGCTCGCACAATTCAGAACAACAACAAGAACAACATCAAGAATAGCGCTCGCACACTTATTAATACGTTTAAGAATACTTCAATCAATAGACTTTCTTATAGATATAAACTCAACATGTAATAAGTCTCGATGTTTTATTATTATTTAATTTCACTTCTTGCTCTTAGAAATATATTATTATTAGTGGTAGTAATAGTATAATATCCATATAGAGCCCGAGAGGAAATAAGGGATTTATGATAACCCTGATCGATTACAGGTGTGAGTCGAAGCAGGCGGTCTAAACTAATCAGCGTGAATAATGTATTTATTTGTACAATATGTCATGCAAGAAAAAACAAGTAAATGACCAAAATTTTTGAGCAATCTGAATGTTTCTACAAAACATTGAATGATGATCTCAAAACGCAGCTTTCTGTCAAGGTTTGGCAAACGTCAGGTGCACGTTTGAGCAGCTTGAGTGGTGTGGTTGGCGAGGTTTATGCGGCCTATAGATCTCAAAATATCTCACATGATCAGTGACGTGAGAAGTCTCTTTGTCTATCAGTTCAGTTGACAAAAAAAAATCTACCCACCTCACAAACTAACTTCAGGACGTCGGTTGCCTTAAAGTTCTGTAATGAGTCGAGTTTATTCACGTCTGCACGTTTCCACTTTGAACGATGCGACTTTGAACAATGTTGGATTTAACCGATCCTGTTGATCTCTGAAGTGGTCACGTCGCAGGCGAATATAAAATTAAATAAACTTTCAAAGCACGTGAAATTTCATCGCTTGTCATGCGAGCAACACAGTAACGATCACCGCTTTCCTCGTGACCACTGCAGCACGCGTTCAAAGCAACTTTTCTGTTTAACACAGGGACACCCAAAGACGGTTTCCTCCTCACTTTTTACACTCTCTATTACTTTTAGATCACAAGAAATCAATTCTAAGCTGCACTGTAAAGTTTGTATCTGCACGGTCATCCTAGGTCAACCTGAGTCAAGTAGTGCAAGGGCTTCAGCTTTATGTACGAAGATGACTGGAAATTTTCCGATTCCTTTCTCCATCAAATTTTCGAGTCCGAAAATTTTAGGTTTTCTTCTTCTAAGACTGATATAGCTTAACCTGGAGAGCGAAATGTGAAAAATTAGTGAGGTGTGTTTTGACAATCGTACATGAATGGATCTAGGAATTTCTAGAAAATTCTAGGCAATATTTGGTCAATTGAACAGCTATTTTAACTGTTTTATAAAAACACTGCTAGCGGCGCTTCTTTTCGCGGCTAGAGACTCCGCTGCTAGCAGACAATTTTTAAATTACACTGCAGCTTCCCAACTGAATTATTTCCCCGACGCCGAGTGATAAAAAAATTACTGGCAATGGAAGCCGAATTTGTCTCAAATTTGCCTCATTTCACACACCGGAGCAATGAAACACCCTACTGCAACAGCACACAGGATTATAGAGGCTTTTTGGTGCCGGGGGGGGGGGGGGGGGGGGGGGCTGGAGTCTCCCGTATTGTTTTAATATGGCAGTATGTGGCGTATGCTTTTGAAACTCTTGCCCTATTTTAGACTACAAGTATGCAATTTCTCCCCTTACCCTATTTCAGAAATCAGACGAAAAGCGTTCGAAAATCGTCCCAGCTTTGCCATCTCACATACCCAAATGGCTTAAGGGAGATCCCCCAGGTTCTTATGGCCCGAGTTTCAGGGTTTTTTTTCACAATCTTGTTGGGACAGGTAGGAGAGAACCCTGGGAACGAGGTTGTTTTCTTCAACGTTCTGGCTCCCTTATCGGGACTGTAAAGCAGTTTCTTAACACTGTTCTCAGAAAAGCCACATCGAAACCCGTATGCTACTCATTCCTCTGAAAAACTTTATAATGGACGTGACTCTTTCAAGAAGAAGTCGCCCTGATGCACACATTAATTAAGGAGCTTTTTTGCTTAAAAGCAACAACAGGGGCGGATCCATGATTTTTTTAGGAGGGGTGCACTCGTCTCTTGCTCTACTTCAACACCAATAAACCACATAGTTTTTTTTTTTTGCAGAATACCAGTTGTATTAGAAAACCGCAGGTCATCTCGGGGGGTGGGGTGCGCACCCCCTGCACCCTCCCGCTAGATCCGCCCCTGAACAACGAAGGCAAAGGCTACGAAAACGTCACTCTAAAAGTGAAGTCGGCGCGCTGCTTCAAAATTTATCGCGCTTATTCTATCTCGTTCAATTCGTCAAATGTTCGCAATTTTTTGTTTAGTTCAATTCTAAAAGACTGTATCGAAGTTCGGGAAAAGAAAGAGGAAGTCCTGGTCTTGCGTTCACGTTCTCCACAAAACGTGAAAATAGGCATTTTCACGTCGTAATAGTGCAGTGACGGCAAAGAAATGTACAAAAAAGCGTGATGCACGTGCGAAGTTGTTGTTTTGCCAATATAAACCGATTGCTTTTTTGACGTTCTTGTTGACGTCGCCGTCGTCGTTGCTTAAGCTCCCTGATCCATAAACATAAGGCTAAGACTCTTGACACTCCTGGCATCAAAACACTGTGAACGTGATGAACTTTGATCTGTAACAATATAGAGAATGATCATTGTTTTTACTACATGACATATATTTCTATAAATCCGTGATCCGCTAGGTCTCTTGATAATCGGCCAGTCTAAATATCGGTAACTAATTTGATTTTTGTCACATTGTTTCGCAAGTTAAATTTGACGTTAATGTATATTGTTTACAATTTTAAATGATATCGATCTTTTAGATCTGAAGTTGCGCAAATTTGATCGTACCCCATCGTGCAAGGGTTTTGCTACAATTTGGCAGGCATTGCTTTTTGATTATGGAAAATAAACAATAATCTGATATGCCTTCAAACACTAATTGCAATTCAAGAAAATACAGTGATCCATTTTCAAATATATATATATCGCATTGCTCTTTTCACTTTGCTAACTTGCTGTTGTTGTATGGTTCAGTATCAAGTCTTTTATTTGATATTTACGGTCTACCCTGGTCTAAAAATCCAAGCTTCAGGGGCACGATGCAACGACGATTTCCTCCTAAATACATTAAAAACACCTTAGACTATCCATTCTAAGCGGCGTTATAAAATTTGTATCCGTTCGGTCATCCTACGTGAACTTGAGTCTTTTCAAAATTACAAGGGTTTCAGTATTATTTTCCAGAAAATTTTAGAGGCAATTTGACGTTTTACGAAATTGAGAATTTTTAGGTTTCCTTTTTCTACGAAAAATAGTCTATGACTTGGGTAGTGAAATATGAAAAATCAAACTTAAGAAAATCGTAGGGGATTTATTAGAAAAGTTTAGAAAATTGTACATGAGTGGAACGGTCATCTAAATATCTTTAGCCTTTCTCAAGCAATGGAAAATTCTAGGCAATACTTGCTTTTCCGAACAGATGTTTTACAGAAAACAGTCGTTGGTACCCCTACAAGCTTATTCTCTCTGTTAAAAAATAGCTAAAAATGCTAGTGCGTGTAGTCTCTCGTCTTATTCAAGGTTACACTCAAGCGTGGCAATTTCGTCAAACTGAGGCAGCTGGAGATCTTGTGTTTATATCCGGTGTTGCTCCCCTCGAGTTCACTAACATCATCCGCTTTTGACTGCTTCAAGAGGTTTCGGGGCTACAGCATTCTGTGGTGCATGCGCATTGCGATATGCACCGCGCAACGTCAAAAGACGGCGAAATGCACGTTTAAAGGGTGGACTCAAGGCACCATATATGAAGGGGTTCACAGCGCTAGACATTTGGAAAAGGAAAGGTACCACAACACCTAATGCGTGAGGGATCTTCTTTCGGATGACCCTAATGACAAAGATGAGCCCAAAGGCTGGGAGCCAGCAAAGGGCGAAAGCAAACAACAAAATGAATAGTACTTTGGACAGATTAATCTCTTGAACACTCACATCACTCAAAGACGTTAAAATCCCGGCGTTATGTTCACGGATCGTTTTGGAAACATGGTAATAACAAAAGCATACAAGCGACAAGCAAAAGATCACTAGAATTAACACAATAACTAGCGTAAGGCCTATCTCCACCCCTTGGCTTTTAAAAGTATAGGCACAAATTGACTTGGCAGGATCGAAGTTGAATTCTCCAACACCAACGACTTTAGGAGACAGACTCAACAAAGCGATGAGAAGCCACAGACCCCCCAGCATAAGCAAGGAATTTCTTTGGCTGAACATTTTCTTATAATGTTGCGGCTTGACAACTCGAACGTACCTGAAAAAAAGGAAGAGTTGTTAGTGATTTCACCTATAGGGTGGAGTGGGGAGGGGAGGATACTGTCCTTGGCTATAAGGGCGTTGTAGCTATATGCCGTCGTGAAGGGTAGCAACGGGCGTTCAATTCTAGCTTCAGTCTGAGATAGGGTAGAGACAGATGAGAGTATAGAGATCAGACTGGTAAAGAATACCAGACTGGTAAAGAATACCTGAATACCTGGTAAAGAATACCTGAATTTCGTCAGAGTTAAGGGTTAGTCGGGTTGCCCGTCTCTAAACGTCTGCTGTTTAAACTCTCTAAACTGTTGCGGTCAGGACAATTAACTTTAAAAACTTGGTCAGGCTCACAGTTATTCTGAATTAGGTGGTAGGATTTTTTATGCCTGTGGTCGTTTGGGGGGAAATTAAGTCTTTCGAGAACGGCGGCACCCACTCGTCTCAGAGCACAGATATATTTTTAACTGTTAGGTGTGTCTCTAGTCACAACTCTACTGAATGTAAACTCAACGTTCGGGGAGGTGTGACCCTAAGATAACTCAATTGAACTGTTCTCTCAAACCTATCCCACGATCCCTCGCCCTCACTGCTACAGACTATCTAAAGAATACCTGTTCACTGCGGTTAACGTCATCGTCGCCATGGAGACATAAGTCAGAAAGTGCACCAAGAAGCCACTAAGTCGACACGCGGTTAAACTGAACGTAAATCTTCCCATGACCATTGTGCTGGCAAACAGTGTTCCCGGGATACAAGCATTCAAGAGATCGGTGACTGCCAGTGCCGCGATGTAGATATTTGTAGAGTTGCGAAGATGCGGGTTACGATAAAGTGCAACAAGGATGAGAAAGTTGCCAATTATCGCAAGGATAACAAGCGCTATGGACGCCACGGATTCGACCACTAACACTGCTGTAGTTCTTGGTGGGACATATACATCAGTCATGTTTCCATTCAGGACTTTAAGCTTGTTTCGTTGTACCTTTGACTTCAACTAATTTCGTCCTGCGTCGAATTCAAGAAGAAGTGTTGTGTTTCTCACGACCTGGAAAAAAAGCGACACCGTATCAGTTAATACTCGGAGCTGTTTTAAAATGATCACGGGAAAAATCTAGCGATTTTAACCAAGCGGTTAATAGAATCCTGGGAATGAATAGCCTCACTTTTACTCGATGTCGACATCAATTATTATTATTGTAGTCTTCCTTTTGTGATTTTCTTATGTTTCGTTTTCTTTCGGAAAAGTCCAATTGCATTTACTCGTTTAACGATGGTTAAATTGTGCCCCTGCCCAGCACATCTGGCAAAAAATGATTAATGAGGACACCTCAGCGTATTTAATACCCTAAAAGTGTCATTCCGTGAGCTGACAAAATCATTGAATGTAGTAAGATTGAAATAACATGTCATAACTCTTGTGAACTGATAACCACTGCTGCCGGATATGGCAGCTGAGAACTACCGAATGTTTGCACTTAAAACCAAAATTAAGCAGCAATTCAATTAATAGCTGTCAAATGGGAGCACATTAAATTTTTGGAAAATGATGAAAATTTGACAACTTCAGCTGTCGTTTGTCTTTCGCTTAGAATCAGCATCATCTTGGCCGTCAGGTTGATGGTTAAAATTAGATTGAACGTCTGAAAAAACAATTTCTTCCCCTAAATTTTTATGAGACAAATTTGAATAGCATAAACCATAACTGACCACTCTTCCAGAACTGATTGCCGGGAACTCAAGAGTGTCAAGTATTCTGTGAAATAAAAGATCATAATTCAAATGATTATTACATAACCTTGTCAGTGCTTTAACCTGCAGACTGTTTTTACGCCTTTTTTTCGTGGATGTAGAGACGTTTTGCAAGTCTCTTATTTGAATTTTCTCATTAAAGGTGAATGAGGTCGTTGTAAAAAAGTTGAAGTCTAGATTTGAGACAAGTGTAACATGAGGGAAAAACATAATGGCAACAGTTACAGAGCTTCAATTTATAACTTAGTTCGAAAGCCACTGTACTGTTCTGCAAACTGGTCGAACTGTTTGAAGGACCACGTTCACTGGTCACTGCAGCGTTCACCCTCTTACCCAAGCCAGCTCGCCCTATCCGAGTTATCAGAGGAGGCTTGGAACCAAATTTTCCCGACAAGCTTGACAGGTGACGTCACATCCGAAATAGCCAAGGACGACTGAGAACGAGGCTGCGCCGCGTTGGTTTTTAAACAGAAATCTACATACTGCCTGGTCATCTCTCTGCTTAGTCCTTAGCCTGAGCAAACGGTCGACATTTCGCGACGCCACAGGAACGAGCGTAGAAATTCCATACTGATCACGAATCACCATCCGAATCCAGATCTGAGTAGACTGGGTAGTGCTTCTGATTGGTCTTGCTACAGGCTTAGCTACATAATTCCAGAATTTTGGGCGGAATTTTAGACGTCAAAAAGAAAATCTCAGGAAGTTTAGGGAAAAATTGACAAATTCGCGAATTTTAGAGCAATTTGAACTTTCACCTGACAAGTTGGCAACATTTCACAAGCAAAAACGTTGACAAAACATTTTTGTTTGTATTCCAACCTACCCAGAGAGAAGTCAGTCCGTTCATATCTTACAAAATCAGTGTGTCATTTCTTACATACACCATTTGCTTGGGGGGGGGGGGGTCATTTTCAAAATCTTTATTGGTTTTGGGGGGTAAGTTTCAGAAAAGAAAGCGTTACCTCCGGGGTCATTTTAATAAAATTTCATGAAAGCATTAGAAAGCAGTAACGAAATAATAGCTTAAAACACTGAATGTGACAGCTGTGAATAGTAAACGCCGATCTTACAAACACGACTGCGGACTAGAAGTATACGGTGAACTTCGGCTTCATTTGTAGCTAGAATATTCGTAGTTTCCACAGCAATCGGGTGGAAGGCTCACTTTTACAATGTGTGCAAATTATGGGTGGGGGGTCATTTCTAAAAAGCTAGGACGACGTGGGGGGGGGGGGGGGGAGGTCGGTTTGAAAATCTTCTAAGCTTTATCAAAATGGCCGCCCATCCCCCCACCCCTCAGTCACAGGTAATCAACGATTAGCCCCTAAAAAGCGCTCACATTGTTCGATTGGGATGCTTTTCCGTTAAGCATATACTATTTATGTGCATATTGCCCGCTTTAGTTACTGTATTTATTCGAATAAGCGCCCAACCCCAAATTAGAATTAGCGCCCTCCTCGAATAAGCGCCCATCCTAAAGGCAGATTGATAAGCGCCCAGCCTTGAATAAGCGTCCAAACCACCCCACCCCACCTCCTTCCCATCCCGCCCTTCGCCTTCCGCCAGCCGTTTGGAGCAACGATTTAACGGCTTGTCTACCCGTTTCCTGTCAGTTCAGTAACCGCGCTTGCGCAGCAGTTAGCTGTTGCAGAGTTTTGGCTGGGATGTCACAAGGTCTTGTTGCGCTGTTTTTTAACATTGCCTCGTTGAGTTTAGTTCGTTATTTTTTGGTCAATGATAAGCTTAATTTACAGTAATCTTTTGCGAGTATTATAGGCTACATCACAAAATATACCTCAAAAATGTCAGAAATATCTCCATCACAAAAAAGTCATCAAAATGCGGGGCGCAGGCAAGCAGGTGAAACTCATTTTAGTTTATATCACAATGCTGTGACCTTGAACGGATGATGTTTTTAATGATAGTTCTAGAATTTTTTAGTTGAATGTATAACGCACTTGATAACATAAATTGCGTCTGGCAATAATTGTTGGTCCATATCACTAAAAAACTCACATAAAAACTCAAAAATGACCTACTTTAAACTGTCACTATGAAATTTCAGCTTTTGTTCGGCTTTGTTGCGTGTATTGTATAGCGCCTCGTTGACCAGACAGTCGTTTTTCTAGCAAAAATAATTACTGGGCAGGACAATGTTTTTACTTCTGTTAAAATGAAAACAGCATGCCCCCTGGCATGCATAAATTCGCCCACTTTTTAGGAAAGTTTACCTCTTGGCACAGTTTTGACCATCCTCTACTTGACATTTTTACGAAGTGAACTTTAAAAACGGAGCCCTAGCATGGCGCCTTTTCTGACTTTTGTCAGTGGAGCATCGTCGAACTAATGTTTTTTAAAGTGTACGCTCATCAAAGTTAAAACGTTATACTTAGTATAAAAATATAAGTGTAATATTGTCAGGGGCACCCAACGACAATTTTCGGAAAAATATCTGTTCGGAAGACGATTTGAGATCTAGAATTTTCGGAACATTTGTTCTAAAATTTCTTGCTTGCCTGCTTCTCCTAGGATTATCGAACATCTAAAATATGGTATAATTGCCTATTTTTAACGGATTTTTACCCAACAAAGGTCACCTAGAATTTTCGGGAGCCTTTTTTCTGGCTGAAATTTTCGAAAAGGTAAGTTTTGATCCCTATAATTTTCGGATCACTAGACTTTCAGCTAGGAAATCCGAACAGATGAAAAATTTTTAGGGGATGAAAATATGCCTATATCTACCGTTTAAATACCAAAATACGTTTAACAATGCTATGTTTTAGTGGTTTTGAACTATATCCTCGTTGGGTGCCCCTGTATTGTCCTCACAAAAAAAGAGAAAAAGCTTTTAAAAAGGCCTGTTTTGCTCGTTAGTCAGGGTTCCCTGCCGGCATAGTTGCCGCGTTTTTACTGTCATCTTAAGATCACCTGTTTAAAAGTTTTAAATATTCGTTTTGTCCATCGCTTCATTTCCGACTGGATCGCTACATGTCATCTCACAGTCTTATTTTTTTTGTAAGTGCAGGCACTCTGTAAGCATTTACGCTAGAAATTCGTTGTATTTTCTATTAACTCATTAATTTTAAGCTAATCTTTATTTTCGTTTAGCCATTGTAAGATTGTCTTCTTTAGAATGAAATCAAGTTTGCCCCTACAGGCATCCTGCTCCAAATAATTAATAATTTATGCAGTTGTAGCTGACAAACCCTCATAATTAAGACGTATGTCTCAATATCAGAAAGCCCTCAAGCTTTCAGATGCTCACTTGTTGTCACCAATCTACTTTGCTTCACGTTATAACAAACAGCGGGCTTGCAGTCAGTCGATAAAAAATCGAGTCCATGCAATCACCATTCTTCCTCTAGCTAAGGGATGGTTCAGTCACAGGGACATAGTCTGTCGTGGAGCTGAAATCAGTAAAAGGTAAGGTAATGTTAACTTAGATATCGGCATAAAAAAACATTAAGTCTAATGTACGCCAGGAGCCACGAAAGACCTCGAGTTTCAAGAGAAACAATATAATAATTTTAACTTGTTTACCGAGAGACCCGTCATTAAATGTTTTGTTATAAAGCCTAATTCTACGTCTTCAAATTTCTAACGGTAAATATCAGCTGCCAGCGGTGCCATTCGCGGGTAACAGGACGTCAGAAGTAGTAGTAGAAGGGGAGTCACAAATGCGTACAAGTGTACGCATTTTG
Source organism: Porites cylindrica (assembly GCA_964035525.1). Lineage (NCBI taxonomy): Eukaryota > Metazoa > Cnidaria > Anthozoa > Scleractinia > Poritidae > Porites > Porites cylindrica. Next base: position 564,616 of record OZ037788.1, on the reverse strand, counting down.
ACCTCACCCCCCCCCCCCTTCCCCGCCCCTCCCCTCTACTACTCAGTTACTATCTGACGTCATAGATTTGCAATGTAAGGTAGCCTCCCCACAGACGTCCTTTGGGGTTCGTTTGAATACGTGACAAACGAACCCCAAAGGACGTCTGCGGGGAGGCTATTTGCAATGTTGCCCGCTCAGAAAGTAATGGCTGGTTGTGACCAATGAGAACGTGTACTGTTTCTTTAAGACGTGAAGTGTAATTTCAGGTGGTGCAACTTGAACGAGTGGTACCGAGTTGTGAGAAAGGGAAAGCGGGGGCTGTACGTGGTGAAATGTAGAGAGGGCACTCCGGCGTTTTCGAGATATACGAGTCGTGAACTAGTGAACCTAAATCAATTATATTTTTAGAGATACCTATAATTTGTGTGGAGAGGAGAAGGATTCGTGTGTAGAGGACAGCCAAACATACGTAATCTTAGTAGCCACCGATTGCACCATATTTAAGAATGAAAGCTTCTAGTTTCCGTTCAGTAACCTCGTTCTGTATATTACGCCGTAACCATGAGAAGCTTCTAAGATCTTGAAAACAATGAACCGCTCTTAGAAGATTTATCGTCAAGTAGAAGGATAGTTACAAAAGACGTTGGCTTTTGACCATCATCAGTATGTTATACTTTTCAATATTCGCTCTCTTTTAAGCGCAAAGTCGATTGTATCACGGCGAAAGTGTAAGCTGAGGACTCTTAAAAGCTTTATTAGACAACTGGAACTGGTTCGTGAGTCTAGTTCGCCTATGTAGCAGGACGAGGAATATTTCTGCGCGCCACCTGTTTTTCTTGTTCAAAGGCAAACTCATACTACTAGTTAAATGCCCCTCTTTGACACTTATGAGATGCAGTTTCAACAGTTGTAAGACTCAAACGAGTCGTGATACTTCAAAAGCTCCTTCCCAAAGAGCCTCCCACGCAGGCGTCTTAAAACACCTGCGTGGGAGGCTACTTCCCAAAGTAATTTACTTCATTTTTATTCAAGCGGAATGGTTATGAAACCCGTTAGACTCTTTTGTTATATTTTTTTGTTAGTTTTTTAGGCCTGACCGTGCCAACGTACAAAGGCATTCCTATCATTTTGAACTTACTGACCAATCGAAACATCGCATTAATTTACTCAGTCACAATTCGTGAACAAAAAACAAAGTATTGTGCACGGTCAGGGAGCTTCCAACATAAACTACATCACCATTGTTTTCAACTTTGATGTTTGCCGGCTTTCCTAACCAGTCTCCTGTACTAACTATGATTTTATCAGGGGACTCAAACGTCTCACATTTCACACATTTGAACCTGAATCGCCCAAATGGTTTTCATTGTACCACTCGAGTCTCGCTTTTACCACTTGAACAAGTGACCTGTCGGATTATTGGACATAAATGCCGGGGGATTCGCACGCCTGCAATTAGCTGAGCCATAAGGGCCCATAAAGGCTAGAAGTCACTGAATTGTTATTCTTGACTAATTAAGAAGGCAAGTGAGAACATGAAAGAGAACAGAGACGTTTAAAGTTGTCGTATCAAAAACCTTTTGGCCATGAAACTGGTTTGTTCTATTTTCAACCCCGGCGGCGAGACAATCCGGCCCGCTTTCTTTGTTTCGAAAAGTTTCCCTGAGAAAATGCAGGCGCCCAAGCAAAAACAATGATGTACAGCCGACTCCCGATAACTCGAACCTTCAAGAGAAATCGAAAAAAGTTCGAGTTCTTGGGAGCTCGAAGAAAACTAGCCGGGAGAAAAGAAAAAAACAGTTTTTACTGCACAGTGAGCATTTTAATCTCAGTTTAGGGCTTATTTACATGGACGTGGGGGACCCCAGGTAGGTGAGGTAACCCGCCTGTCCATATAATCTCTCATTTTAAAAATTTGATCACGTTTACATGAAAAGTGTGGTGATCCGTGGCGGGTTACCTCACCTATCTGGGGTCCCCCACCTCCATGTAAACAGCCCCTTAATTGTAGAAATGTTAAGTGAAAATTATCGAGTGTTCGAGTTACCGCGGGTAAAATTACGGTAAATGTATAAAAAAAACAAGGGAAATCGATTTTGGTTCGAGTTAGCACGAGGTTCCAGTTAGCGAGGGTTGTCGAGTTATCGGGAGTAAACTGTATTTCATTTAAATCAGTATGAAGACGATTTGATCTGATTTGATCTCGCTGCGGAGTCTATATGGCGATTCGCCTGAAGACTGCGATTGAAAATCGGTCGTTTCAAACCCTCGTGGGCCAGATCTAGAGCGATTATATTCTCTCTGACCAAAGTTGTGTGCTTGAAAACTGAGAGATACAGCATCAGAATATCTTCTTTCTGAATAATTTTCATTATCACCAAGCCAGGGGATCCTCTTTTTATTATGAACACAGATAACCCCCCGGGCAACTGATTTTATCAAATCTCTTGTCATCCGCCGACGCATCATAACAATTCTACTTAAGAAAAGCAAACTAATCAGCTCTAATAAATTTATAACCGCGCCAGATGGTGAATAAATCACCGGCACAGAAAGTTTTTATTCTATTCTTTAAATTTATGAAACGATGTAGAGCAAAAAGCACTTTATGGGAAGTCGATGTTTCACTATCATCATCGAGCGAACTCTTGTCTGAACTCGATAAAAATAAGTTTCTCAACCCTTCACAGAAGTTTGTGGAAAGTGGAGTTTTTGGAGGAGGCAAATTAGGACAGTTGGTGAGCAAGTAGTCTCTGCTTTTACGTAAGAACAATTTAGAATCATTCGGTTAAACTGGTCTGTTATATACTACCTAGCGTTTTTTTTTCCTGGCCAAAATGATGCTGTCATAGAAAAATGACCAAAGAGAATTGAAAAAAGCTAGAAAGAAATGAATAAGGCCTGCACACGTAATGTAGGAAAGAGATCTTGTCTGACGAAAGATGAAGCTCGAAACGTCTTTACGGTCAGGCCAGTTCATCTTCTCTTAACTCAGTTAATGTCAGCTTCAAGTATTATATTCATGAGTAACTTAATCGACCAATTCCTATTTGGCGGTTTTTTTTTTTACTTTTTTTGTATGACAACATTATGCAGTTAGGTGTATCTGTTGTGAAGATTGAGATTGTGCTAAATCGAGATGTTGTTTAATTTTAATTTTGCAATGTAAATTTAATACTGAACCGTGCTGAATAAGACCACCTCCTTTCTTAAACCGAAAGATTGTGACTAGCACTCATGCAGATATGCCTAGTTCAGCTATATAATTACAATGTATTAAAATTCAAACTTGGCTCCGAAGCTAAAAACAACAACAAAAAAGAATCTTTCGTAACTGAAACTCCATGACATAAACTCTTTTGTTTAATTTCTCTCAGTCTCGCAGCCAAGTATGAATTTCAAGAATTCCTGAATTGGTACCAAAACGAAACCCTAATCGTAACCCGTTCCCGAATGGTGCGCTTAATAATTTATCCTCCTTTATAAATGATTATGTATCAAAATAGCACACATATTCAGACACAATACTTGTCTTGCTGTTGTAGTGACTAAGCAATCAATTCTTTTAAATCCAAGGTACAACGAAACAAACAGCTGCCTCATTGATTTAAAGTCGTGAATGGAAACATGACTGATGTACATGTTCCACCAAGAAGTACAGCACTGTTAGTGGTCGAATCCGTGGCGTCCATAGCGCTTGTTATCCTTGCGATAATTGGCAACTTTCTCATCCTTGTTGCACTTTATCGTAACCCGCATCTTCGCAACTCTACAAATATTTACATCGCGGCACTTGCGGTCACGGATCTCTTGAATGCTTGTATCCCTGGAACACTGTTTGCCAGCACAATGGTCATGGGAAGACTTATGTTCAGTTTAACCGCATGTCGACTTAGTGGCTTCTTGGTGCACTTTCTGACTTATGTCTCCATGGCGACGATGACGTTAACCGCAGTTAACAGGTATTCCTCATTCCAGAAACTTTGGGGAGCCAGCTACTAGTGAGGGATTGTGGGATTGTTTAGGGTCCTAGTGTAGGTGAATCATTCCATCGGGTAATAACTGCCCCGGCGATTTAAGTGGACTTAGTAGACCATAAGACGGCTTCTTCAAACTCCGGCGTGTACCAAACGATCGCATAATCCGTCACTTGTAAGGGTCCTTGGTTTTTGAGTAAAGATATATAAAGGCTGGTTTCACGTTCGTAAACAGATTAATAAAGGAAATGTTAATTAATGAGTATTGGACCGGCCCTAGAGAGCAATGAATCTTTTTTTATTTTATTTTCACCACGTATGTATCATTCTCATCATACGATATCTTGCTTTATTTGTTTCAGATACTTTCGAGTTGTCAAGCCGCAGCATTTTAAGAAACTATTCAGCCACAGACGTTCATTACTTATGTTAGGTGTCCTGTGGCTTCTCATCGCATTGTTGTGTCTGGCTCCTAAGGTCGTTGGTGCTGGAGAATTTAATTTCATTCCTCCCATGTCGATCTGTGCCTATACTTTCTCCAGCGAAGGAGCAAAAACAGCCTTCACGCTAATCGTGGTGTTAATTCTAGTCATGTTTTGCTTATCACTTGTTTGCTTCTGTTATTTCCATGTTTCCAAAACGATCCGTGAACATAACGCGGTCACCTTAACGTCCCTGTGTGATGTTAGTGTTCAAGAGATTAATCTGTCCAAAGTACTATTCGTTTTGGTGTTTGCATTCGCCCTTTGTTGGCTGCCAACCTTTGCGGTCATCTTGATCATTAGGCTCGTTCTTAAGAAGGCCCCACACGCGTTGGCTGTGGTGACGCCCTTTCTTTTTCAAGTGTCTAGCGCTGTGAACCCTTTCATATATGGTGCTTTGAGTCCCCCCTTTCAGCGCGAGTTTCGCCGTCTGTTGATGTTTCAACGCGGAAGAATGCGGTCAATATCAGATGAAACACCTGGCAATGCTTCACAGAGTAGAGTGGTCGGTGAAGTCTCAATGACATCCTTAGGCTTTCGTCACGAGTTCCTTCCCCAAGGGGATTGCGTGACGAACGAAAAGAAAGTCTGCGTATGAGGCTCCTCAAACGCGGATGATGTTGGAAACCAAGAGGGAGCTGCGCTGAGAAATATTTGAGCAGCTTTGCGAACAAAAAGTATCTACATGAATTTTGAACACCGTAAGTATTAATTAACAGTGACAATGAAATCCCTTCGTGTTCGTACACATTTGGAGAAACCCAACTTCAACTACGACTTTGCGTTGTCTGAATGATTCTTGTATTAGTTTTTTCTTCTATCTCTTTCCCCGCTGAGACGAAGTGAGATGCAACTGACAAAAAAATGGACTACACAGTCCAATTCTTTCCCGTTGAAGGCCAAATTGAAGATGGTTAGAACGCCTGAGCTTTGCACTACATGTAGAACCAAATAAAGAAAGCGAACTATAGAAAAGCTCGTTTTAATATTATTATTTTTTTTAGTATAACAACAGACGGGAAGGCAAAACATAGCCATGCGTGAGACTGAGATTTTGGAGCAAATGACATATAGCTGTTTTACAAATAATAGCGAGCTTAGTTTAAAAAAGGGACAAACAATGAGATATTAGGGGGTCTATTACTTCGACAGTGACGGCGGCGAAAACGTCACATAACAAGCAGGGTCGCGTTCTCTCAAATTTCATCGTGATTATTCGAACTCGTCAAATGCAGGCAAACTCTCCTGGCCCCGGTTGTTCAAACGTTGGTTAGCGCTATCCACCGGATAAATCACTATCTAGTGGATAAGTATTAGGGAAACCGATTGCACTATCCACTGGATAGTGATTTATACTGTGGATAGCGCTATCCACCGGATACACCACTATCTAGTGGATAAGTATTGGGGAAACCAATTACGCTATCCACTGGATAGTGATTTATACTGTGGATAGCGCAATCCACCGGATACACCTCTATCTAGTGGATAAGTATTAGGGAAACCGATTGCACTATCCACTGGATAGAGATTTATACTGTGGATAGCGCTATCCACCAGATACACCACTATCTAGTGGATAAGTATTAGGGAAACCAATTACGCTATCCGCTGGACAGAGATTTATACTGTGGATAGCGCTATCCACCGGATACACCTCTATCTAGTGGATAAGTATTAGGGAAACCGATTGCACTATCCACTGGGTAGTGATTTATCCGGTGGATAGCGCTGTCCACCTTTTGAACAACTGGGGGGCCTGGAGTTAATTTCCTCAGAACTATATCCAAGTTCAGAGAGAGAAAAAAATGCAATGTAATTCGTATCGTTTCTGTACGTTCTCCACAAAAACGCAAAAACAAGCACTTTTACATGGTACTCAAGCACTGTTAGCAGAGAATGTGCAAAAAAGCGAGATGCACGAGCAAAGTTGTTGGTTTGCAAATCAAACTTACTGCATTTTCGACGTTCTCGCGGCCGTTGCTATTGTGATATGTTAAAACTCCCTATGAGTAAACTGTTCATTACACAATGCGCTTCCAAAAGTAGTTTTGATAATTGCAGAATCTACATGAAAGAAGAGTCCCTGCCGCACTTAAGTCAACAATAATGGCAGCTCTTCTCTCCAGCTCTGCATTTGAAGTTCAAACACTTCTCACATCTAAGCTATTTACATGGGTCACTCGTTAAGTTATCTGCCAGCACTGTCATCTCTATTCCTTTTCTGACCCCCTCCTCCTCTGCCCCCACCACGCCCACCAAATGAACCACCTCTTCCACCTCCGCCTCCTCCTCCACTGTTGTGGCCTCCGCGTCCACCTCCACCACCTCCACCTCGGCCACCACGCCCTGTAAAATGACAAAATGACCAGAAGAACATCTTTCAATGCATCAAAATAATACAGTCAACTCTCTCTAAGATGGACACCTTTGGGACCGGCACTAAGTGTGTCCGTCTTATAGAGAGTCAAATAAAATGAGTAAAGAAAGGCAGGGACCAACTCTAAGTGTCTGTTTTACAGAGGTCTCCATCTTATAGAGGTGTCTGTTAAGGGAGAGTCGACTGTATTGCTATAGAGCAATGAAAGTCTATCATCATTTTGCTGTATTAAATAACAGATGTTCAGATGTGCGTGATAGACTTGAAGTTTGAAAAAAGGTTTATTTATTTATAATGTCAAGAAAACTACTTAAAATTACACCTAAAAATTCAGTATTGTATTTAGTAGGACCATATATTAACTCTCTCTTGTTTGAGTTCACCCCTGCATGTAAAGGCTTGAGGTACACAAAAAAGACTTCCAGTTTAAGAGGACAGGAAATTGGATGACACAGTAACCCCTAAAACAAACAATGGATTATTGAGCACGATTTTACCTGGTCTCCCTGTGCCTCTGCCTTTTCCTTGCTTAACCATTTCATCCTTTACCATGTCTATCACCTTCATGTAAGACAAATGAAAATCAATAACTGACAAAGAGCCAGTAACATAAGGAAGTGAGGGGTTTGACTGTATTTTGTACCTCATCTGGAATCCTGAGATATTTTATATTGCTACCTCTCACATAACATTCAGGTATTCTCCAAAACCGGTCACCATCCTAAAGAGAAAAACAAAAAGACAAAAACAAGCCATGTTACATCAACATTCTCAAAGGAACAAAAAGAATTTTTAAAGGATATACACCTTCCTCACATTTAAACCATTAATTTTGCCGTTACCTTATCACCACGTATTAAACAGCTAACCCTGTGGCCTGAGAAATAGCCGACATTTCAGGACGTCGCCATTGGTTTCCCCGTGAAGTGACATTGAGTAATGACTGCAGAAACTGCATACTGATGACACGTCACTACACAGATCTGGGTAGTGCTTCCGATTGGTTGAAGCAAATTTCTCTCACAGCACAACCAGTCAGAAGCACTACCCAGACCTGGGTGGCGCCACGTCATCAGTATAGAATTTCTGTAGTTGTTTCTTAGACATTATTTAGCAGCAAAACCAGTGGTGGCATCACAAAATGTCAGCTGTTTTCTCAGGCTACTAACCCTACTGCACGCCACTCTGCCAACAGAGTGTGGCAGAACTGATCAAGATCTCAAGTGTGCAGAGGTATTTTTTTCCAACCTGCACTGCATGCCAACTGAATTGCTAGATTGCAAATAATTAAAAATTATTGGATGAGGTTGAGCAAAATGTCATGATTTGTCAGTGGCGAGCAGATCAATTATTTGCCGAAGCCAAAGGCTGAGGCAAATAATTGATCTGCGAGACACTGACAAATCACTATATTTCACGACAACCGAGTTCAATAATTGTTTTTTCATTCGATCACAGAGTATCTTCGGGAAGCGAAGTAATCTGCCAT